>JAJHZJ010000162.1:11236272-11697205 GCA_023548195.1 Bettongia penicillata ogilbyi | reverse complement strand
GGCCAGGAGAGGAGTAAGCTCCTTTCCCTTGATTGTGCCACCTTGGAAGAACTGAGAACTGAGAGGTCCCCAGAGTATACTCGCCTCTTGACAAAGGACTAAAAAGTCAAGTAAATGACTGAGAAAATGTGCAAAAAAAATGGAAAAAATAGGACTATAGAAGGTTTCTTTCTTGTAGAACAGGTATTTTCTTCCATCCTTTTGGATGAGGAAGAACAATGCATAGCATCAACAGAAGTCAAGGCTTCCAAAACCTCTAAAATAAATATGCAATGGTCTCAGATCGTGAAAGACCTCAAAAAGAATTTTGAAAATCGAGTAACAGAGGTGGAGGAAAAATTGGGCAGAGAAATGAGAGTGATGCATGAAAATTATGAAAAACAAGTCACCAGTTTGCTAAATGAGAACCAAAAAATGTTGAAGAAAATAATACCTTTAAAACCAGGCTAATTCAATTGGCAAAAGAGGTCCAAAAAGCCAATGAGGAGAAGAATGTTTTAAAAAGCAGAATTAGCCAAATGGAAAAGGAGGGTCAAAAGCTCACTGAAGAAAATAGTTCTTTAAAAATTAAAATGGAGAAGCTGGAAGCTAATAACTTTATGAAAAAACAAGAAATTACAAAACAAAACCTAAGGAATGAAAAATTAGAAGATAATTTGAAATATCTCATTGGAAAAGCAACTGATGTAGAAAATATATCCAGGAGAGACAGTTTAAAAATTATGGGACTACCTGAAAGCCATGATTAAAAAAAGAGCCTAGCCATCATCATTCATGAAATTATCAAGGAAAACTGTCCTGATATTCTAGAACTAGAGGGTAAAATAAATATTGAAAGAATCAACCAATCACCTCTTGAAAGAGATCCAAAAAGAGAAACTCCTAGGAACATTGTAGTCAAATTCCAGAGTTACCAGGTCAAGGAGAAAACATTTCAAGTAGCTAGAAAGAAACAATTAAAGTATTGTGAAATATAGTCATGATAACACAAGATCTAGCAGCTCCTACATTTAAGGGATTGAAGGGCTTGGAATATGATATTCCAGAAGTCAAAGGAACTAGGATTAAAACAAAGAATCACCCACCCAGCAAAACTGAGTATAATATTTCAGGGTAAAAAATGGTCATTCAATGAAATAGAGGACTTTCAAGCATTCTTGATGAAAAGATCAGAAATGAATTGAAAATTTAACTTTCAAACACAAGAATCAAGAAAAGCATGAAAAAGTAAACAGGAAAGAGAAATCATAAGGGAGTTTCTAAAGTTGAACTATTTACTATCCTACATGGAAAGATAATATTTGTAACTCTTGAGAATTTCTCCCTTTTTGGGTAGTTGGAAGGATTATACACACACACACATACACATGTATATACATATATGTATATATATGTAATATATATACATATATATTATACATATATGTATATATACATATATATGTAATATATATATACATATATATATATATATATATATACATCTGTATAGATAGAAGCACAGGGTGAGTTGAATAAGAAGGGATGATATCTAAAAAAAATAAAATTGAAGGGTGAGAGAGGATTATATTAGAAGGAGAAAGGGAGAAATGAAATGGGGCAAATTATCTCTCATAAAAGAGACAAGAGAAAGCTTTTTCAATGGAGGAGAAAAGGCAGGAGGTGAGAAGAAAAAAGTGAAGCTTTCTCTCTTCACATTTGGCTTAAGGAGGGAATAACAGGCTCACTCAATTTGATATGAAAATCTATCTTACACTACATGAAAGTAGGGGAGAAGGGAACAAATGGGTGGGGAGGATGATAGAAGGGAGGGCAAATGGGAGGACAGTAATTAAAGGTAAAGACTTTTGGGAAGGAACAAGGTCAAAAGAGAGAATAAAATAAATAGCAGGCAGTATAGGAAGGAGGGAAATATAGTTACTCTTGCACAACATGATTATTATGGAAGTCTTTTGCAAAACTACACAATATATAGCCTATATTGATTTGCTTGCCTTCTCAGTGGGGATGGGTTGGGAGAGAGGAAGCGAGAGAAGTTGGAACTGAGAATTATTTCTGCATGCAACTAGGATATGATAAATGCACGTAATGGGATAGGTAGTGCCCTACAAAAAAAAAGAGAAGGGGATAAGGGAAGGGAGGGGTATGACAGGAGGGCATATTGAGGGAAGAGGTAATCAGAATGCAAGTCATTATGGGGCAGGGGAGGGGAGGGATGGGGAGAAAATTTGGAAGTTAAAATTTTGTGGAAATGAATGTTGGAAACTAAAAATAAATAAACATTTTAAAAAAGGGGGAAAAAGTTTTAGCCATGCCTTTTGGTGTACCTTGTAGACAAGTTAGTTCATGGTATTACCATATTCAGACATAAACAGTTCCACCAATTCATGGGCTGTCTTTTACAAACCACAGAGAGTTATCTTTGTGTCTGATTCCATCAATTTTTCTTTTCTTTTTTTTTTAATATGAATTTATTTATTTAACTTTTTACATTCATTTTCACAAAATTTTAGGTCCCAAATTTCCTCCCCTTTTATCCCCTCCCCCACCCCAATACACTGAGCATTCTAATTTTCCCTGTCATCAATCTTCCCTCTCTTCTATCATCCCTCCCTTCTCTTGTCCCCATCTTCTCTTTTGTCCTGTAGGGCCAGATGACTTTCTATTCCCCATTAATTGTATTTCTTATTTCCTAGTAGCAACAACAATACTAACCACTTGTTCCTAAAACTTTGAGTTCCAAATTCTCCCCATCCCTCCCTCCCCACCGGTTCCCTTTGGGAAGGCAGGCAATTCAATATAGGCCATATCTGTGTAGTTTTGCAAATGACTTCCATAATAGTTGTGTTGTGTAAGACTAACTGTATTTCCCTCCATCCTATCCTGCCCCCCATTGTTTCTATTCTGTCTTTTGATCCTGTCCCTCCCCAAGTGTTGACTTCAGATTGCTCCCTCCTCCCATTGCCCTCCCTTCCATCATCCCCCCCCACCTTGCTTATCTCTTTCTCCCCCACTTTCCTGTATTGTAAGATAAGTTTTCATAACAAAATGAGAGTGCGTTTTATTCCTTCCTTTAGTCAAATGTGATGAGGGTAAACTTCTTGTTTTTTTCTCAGCTCTCCTCTTTTTCCCTCCACTAAAAAGTCTCCTGCTTGCCTCTTGAAGGAGATATAATTTACCCTATTCCATTTCACCTTCTTTCCTCCCACTACATTTCTCTCTCAGAATTTACTTTAATTTCTTTTAAGATATGGTCCCATCCTATTCAATTCACTCTGTGCTCTCTGTATCTGTATGTGAGTGCATGTGTGTGTGCATGCACACGTGTACATGCGTGTGTGTGTATGTGTGTGTGTGTGTGTGTGATTCCACCAACTACCCAGATACTGAAAAGTTTTAAGAGTTACAAATATTGTCTTTCCATGTAGGAATGTAAACGGTTCGCTTTTGGTAAGTCCCTTATGACTTCTCTTTGCTGTTTACTTTTTCATGCTTCTTCTCATTCTTGTGTTTGAAAGTCAAATTTTCTTTTCAGCTCTGGTCTTTTCATCAAGAATGCTTGAAAGTCCTCTATTTCATTTGAAGACCATATTTTCCCCTGAAGTATTATACTCAGTTTTGCTGGGTAGGTGATTCTTGGTTTGAGTCCTAGTTCCTTTGACTTCTGGAATATCCTATTCCATGCCCTTCAGTTCCTTAATGTAGAAGCTGCTAGATCTTGAGTTATCCTGATTGTATTTCCACAATACTTGAATTGTTTCTTTCTAGCTGCTTCCAAGATTTTCTCCTTGACCTGGGAATTCTGGAATTTGGCCACAATGTTCCTAGGAGTTTCTCTTTTTGGATCTCTTTCAGGCGGTTATCGATGGATTCTTTCAATACTTATTTTGCCCTCTGGTTGCAGAATATCAGGGCAGTTTTCCTCGATAATTTCATGGAAGATGATGTCTAGGCTCTTTTTTTGATCATGACTTTCAGGTAGTCCCATAATTTTTAAGTTGTCTCTCCTGGATCTGTTTTCCAGGTCAGTTGTTTTTCCCATGAGATATTTCACATTCTCTTCCATTTTTTCATTCTTTTGGTTTTGTTTGGTGATTTCCTGGTTTCTCAGAAAGTCATTAGCCTCCATCTGTTCCATTTTAATTTTGAGAGAACTATTCTCTTCAATGAGCTTTTGAACCTCTTTTTCCATTTGGCTAATTCTGCTTTTGAAAGCATTCTTCTCCTCATTGGTTTTTTGAACCTCTTTTGACAATTGAGTTAGCCTATTTTTCAAGGTGTTATTTTCTTCAGCATTTTTTTGGGTCTCCTTTAGCAAGGTGCTGACCTGCTTTTCATGCTTTTCTTGCATCTCTCTCATTTCTCTTCCCAGTTTTTCCTCCACCTGTCTAACTTGCTTTTCAAAATCCTTTTTGAGCTCTTCCATGGCCTGAGCCCACCGGACATCCACCTTGGATGTCTGGGATACAGGGGCCCCAACCTCCATGTCTTTCCCTCATGGTAAGACTAGTTCCTCGTCATCAGAATTGAAGGTGGGAACATCTGTACCCCATCAAAGTAGCTTTCTATAGTCTTATTTTTCTTCCCTTTTCTGGGCATTTTCCCAGCCAGTTGCTTGACTTCTGAGATTCCTGTCCACTCCCACCAAGATCCTCCCAGCTAGTGCTTGGGGTCTGAGATTCAAATGGGCTTTCCTTGACAGGTGCAGCTGCTATTCAATGTGAGCTTAAGTTCTGGTGCTCGGGTGGGGGCAGGGCCACCTCCCAGGCTCAGTTCCTTCAGTGGCTTTATGCAGAGACCTTCAGTAATGGCCCTGAACTTCTGCCTGCTGCTCTGGGAGTTCTGGGCCACTGCCTCTGCCGCTGCCTCCCCTGAGGACCCGAGTCATGGAGACACTCTGCTCCCCTCTCGGCCAGTCCAGAAGTCTCTCTCACTGACCTGGAGCGCCTGTGGGTGGAGGGAGCTTCGCGGCCACCGGAGATTCCGTCCCTGAAGCCTGCTGAGATCTGCTCCTCTGGGGCCCGCAGCCAGGGCAGCGCAGGGATGGACTCAGCTGTCCACAGCGTGACGGACCCCTGGGGACAGCTTTCCAGGGCTCTCTGGAACAGAAATCTTTTCCACTGTGTTTCTGCACACCTTGCAGTCCTCCAGAATTTGTGGGGAGTTCTTTTTACAGGAAATATATGGGCTGTGGGTTCTGAGCTAGCATACATGAGTTTTTCTTCTCCGCCACCTTGGCTCCTCTCCCCAATTTTCTTTAATATAAGTATATATGTATACTAACATATTAAAGTTTTGAAACAATGAGAAAAAGAGACTTGTATTTGAAGATCAAATATTCTATTGAACTCTGGGCTTTTCATTAGGAAGTTCTGGAAATCCCTTATTTCATTGAATGTCCATCTCCTTGACTGAAATATTATGCTCAATTTTACTGGATAATTGTTGGTTGTAATCCCAGTTCCTTTGCCTCTCAGAATATCATATTCCAATTTCTTTGATCTTTTAATGTAGAAGCTGCAAGGCTCTGTGTGATCCTGACTGTAGTTCACTGATATTTCAATTGTTTCTTCATCACTACCTACAGTATTTTCTACTTCACTTGGTAATTCTGGAATTTGGCAGTGATAGTGCTTGGTGTTTTCAGTTTGGGATCCCTTTCAGAAGGTGAATGGTGGATTCTTCTGAAGATTATTTTGCCCTCTGGATCTAGGACCTCTGGGCAGTTTTACTTGATGATTTCTTGGAAGATATTGTTCAGGCTCCTTTTTTTCATCATGGCTTTCTGGTAGACCAATTATTCTTAGATTTTCTTTCCTGGATCTATTTTCCAGGTCATTTGTTTTTTCAATTAGATGTTTTACATTTTCTTCTATTTTTTCAGTCTTTAGATTCTGTTTCAATGATTCTTGATGTCTCACAGATTCATTAGCTTCTACTTGCCCAATTCTATTTCTTACAAACTGTTTTCTTCAGTTAACTTTTGCATCTCCTTTTCCATCTGTTCAAGTTTTCCTTTTAAGGAGTTATTTTCCCCAGTTAGTGTTTGTACTTCTTTTCCCATTTTTCCAATTATCCCAATTAAATTTTGTGCTTTGTTTTCCATTTGTCCAATTTTCCTTTTAAATTATTCCGTGATTTCTCTTATTTACACATTTTTAAAATCATTGGCCAGGTTTTCTTTTACTCCTCTAATTTGGCTTTTAAAACTCTTCTTCAGCTCTCCCAAGAATGCTCTTTGTGCTTGAGACCAATTCACATTCCTTTCTGAGGTTTATGTTGGGAGTACAGTCTCAATGCTGACTTCTTTAGTATTTGTATTTTGCTCCTTGTCCCCATAGAAAGATTCTATAGTATTATCTTTCCTGATTTGCTTCTTGCTCACGATGATCACCCTTTTCCTGGCTTTTATAGTGGATCTCTGCTTCTGGGCCACAGAGGGCTGCCCCACAGTTCTTGTGCTTAGAACTTGAGGTTTTGTGTCTTATGGCCTCTTGTTCTTTCAGCTAGATGCTAAAATGCTGCAGTTTACCTGATGCTGAGCTGACTGATGTGTTACAACAGAAACTACATGAAATCTTTCTTAGTTTCCCTGAAATTGTCCTGGAGCTAGCTGTGTTAAGTGTGGGGAAGGGATGGTATGGCTGCAGAAGGTCTAGTGTCCTGAGCTAGAGCATGGGCAAACTCAGTGGTTGGTGAACCCCATCTCCACTAGTATTTTCTCAATTCCTCTGGCTATGTTGAGGCATGCCTGTGGTCCTGGGGACCTGGACTCTACCTGCTGAGGCTGAGGATTACCTCCCAGTTAGCTAAGGAGTTGTGTTGGACAGCTGTGATCCTACCTATACTGGTCCCCTTCAGTTACAGCAAGAGGGACCCCCTTTTGCGATTTTCCTAGCCTCACAGGCTAAGAGAGTGTTTCTACCTTAGGCTGATCCCACTGTTCCAGAATTTTTCCTGGGGAAGTATTCTCTGGATTTTTCAAGGTCAATAAGGGGAGGGGAATAGCATTTACCAATCATTCCACAATCTTGGGTCCTGGAAGTTCAAGTAGGTCCCTTACAGGCATTTAATCTTCAGGCAGATAGTCTGAGGAGTGTCTGCGGCAATTATCTGGGGTTCTGTGTTTGTCTCTCACTCATTTTCACTGGTCTCCCATCATGGGTTAATATGTTTTGGATTCCACAGTGCTGTTGCTGCTGCTTCAGACCATTCAGGGCTTCCTGCTCAGCTTTGATATGGCAAGATCTGTGGTGGTAAAGCCTGTGCACTGTGTGCTCCTCCAGCCCAGTGTAACAGATCCTTCCTGTTGACCTTCCAGTCTGTTCTGGGTCGGAAATCTGGCACACTCTCTCTCCTATTGTATTCTGCCACTTGTCTCAAGGGCTTTGTCTTAGAGCTTAGGTGAGTACTTGTTCTCACTCTGCCATTTTTGCTCCACCCCCCTAAATTCTTTTTAAAGTCTATAAAACTGTGAATAACTTTGGCCTAGCAATAACATTACCAGGCTTGTATTCCAAAGAAAAGATAGAAAAATGAAAAGAACCTATGTATACAGAAATATTTGTAGTACCTCTTTTTGAAGTGACAAAGAATTGAAAATCAATGGTATAGCCATCAATTAAGGAATGGCTAAACAACTTGTAGTATATGATTATGGTAGAATACTACTGTATTATAAAAAATTATGAAGGGGGTAGATCCAGAAAAAAATTGGGCAGACCTATACTAACTGATACAAAGTGAAGTGAGCAGAACCAGAAGATCATTGTATATAGAGAAAGAAATAATGAAATGATAATTAACTGTGAAAGACTTAGCTATTCTGATCAATAAAATGATCCAAGGCAATTAGAACAAAGTCATGCTGAAAAATGCTATGCACCTTTAGAGAAAGGACTGATAAACTCTGATTGCCAATGAAAGTATAATTTTCTCACTTTATCTTTCTTAATTTGTTTTATGACATGGATAATGTAGATATAAGGTCTGCATGGTTTCACATTACTACTGCTTGTCTTTTCATTAGATAGGAGAGGGACTGTAGGGAGGAAAAATATGGTATTCAAATTTTTAAAATGTTAAAAATTCATAAAAAATATTTTTGAAAAGATAAAAATAGTTCATCATTTCAGGTGCTTCTGAGTACCACAGTTTAATATACTTAATAATTCCCACATTGATTTTGCCTTTTTTCACCACTTTCTATAGACCTTTTAAAAAATTTGTACAGCTGGAAGCTTTTCTTCCTTTAAGGTTGCGTTTAGGAACTTGACATGAATGTTTCCTGCACTCTTCACGACCTTAAAGTGATTACTATCCACCCTTCTTCATTGCTTCATTGTAGGAAATGGATTTTCCATTTTTACCATATATATCAAATGAAAGATCCCTAGTAGTGATCTTTTCTGAGTCTGATAACTGTCCTTCTAGTAGCACCTCAGTAATTTTTATATCACTGCATTCTTCCTTTCTCAGGACATCCCTTGAGAACAATAGCAATTTTGCTTATGGGATCCTCTCAGGGATTAGTTGCAGTATCTGTTACAACATACATCATTCTCCATCTTGATTAGTCTACCTAATATTATGTACCTGGTGAGAGTCTCCAAAGCAGGATTTTAAGGTCTTCTTAGTTTTGCTCTCATTATAATGTTGTGGTGTTTTCCAGATCAACAATATTTACTATGGGGTAATCATTCTTCATAAACCATAGACTGTCTAACAATTGTGAAGCCATTTCCTCATTCATCATCACTGACCACTGAGGCCCAGACAAACCTCAGTGTTTGCAAATGCATCCTATATTGGCTGAGCTCCTGAAAATACCAGAAACATATACTCAAAATGGCAATTCTCAATGATTGCCCCAAACATAAATCTTGTATCTTGACACAAAAGGACTAGCAACACTTTGGCTTTTAGATTCTACTCTGTACCCCCAAATGAAGGGAGATGTATGCATGGCACCCTCTACTGGGCTAGTCTACCTCCCCATTCATAAGCATGCAGTTCTTATATTGCAAGGAAAGTTTTACCAAATAAGGGATGAAAAGCTTATAATGAACTCTAGAGTCAGTTCCAAATATATAAGCAAATCCCCAAAGAAACAAGTATAAGGGCTGTTCTGAACTTCACAGGTTTTATCTTGGACCACTCTTCTCCAACTGCTCTCTAATGTCCTAATCGATGAAAGAAATACCTTTTGTTCAACCTTGATTTTTTTTGGTTAGTCTTCATCACTTACAACACATAGTTTCCAAAACAGGGTTCATCTATTTTTAAAAAGGAACAGATATCATTCTTCTGACTGCCCAGCTCCTAGGTCCTCCAAAAAAGCACAGCAAAAACGTAACTGGCTAAGTAACTTATTTAGTTAATTACCTAGCAAGGCCTAAACTACTTGCTTCTAACCCTAAGGCATGATGATATCCCTATATTCTTCTGCTGCTTTTTTCAACTGAACCATAATAACTTGATTACCTCCAGGAAAAATACTTTTCAACTTTTTGGCTTTCCAGTCAGTCCTTGACAGTTTGACTCAAATGGCTAGAAGTTCTTTCCTATAATCCTCAGTGGATCAACTTTACCTCCATATATCTCCCAGCATTTCGTTTTGCACCCCTGTAATGCACTTGTCATGTATTCTAGCTGTCTGCAGAATTTAACACTGCAGCCAATTCATCTTGATGCTGTCTTCTAATTGAATTTCTTGTCTTTGTGTCCTGTTTCCAGTCTCTCCTTTTCAAACACAATCATGGATATCTTCTTCCTTTGATCTTACTCAACTGAACCTCAACTAAACTTCAGTTCAGTTCAGTACTCAACTGAACAACACTGGGAGTCACAAAACTGTCTTCACTGAATCTGCTCCAGATTTACATTATCTAATCAGAACTAATTCTTCACTACTACTGATTAATCCTTTACTCCTAATTCACACTCTATCTCACTCTGTTCAACATCTTTTCTAAGCCTTCTTTTCTCTCCTCAAGTTATACATGCATACATGTACACACACATGTCTATATATGAATGTGCCTATATTTATACATATATACATAGAACCATATATACATATACATATGAGTATATGTGTATATATATATATATATATATATATATATATATATATATATATATATATATGCATGTGTATGTGTGTATCCCTCTCCTCTTCTCAGTAGAGAAGTTTCCATCATAGTTTACAAAGAAAATTTGGGTCAGCTTTCAAGTTCTGTATGATCTCAAATTCTACATTTCAAATCTTCTCGATTTTTTCCCTTATTTCTTCCTCTTTGCTTTAATCATAGATGAAGAGGTGACCTTTCCCTTTGTCAAGCTTGTCTATTCACATCCTTGATTTCATCCTCCCCCAGTTTCCCAAGACATTTTCCCTTCAATCATCCCTTCTCTCATTCTAATCTTCAATCTCTCCTCATCCATCAGTCTCTTTCTTTTATGTATATTCCCCTCCCCATACATACCTCATTATCCATTAAAATGGAAGTTTCTTGAATAAAGGGACTGCCTTGGGTTTTTTTTTTCATTTTTTTTTATTCCAGTAACCTGCAACCTTGCTTAGTATATTGTAGGTCCTTAATAGATACATGCTTAACTGAACTGAAATTTTAAATGTGTCACATTGACCTGTTACATTATAAGCTTCATAAAGGCAGTGACCATATTTTATCAAATCTCTCTATATTGGTCCTCTTCCTATTTACTAAATCTGGTTTGCCCTAGAAGGGACAAATTGACTTCAAGGAAAATACCCTTCTGGAAAGAAGAGGAAGCACTTTGGCAAACAGAAGGGCTTCCTCAAGCACATGTCAATATCAGAACAGTGAATGAATACACAGATACAAGAGATGTATAAACATGGATAAAATACAGTTAATTTTCAATGAACTCTGACAAATTTTTATTCCTAGTCTAATATACTCTTGCAACCTGATAAATTTCTAGTTAACTCCCTATATTATTATATAGTCAGAAAATAGAAACCAATTTTAATATTAGCCTATAATTAGCATGCCAAATCTGTATCTCCAAAAACAAAAACACATGATGCATTTCAAATCCAAATATAAATTTCATCAGATCCTATGTCTTGCAGTAACTATGCTACAGCCCCCATAAACACCTGCAAATAAAGACTTGACTATTTATGAAAATTCAGGGAGCTTTTGGTTAATGTATCTATTAGTGCTTTCCTAAATAAAAACAATCAGACAAATGGTCATTACTCATTTTCAATGAAATATAATCTCATATATAACTTGATAAGAGAATAAAATGCATTGCTGACTGCCTTCAAACATATCAATATGTTTATTGACCATATATAAAGAGAATAATAGCAGCCTTGATTTCAAGCATGTCACCAGTTTGGCTTCATTTCCCAAACTATCCATCTGCTTCTTAGCCAGTGGCAAAGACTTTTAAAAAATTAATCAGATTTTTCATTCCAAAAGTCCACAAAGGAGTCAATAACCCAGTAGCACCACCACCTAATGTCTGGTCTCTTGGCTTTCTGATCTCTGACAGTGGAGTCACTGTTGAAACAACAGCATGAAATGCCAATTTAACACAAATGGCCCTATTTTGCCCTAGGTACACGCTTGCCTGTCCAAGCCTTGTGGGCATGTGAATCTTATTTAGACAGAGGGCTGGAGATTTTAAAGCTGTGTAACCAACCTCCCCCTTCCCAATAAAGATGAACTTGACCATTAGGAAGAGGGTCTAATTTCCTTGACACATTTATTTTGCACTTAAGAGAAGTGTCCGTGTGTGCTTATATATATTTTATTTTTAAAATTTTCTTTCAGTTGAACTCCATCTTAATTTCTTAATATAACTCTCTCTACCTTCCTTATTCAAGAGTCATCATTGTAAAGAAAGAATTTTATAAAAGAGACAAAAAGCATTCAGCAGAACTAACCAACATACAGACTAAGTCTGACAGTATATGCAATGTTCTACTACCATAATTCCTCAATCTTCCAAAAAAGGGAAGAAGGTACATTTTCTTGTATTTTCTCATGATCACGCCTAGTCATCATCATAATTATGGTTTTGTTTGGTTTTTCTTCTCTCCATTTATTTATTTTTTAGCCATAATGCATACTTTTTGCCTGGTCCTTATTACTTTGCTCTGAATCAGTTCATATATATCTTCTATGGAAGCATATCTAATGTTTGGGATCTTGTTGCTGCTGTTTTCTTGTTTTTGCTCTTGCTTGGCATGACTTCAATGCCTTGAAAAACATTTTTTAAATTAAAATCATGTTTCATGTGTTATAACATTCAAGCAATTTAAACTAATCTTTGAAAGGAAAACAAACAAACCAACCCACAGTGATTGAGTCCATCAGTTTTAGAAGGTAATAAAACAATAACAGCCAGGTTTTATATCTGCTTTATGGTTTGCAAAGCAGGTTGTAAATGGCAGCCTTACATATGTTGTTTAATTGATATACTACAATCCTGGAAGGTAGATACTGTTGTTAACTCTATCTTCTAGAAGAGAAAATGGAGATTAAGAGATTTTAAAATGATTTGCCCAGGGCCACACGGATAGTAAGTGTTTGAGGCTGGATTTGAACACTGCTTTTCTTTTCTCCAGGTCTAATTTTCTATTTACTGTACCACCTCACTAGCTCCCATAAAGGATAAAATAAATGGACTGTGTAAGCTCAAGAAATAAAATAAAATGGCACAAACAGCATTCCATCCCAATGCTGATGACGGTGGGATGCCTTTATATTTCCCCTTTCCTCTTCAGTCTAAAGCTGTTGCCTATAAAAAACAGTTTTGTCTGTTCACCTACTCCCCCCTCAAACTCTCCTCAGGCCCCTTTCTGCTTGGTGAACTCCTAATAAATTCTAATAAATTTTTAGTGTTCTTCCTTCCCCCAACAATGCTTTTGCTTTGGAAAACTTATTTCACTGCCTCCAACATCCTAGAAAGACTCCTCCTGGACAGGCCCCGGCTGACTGCTGAATTCAATTTCTGTGCCTGCTAGAGCAAGGCATAGTGCATTTTGGGACATGTACTTACAGGCAGGAAAGTCTAAACATCCTGAAACTGGACACATGTGTGACCTTAATAACTAAAAGAGGAGATACTCAAAGGTTCTCTCATGCAATATCCACTTTTTCAATTTATTGGACATTTCTCCCAGAGTTCCAAAAAATGAAGGTGAATGGCAAACACGAATTTATTTAATTTTCATTTGCTCTTGTTAGGAAGACATATAATGCACCTTTTCACTCATCTCTCTTGTAGTCATTATTATCCACAACGAAGTGTGGGTTTACTTTGCAAAGTTTGATGAACAGACATAAAAGTAGCCACAGGAATTTTGGCATGGCTGAGTGTAAGGAAATGTCTTTAGGGAAAAGCAATCCAAGCTATCTTCATGAGATGCTGGCTCTGAGTTGTCAGATATGATCCAAGGAAAGAAACTAGGAGGCTTCTTAAGTAAAAATGACGCTGGCCTAGCAATCAGGAGATGAGATCATCATAGATATTAGTGATGGGGAAAAAGGAGCACTCGATTTGTGGTTATGGGGCCTATGGTCAAATGCCACATAATACCTGTGTGTACATGGGACAGTCACTTATCCTCTCTGGGGTTCAGTTTCCTCTTCTCATTGTAAAATGAGATAGTTGGACTTGACATTATAATTCAATACAACAAGCACTTATTAAGTTCCTAGTACATTCAAGACTAGGCTGTGCTAGGGACACAGAGACAAAAACTGATCATTGCTCTCTAGGTCCTTCCATGCTAGTAGGAAAGATCTCTTTAATTCAAACAATAGAAATCAATTTACCCTATGGGTATTCGGCCAAAGCTTGCTCTAAATGCTAAATATCATAAAGAAAGGATTTAAATAAAAAAATACAACAATAAATAAAAAAAATACAGCCTTTGTGTCCTTCTGGGCTGATAATTAGAGCTATCATCCAGGGATTTAAAACTGAGCTAGAATGGAAAGGTTGGCTAGGGGAGTGAGAATGAGTAGCCGGTAAGACTGAGGTGATGGGCTAGTCTGGAAAATCTTTTGTAGAGGAATTGAGTCTTGAATGCATTTGTAAAATAAGTTGGCCAAAGGGATACTGTCATAAAACAATAGCATTAGCTTTAAGCTGTTTGGGTGGAAAAAAATCTCAGTAGACACAGTAAATAATTACAGAAAATTCGTGCACTTCATTTGCATACATATTTCCACATCAATTAGGACTTACTAAATATCATCTGTTAGTATGAGAGGGACAACAGTGTCCCTCTCCATAATGCTGACATACCCTGACCATTGAATATTATTTTTATGTACAATGAACAATTTTTATATGCAATGATTATTACATATATATTTGTAATTTCCATTCTTTTCAGACCATGGTATCCCATGACATGTCACCATATAATATTATTAGGAAGATATTACTATCAAAGTGATGGATGTTTGCAGCAGGGAGCCCTTTGCAGTTTCCTAAATGTTTTGATCTCCTCTTACTCAATGCTAGGCTAAATTCATTATCCATCTTGAGCTTTTATCAATGCTATCTATCTACTATCTATCTATCCATTCATCCATCCATTCATCCATCCATCCATCCATCCATCCATCCATCCATCCATCCATCTATCTATCTATCTATCTATCTATCTATCTATCTATCTATCTATCTATCTATCTATCTATCTATCTATCTTTCTGTCTATGTATCTATCTATTCATCCATCCATGTAAAGATCTATAGATTCATATATAGAAATTTAAAGATATATAAATAATACACAAAGATCTATAAATAGACACACATATGAATAATTCAATTAACTCAGTCTTACTAGATTCTAAGCATTATGTTTTGTTTTGTTTTCTATCCATTTATCTTTTCAGTGGAGATGGTTAAGTCAACTTCCTTTGAACTGCTGTGGATATAACTGAGCAGGTTTTGCAATATCCTGGGACTTCCTGCAACTAAAACAATGCCATCTGCTAAGAGGCCTATTTAATGAATCAAGACAAGTAGGTATTGTTATTCCCATATTACAGAGGAGGAAATTGAGGTTGAGAGGTCAAGTGATGGGCTCAAGGTCATACAACCAGTAAATGTTAGAATTGAGTTCAGTTCTTCTACTTCAGAAACACACAACTGAGAAGTTAAAAAGGGTCTCAGCGGCCATCTAGTTTAACCTACATCAGAACAGATTCCTCCAAAGGACAGCCCTGACAAGTGAACATTCAATTTCTTCTTAAAGATCTCCTGTGACAAGGCGCTCACTAACTCTTGAGACAACCCACTTCACTTTTGTATACTTCCAGGTAGTAGAAAGTTTTTCCTTATATCACACTGAAATTTTCCTTTCTGAAACTTCAAGTCATCCAAATGGAGCTAGTCTAATCCCTTTTCTACATGACAATCCTTCAAGCCCGCTCTACTTCCCCTTCCCCCACCAAGTCTTCCCTTTTCCTGGATAAACATCTTCAGCTTCTCCAACTGAACCTTATATTGCATAATCTTCAGTCTCCTTATGCTCTTTCCTAGTCATCATCTATCTAGGCATGTTCTGATTCATTCATTCTAAGATGTGCTACTCAGAACTGAATACAAAGGTTCAGTGGCAGTTTGACAATGGCAAATGACAGGATTAAAATTTCCTTCATTTTGAATGCTATCCCTCCACTAATTCCAATCCCAGTGCCATATGCACTTACTCATTTGATCAACAAACACCTAAATAAGCTCTGGTCACTATGCTAGCAGAACATAATAAATAGCAACAATGAAAGAAACAATCTCTACTTGCAAGCAGTTTACATTCTAATGCAATAGGCAGCAAGGGCATATATAAGTATAGAAAGAACAAATATAAAGAGAATAAATACAAATACATAAAATGTAATTAGGCCTAACTTAGAGAGGATGGGCAGCAGCATTTGACCAGGATAAGAAAAGTCTTCATGTAGAAGATTGCATGCGCTTACATTGCATCAAGAAGAAAGACAGAGGTAAGGATGGAGTACATTCCAGACATGTGGGCAAGTAAATACAAAGACATGGAAATAAGAGCAGCAATGGTACATGTGGAAAGAAATTAAATTTGGGGGGAAATAAATATACAATTAAGCGAGAAAGTTTGGAAACGATATTGTGAAGGACTGTGAAAGCTGAACAGAGGAATTTATATTTGAATTTAAAAACATTAGAGAGCAATTTGAATTTGCTGTATGGGGGAGAGATATGTTTAGATTTGTGCTTAAGAAAAATCACTCTGGGACCGGTATGGAGGATACACTGAGGTGAGGAAAGACTTTAAGAAAAAAATTAGAAGGTTTTTGTAATCATCTAAGGTAATGAGGGCCAGATCAAATGTTATAAGTGTGTGTAGGTAGAGAGAGAATCTGACTTCAGAGATGTTCAAGAGGTCAAAATGAGTTTTTTCAACTGACTGGATATGTGAAATGAAGGAAAGTATTAGGTGAATTTTATTAATCTACAAGACTGGAAGAATGGTGATATCTCAAACAAAAATAGGTTTGTGATGGAAGTGGGTTTGAGTAGAAAGATACTGAACTCAATTTTGGACATATTGACTTTGATGTGTCTCTGAGACATACAATTTGAAATGTTCAATAGTCAACTGGTGGTGCAGGAGAGAAAAAGGAGGTGAATACATAGATCTGGGAGTCATAGGCATAGAAATGATAATTAAACTCATGGGGGCTGATGAGGTTATCAAGAGAGAAAATGAGGTGGCCTTGGACTTAGCCTTGGAGAACGGTAGACTAAGGGGACATGATGTGGATGACAAACCAACAAAGCAGACTGGGGTAGCAGGAAAACTAGGAGAAGGTATTGTCATGAAAGCCAAGAGCAAAGAGTTTATTCTGTAGGAAAGGGTGGTCAACAAAGTCAAATGCTGCAGACAGATTGAGAATAAAAATGATAAGATTAAAGACTTATGAGAGGGATTGACTACTTCATTGTCAAGAGGATAGAGAAACAGAGAGGAGAGACATACTATAGCACGCTAGCAGACAAACATGCCCTATTCCTTTCATTTCCTTCCTTACAAAAGGAAGGAAGGGAAGACAGCTCACTTTGGTTTTGCACATACAAAGAAATATAAGTGAGTATCTGCATAGACCTTGGCCTAAAGGGGGCAACGTCTCCCAGCACATCCTGGGTCATCTCCAGTCATCATGATGAATATCTGGTCACTGGATTCAGTTGGCTCTGGAGGAGAAGTGAGGCTGGTGACTTGCACAGCCTTCCCTCACTCAAAACAAAGTCAAGAGTAAGTCATGTCATCATTTCTCTGATGGCGTTGTCTTCTTTGGCGATGAAGGATGAATGCAATTTGTGTCTTTAGCAAATGCACCACCGTACTATTTTATCCCTCAATACGCAGAAGTGGAGCAGGAGAGTAATGACAACTTGTTTTTCCTCATCAAGAGAGACTCATTGAGTAGGGAGGAATCTTAACCCCACCCTTTATTTTACAGATGTGGAAACTGAGAACATAGAATTTTTATGTCTTGCCCTAGGTCACATGGTTCATGTCTCTTAAGGATTTTGCTTTGACTCATCAGTTTTGAGCTGATGTTGGATGAAATTTCCCCCTATTTTTCTCTATCATGTTCCCTCATCTATATTCTAGATACTTTCATTTCAGTCCATGATTTCCTTCAGTCCTAATTTATTTTCTCACTTTTAAATTCCCCATTAAAATGAAAAGCAAAGGCGAGCTTATCCACCAGGCAATTTCTCTGAGGTTCCTGGTGCCCTAATTATGATATGAAAACATGATTTCCAACTTTGCAGATGATACTAAATTGGGAGAGAATAAAAACAAATGAGAAGTAATTAGGTTGTGTAGCAAGATATAAAAGGATTTACATCATTTATGTTCCTGGACTAATAGATGGCAAATGCGGGGCTTTGCAGCTAAATGAAGGATAATTAGCTTCCACAAAGTATCCAAAATGGGAATCACTCTTAAATGGAAAGGTGCTGAAGAACAACAGCTTAAGGAAAGAGCCATAAAAATGGGCAGACAAGGGTCGATTAGAGCCTGAGGTAACATGTCATGGGCAGCGAAGGCATTCCAAGAACTTCTGTATCCTCTCTCAAAACTTTTCCGTTTCATATCCCCCTTCATTTAGCCATTTGCTCCCTTTGCAGATTTTTGTCTCCAGGCTGTCTTGGCCATATGTTTGGTGTGATTCAAGGAGAAAGTTAGTACTTGTGAATAGTGACAAAGTGTCACCAGGGAGGCTGGGGACAGCATCTGCCACTAGCCAGGATGCCACTGCCTTCTGACTCCTCCACCTGGGCATTTGATCTCTTTCCTGTTTGACTCATCATCACTTACTGAGTTCTTAGTCCTGAGGGATGTCATTCCCAAACTTATTCCTTGCCTCTTTGCTGTCTTTAGACTCTGTCTCTCAATTAGTTTTTTTTCTACCTTTAAATATGAACAAGATGTCCCCAAATCTGGGGAGGAGGGAAGAGTAAAGGACTCCTTAGTTAAAAATCCAGTGGTTCTTTTTCTGTCCCCATTCCCTCTGTGATTCTTGCAATATTTATCACTTCTTCCTTCTTCAAACTCTTCCCTCCATTCCTGAGATACTGCACAATGTTATTCTTCTATCTTTTTTGAAGTTTATTCATTCCTCAGTTTGATATTTCTTCTTTTTACCCTTTAACTGTGGGTGTTACAAAATACTCAGTCCTTGGCTCTCCTCTTTCCCTGTTCCTTATTTCAGAGAGTTCATTCATTTTAATGGCTTCAATAATAACTTCCATTTTTCAAGACTCACCTTAAATGATACACCTGGAGGTCTTTTCATCCATTCCCCCCTCCATCTCCTCCTCTTTTTACCACTTCTGTTGGATGTAATTTCTCCTTACTCGCTATTTGTAGCATTGATATGGGATTTCTATATCCTCCTTTTATAGTCAGACTGAACTATGGACTCTGTCCACCACAACTCTCACTATTAGGCAGGACAGGAGACTGGATATCTGTCATGCTCTATCCCCTCCTTTCTCAGGGATTGATCATCAAAACAGCTAACCAAAACTATGTTAAAGGACATGACAATTCCTATGCATCCACTGAGAATCTTTGGTTCTTCATTGTATGCTGCCCAGAGCAGCATTTTCTTCTCTACTAATCCACACCAACCCATCCCTCTAGGAGCCAATTTCTTGTGTCCTGTGGAATCCTTGTTTTACTGTTAACAAACTGCCACTCATATTAGACTCATGCCCTTTCCCCACAAAGTATTTATGTACATATCATATTTAATACATGTGTAAATGATATTTTTCCACAACAATGCATACTCCTTGAAAACCAGTTTCATTTTGTCTTTGTATCCTCGGTGTCTAGCATAATTCTTGGAAAATAATAATTGCCAACTTCTCTCCTCTGGTTCTCCTGGCCAAGAATATTGCTATTCACTCTTGCCTCCACCTATGCAAATTCTGTCCATACTTTAAGGTCCAGTTCTAGTGAAGGCTGTGTGAGTCAGTAAAAGTGAGATGGATTTGGAGTTAAGGGACCCAGGTTCAAACCCCAGATCTACTAATAGCTACTTGTATGTTTTAGGGCAAATCACTTTGGCTTTCTTTGGCTCTAAGTTTCTCATCTATAAAACAAACATTTGGACCAGATGAGCTCTAAAAGCTCTGCCAGTTATAATTTTTGACTTTATGATCCCCTTCATATTGCCATTGTTGATATTCTCCACCATCTCTGGGTTCTTGAGGAATGTCTGCTCTGTATTACATGCCTAATGTGGAGTGGAAACTCTTAGCATTTTCTCTATCATTTATGTGATATAGGCTTGTCTCCTTTATCAGACCATGAGCTAAACTAAGGCAAAGGACCATGCATTTGCTCTATATTTCTTAATGGTTCTAGAAGAAATGCTGCTCAAATAGAATCATGCATCTAGGGCTGGAAAGGGCTTCAGAGGACATCTACTCTAACCCTCTTGTTTTAACGATGAAGAAAATAGGACCAGCAATATGAAATGACTTGCCCATGGTGGCACAGATGGTCCTCTAATTCTAAATCTAGCAGACTGTACACTGCACCATTGTTGTTTAAATGACCATTCATCAATAAAGGGAATCAATTAATTTTCACTTGGATCATGTAGTCTAATCTTCTAGTTTCATATGAGTGAAAAGTGAAGTCCAGTTGATTAAGTGAATTGTGCAAAGATGCACAGCTGAGCTAGAATTCAAGTCCCTGACTAAATTCAGTGCTCAATCCATTTTGCTGAACTTTCTCAATCCTTTTTTGCTTTATTTAAAATGGACATTTCATGGTATTCAGACTGTCCATATGTAGTATACCATGTTTTCTGCTTGAAACAGTTGTTCCATTTGGTCAAACATACATTTATAATTCCTATAAAGCATGCAGTCTGTTTCTGGTATCCAAGTCCACTTCAGGACAGGGCTAAATTAAAGGAAAAATCCTGTTCCCTGCTCTTTTATCCTCCTTTCTTCCATTAAAATCTCTGAGACAGATGGCAGCCCTCAGAGAATTGTTGAGTCACACCAGCAGACAATTCCCTAGTTAAGTGGGAATTGGAAGAAAGCCATTTGTAAGCACATAGCAAAGAGTATATATTAAAGGTCTATAGGGAGCCTATAAGAGGAATTGAAGCTGAACCATTCTCTGTTTTTGCCAACAGTATGGCCTTAAAGATGTATAAATATAGCAGCCACACACAGGAGTAGGTGGACTGAGCATCATTCATTTGTTCTGCATACAACAAATCATTATTAAGAAATGACTATGTTTTAAGTTCTGTGCTAGGGATTAAAGAAGATCCAAACTTTAGAGAAGGTTCAGTTCCCCCCCGATTGTATTTACAGTAAAATGATGACATATATATATATATATATATATATATATATACATATATACACACATATGCATATATTGTGTGTATGTATATGTACGTTTGTATATGTATAATTAAATGATATATATAAAATATATAATATGTATTATTAAATGATAAATAACTGTCTGCAACAGACTTTCAGATTTTTTGCCCATGTAGGCTTTGAGAAGCAGCAACAATTACTATTTTTTTGAAAGAGAAAGTAAAAGAAAGAATTTCAACACAAAGTGCTACTTAATATCTGAGAAAATTGTGTCCCAGAAGATTACATGGGGGAGATGGTCTTCTGGTTGATCATTCCATACTCCAGTCTACCCTTCTCTCAACTGTGGAGGTGATATTCCTATGTTGAAGGTCATCATATCATCACTGCTCCCATACTCAGTAAACTACAGTGGCTCCCTACTACTTGCAATATCAAATATAATATGCTCTGGCTTTTAAAGGCCTTCACAACCTAATCCCTTCCTATTTTTCCAGTATTCTTAGACCTTACTCACTTCTACATACTCTATCATCTATAGTCTGATGTTCTTTCTGTTTCTTTCACACAGCACTCTGTCTCTTGATTCTGTGTCTTTTCCCTGGCTATCTCTCATGCTTGGAATATTCTCTCTTCCATCTCTTCTTTATTATTTCCTGAACTTCCTTTAAGACTCGGCTCAGATTTCAGCTTTTATAAGAGGCCTATTCAAGTCCCTCCTTCTGGTAGTGCCTTTCTTCTGTGAATATCACCCATTTTCACTGTAAATATCTTCTGCCAACACAGTTATTTGTACGCTGTGTTCCACATTACACATAAGCTCCTTGAAGGCAAGGACCACATTGTTGCCTTTCTACGTTTCTCTAGCACTTTGTACAGTGCCTAGCACATTGCAGATTCTAAATAAATGCTCATTACCTGATTGTTCCCATATGATTTGAAGATTTGCTAACAAGTGCTGAATGGATACTTTATCAGAAGTGATGCTTTACAGAATCCCAGAGTTTCAGAATTGGACAGGGTTGCGCACCATCTAGTCTGAATTATGCTCAAACAACAGTCACCTCTACATTGACAGCTTGCTCTTCTAATCTTTTCTTCAGTCTCTCTGGTGAGGAAATCCAACCATCTTTTAAATAATCTTTCATTTTCATCATCAATAACCATTCGTCTTCTGACCATTTCATTTTGGACAGCTCTAATGTTTAGGAATATTTTAAATGGAATTAAACAAAAAATCTTCTCTGTACTTTCTTATTATTCATCTTACTGTGGCTTTTTGGGCCAAGCAAATGAATTGAATCCTTTTTTAATATGATGATCCTTCAATTATTTAGATATTTATCATGTATATCTTTTCTCTACTTCAGGCTGAATTTCATTGAACATTCCTTCAACCAATTCTTGTACATCAGGGTTTCCAATTCTGTTGCCATCAGAGATATCCTCTTCTAAACAATGCAGTACAATAAATCTTTATTGTAGCATCTACTTCATGCCAGCTATTGTACTGCTGTTGTACAGCTAGAGATATAATGATAAGAAAGCTGGTCTCTGAAGGAATCATATCATCTTCTGTCTCTCTTACCAAATTATTTTCTTTCTAAAACCATTTCAAATTGTAGGATTCGTACTTATAATAACAATTATGGTGAGCAGCATGGAATACTAGAGTGTTCTCCCTCAGGTAAAACTGAAGGTTTTCTGAGATGAAATTAGAGTAAATCTCTATGATTTCAGGATTGAGTACAGGTGGGACTCAACCAATATGGAATCAAATCAAACACAATGAGAACCTGGTGAATGTATTAAGGTTCAGGATGAATGCTGTCAAGGCAGACAAATAGGAGGGTTAGGACCGAGGACTCTAGGTGTCCACAAAATTAAGTGGCAGTGTCTGTCACTTGTCCAGGGAAAGACTCCAGTAGGGTTTAAATCATCTGAGGCCTCCCTAATTTACAAAATTATGACTTTTGACTGCATCACGAAAGGGCTTGGTAAGTAACTGCTGAAAATCTGATTAAAATTAGACTAAGTACATTTGGTAGAGTTTTCTCTCTCTTCTTTCTTTCTCTTCCCATACTTTTCCTCAGTGCTCTCATGATACCTAATTTGTGACTATCTAGTAGGCTCTTTCAATATCTTGGGCATGGAGTTAGGATACAGGACTTAAAAGCAAGGGCCACCAGTTCAACCTCATGACCCACAGGGAGGGGATCAGACTACTTTATCAGATAACTGCGTTATCTTGGTTAGATGATTGAGAAGACCATGGATTCATAAGGGAAACTTATATTTGGCAGGCAGTAAAGTGGATCTTGACTGAGACTTTCACTTCAGAAGTTTTCTAGAAATCCTAAGGTCTGCATTCACTTTGGACTTTTGAAGGAGAATACACAAGCAGAAAGGGAGTTTAGGAGGGAAGATTAATGAAGTCTCTCACTTAAATCAGCTCTCCTAGCTATATTGAGCAGGGACTTACTCTCATTGATCTTTTGATTAGAATTTTAGTGGGAGATAAGGAGGAAAACTGGGAGATATTTTCCTTCTCTGCCTTCAAAACCGCAGCCAGATTGAAGAATGCAGAAATAAAGATAGGAAAGAGAAAATCTTCATGGTCTGTAGGAATTTATAGCAAATTAAACAAGAGATATGTACAAGGCTGAACTTGGAATATGGTTCTCCTGACTATCCCATCTTCTCATTTAGGGGGAAAAAAATAAATCAGGGTTATCTTACCCCTATAAGTAAGCAGTTTTACTCCTGTGTATAAAAGCAGTACAAAGTGACAGACAACACTGGAAGTGCTTGGTGCCTTGCTGTGCTAATAAACTCTGGTTTGTGCTTGATTTCTGAGTTTGCCTTAAACTGACCAGGGAGAAGCCCAAACTAAGAGTTTCTTTAACACTTAGAAGCTGCATGGTTAAGCAAAACCTGAGTTCAAATCTGATCTTAGAAGTTTACTAGCTGTGTGACTCTGAGCAAGTCATCTCACTTCCATCTGCAAAATGGAATAATGATAGAAGACACTGTGCTGAGTTGCCATGAGGATCAAATAAGAAAATTATGGTAAAGAACTTAGCACAAGATGCCGTATATAATAAGTGCTATATATAAGTTTTAGCTATTATGATGAAGTGTAATGACTCTATACTGCTCCTTGAATGCAATTGGTACAGAATGCCAAATTTATAATTAGGTAAAGTGAATTTCTACTTAATAAGACTCAGAAATGCACAAATTGATGTTTTGGTGTCTAGAAAAATGTTACATTTTAAAAATCCACAATATTGTTTATGTTGTAGTAAGACTTCGAATTGTTCTTATATTGTGATTTTTGAGAAATCATTCTATAAGAAATGGTGTTATTTTGAAAACTGATACCTAGTGGGTGATAATTATATCATTAGAAAAGTAATTTCACTTTTAATTTGTGTGCTGTTAGATTATGAATTGGTTCAGGGGAGGAGCCAAGATGGCAGAGTAGAAAGATTCACATATGCTACCTCCTAACACAGAACCCATAAAATACCTGTAAAAAAGAACTCCCAACAAATTCTGGAGCAGCAGAAGCCACAGAACAATGGAGTGGAGGAGATTTATGTTCCAGAGATACCTAAAAAACCGATACCAAAGGTCAATCAAGCACCAGACCCAGAGCAGAGCCCAGTCCTGCCTTGGCCACGTGGCACCGAGAGAAGCAGATCTGAGTAGGCTTCAGGGACAGAATCTCCAGCAGCCACACAATTCCCTACAGCCACAGGCACAAAGGTAAGTGAGAGGGTCTTTTTGGCTGGCTGAGAAGGGAGTGGGGTGTCCCCATAACTCAGGACCCCTAGGGAGGCAGCAGAAGACAGGGGCTCCAAAAGCAGACAAGAGCTTGGATCCATTGTTGCAGGTTTCACCATAAACCTCCTGAGAAAACTGAGCCCTGTGAGGCAGCCCTGCCCCCACCTGAGCAACTGAACTTAACCTCACACTGAATAGCAGCCCTGCCCCAGGTGAAAGCCCTGAGGCTGGGAAGCAGCATTTGAATCTCAGACCCCAAGCACTAGCTGGGTGGATCTGGAGGCCAGGTGGGTGTGGAGAGGAATCTCAGAAATCAAGTAACTGGCCGGGAAAATGCCCAGAAAAAGGAAAAAAAAATAAGACCATGGAAGGTAACTTTCTTGATGAACAGATATCTCCTCCCATCCTTTCAGATGAGGAAGAACAATGCTTACCATCAGGAAAAGACATAAAAGTCAAGGCCTCTGTATCCCAAACATGCAAAATAGATATCCAATGGGCTCAGGCCATGGAAGAGCTCAAAAAGGATTTTGAAAAGCAAGTTAGACAGGTGGAGGAAAAACTGGGAAGAGAAATGAGAGAGATGCAAGAAAAACATGAAAAGTAGGTCAACACCTTGCTAAAGGAGACCCAAAAAAATGCTGAAGAAAATAACACCTTGAAAAATAGTCTAACTCAATTGGCAAAAGAGGTTCAAAAAGCCAATGAGGAGAAGAATGCTTTCAAAAGCAGAATTAGCCAAATGGAAAAGGAGGTTCAAAAGCTCACTGAAGAAAATAGTTCTTTCAAAATTAGAATGGAACAGATGGAGGCTAATGACTTTCTGAGAAACCAAAAAATCACAAACCAAAACCAAAAGAATGAAAAATAGAAGATACTGTGAAATATCTCATTGGAAAAACAACTGACCTGGAAAATAGATCCAGGAGAGACAATTGAAAAATCATGGGACTACCTGAAAGCCATGATCAAAAACAGAGCCTAGACATCATCTTTCATGAAATTATCAAGGGAAACTGCCCTGATATTCTAGAACCAGAGGGTAAAATAAGTATTCAAGGAATCCACCAATCACCACCTGAAAGAGATCCAAAAAGAGAAACTCCTAGGAACATTGTGGCCAAATTCCAGAATTCCCAGGTCAAGGAGAAAATATTGCAAGCAGCCAGAAAGAAACAATTCAAATATTGTGGGAATACAATCAGGATAACACAAGATCTAGCAGTTTCTACATTAAGGGATCAAAGGGCATGGAATAGGATATTCCAAAGTCAAAGGAACTAGGACTCAAACCAAGAATCAGCTACCCAGCAAAACTGAGTATAATACTTCAGGGGAAAAACTGGTCTTTCAATGAAACAGAGGACTTTCAAGCATTCTTGATGAAAAGGCCAGAGCTGAAAAGAAAATTTGACCTTCAGACACAAGAATGAAGAGAAGCATGAAAAGGTAAACAGCAAAGAGAAGTCAAAAGGGACTTACTAAAGTTGAACTGTTTACATTCCTACATGGAAAGACAATATTTGTAACTCTTGAAACTTTTCAGTATCTGGGTAGTTGGTGGGATTACACACACACACACACACACACACACACATACACACACACACATGCATACACACAGAGACAGAGAACACAGTGAATTGAATAGGGTGGAATCATATCTTAAGAAAATGAAGTGGTGAGAGAGAAATGCATTGGGAGGAGAGAGAGAGAAATGGATTGGGGCAAATTATCTCTCATAGAAGAGGCAGGCAGAAGACGTTTTAGTGGAGGGAAAAGAAAGGGAGCTGAGAGAAAAACATGAAGTTTACTCTCATCACATTCGACTAAAGGAAGGAATAAAATGCACACTCATTTTGGTATGAAAACTTATCTTATAATACAAGAAAACGGGGGAGAAAGGGGATAAAGAGGGTGAGGGGGATGATGGAAGGGAGGGCAATGGGAGCAGGGAGCAATTTGAAATCAACACTCTTGGGGAGGGACAGGATCAAAAGAGAGAATAGAAGCAATGGGGGGCAGGATAGGATGGAGATAAATATAGATAGTCTTTCACAACGCGACTATTATGGAAGTCATTTGCAAAACTACACAGCTATGGCCTATATTGAATTGCCTGCCTTCCCAAAGGGAATGGGTGGGGAGGGAGGGATGGGGAGAAGTTGGAACTCAAAGCTTTAGGAACAACTGTTGAGTATTGTTCTTGCTACTAGGAATGAGTAATACAGGTTATAGGGAATAGAAAGTTATCTAGCCCTACAGGACATAAGAGAAGGTGGGGCCAAGAGAAGGGAGGGATGATAGAAGAGACGGCAGATTGGTGATGGGGAAAATTAGAATGCTTGATCTATTCAGGTGGGGGAGGGGACAAATGGGGAGAAAATGTGGAACCCAAAATTTTGTGAAAATTAAGGTAAAAAGTTAAACAAATAAATATATTTAAAAAAAGATTATGAATTGGTTATGAATAAAGAATATGGTTACAAAATTTAATACAAGTATTTAGTTGGGTACATTTTTCTTTAAAATGGACAAGGTTTGGGGGATTTTTTATTTGGGCAGGATCATAAAATCTTATCGACCCTGTGAGAGAAAAAACTTATAGCAGGTTGTGCAGTTTTAAAGTAATGAAGATTGCTCATAGTAAAACTATGATTTTATCTCATAAATTCTTTTGCCATCTCTTGTGAAAATTATGAAATTGTACTTGTTAATGGCATATATTGCAATAATGCCTTTGAGGCTCCTTAGATTTTTTTGAACCAATAGACCGTTCTTCTTCAAAGTAACCATTTATTACAGGACAGTAGCAATATATTATTTCATGTACCACAACTTTAGATATTTCTGAAATCAAAGAGAATCCATTTTTTTCCCAGATCTTTTCTACTGCAAAATAGTTTTATTTTTTTTTAATTAGCCATTTGGCTTATATGAGGTTTTATTGGAGTATCTGTATATGTCTAGCAGTGAAATCTCTAGGTCAAACAAAATGAACATTTCAACCCTTTTCCTTGTATAGTTTCAAATTACTTTCCAAAATGGCTAGACATATCTACAGCTTCACAAAAATTACAGTATCACACTTCTCTTTCTATAACCTTCCCAACATTGAATATGATTACCTTTTACTTGCTTAGCATGAAGTATTGTTATTAATGATTAGGAACATTCTTTTGTCTGGTTTTGTAATAGGTTATAATTTTTATAAGGACGGTTTTATTTTCATATCCTTTGATCACTCATCCATTGTGGAAAGAATTTTGCTCTTATTCATTTCTGTCAAATATCTTGGATATGAGATACTTGTCAAATATGTTTTATAAAAGAATTTTTCCCCACATTTGACCACTTCCATTCTTATGCTAGTTGCATCCATTCTGTTCATGAAAAATCTTTTCAGTTTCATATAATCAAAACAAAATATATTTATGTTAGCTTTTGTAATTTTCTTTATTCTTTGGTTAGAATTAATTCCCTACTTATAAATGTGGCAAGTACATGAAATGGTTGTTTTCTAATTTGGAAGTTTATTATCTTCAACATTCAAGTCAGATGTTCATTTGAGTTTATTGTGATATATGGTGTATGATATCGGTCTAACCACATTTTCTACAAGACTGCTTTCTAATTTTCTCAGAAATTCATGTCAAATAGGTTTTTTTCCCTAGGTTGTTTTTTGAGGAGGTTTATCAAAAACTATTGATAAAATAATTGAGCTCAAATATTTCTGACTATTCCTTATCTAATCTTTTCCACGGCCTATTTTGGGACAGGTATAAAACAGTTTCAATACTTTTAACTTATTTTGAGATCTGAACATGCTATTTCCTGAAAGAAATGAAATGAAAGATTGCTACTTTTTTTCATTATTTCCCTTGACAACTAGATTTCTTATTCCTCCAAAGGAATTTGATATTATTTTGTTTCCCCACTTAACACATTCCCTTGATAGTTTGATTTGTATAACAGTCAATCTGGAAATTCATTTTGGTAATATTATCATTTATATTACATATACATGAATTGTTCTCTCCCTCATTTTTTTTACAAGACTGATTGCTCATTATTGTGGTAATAACAATATCCTGGTACTCTTTCTCCACTTGTTTTTTTTAAGTATGAAATTACCCTCAAGGCAAATCAAGATTCTATTCATTTCTCTGCTTCTGGCAGAGAGCAATATAGCAGATGTCCAGATAACTACAGCCTCCATTATTATGATATCACGACTTTTCATACTTTCAATGTTTCTCAGACTTCTTGTCTATTTCCTCTTTTGGTAAAGATTGACAATGACATGACAATACTGCTTCTCCCTCTCCCTCTTATGACCTTCAAATGCTCACTGAACTTTCCTGTTTCTGTATTTAATCACATTAACATAACTTTTAAACATACCATGATATTCTGAATACTACTACTTTACCTATTCTTTTGCTATTGGATAAGGTATATATATATATACACACCACTCCAGAGCCATGGTGCAGTGTGGGTCCAATTCCACCAAAGCTATGATACCTACAGTTCCAGGATATTTGTTTTACCTAGAGGGCTTTCCAGTTTGTTTGTTTTTTTTAACAGTACTAAATTGTAATGATGTCATCTAAAGACCAATGATTAGGGGGTGAGGGAAAACACCAGGGGGAAATTAAAAAAAAAAAAAAAAGCCTGATCATTGAGCTCAAAAACAGATGAGACTTAGGACCCAAGCAGCCATTTTGCTTCTGCAAAAGTCTGTCAAATTATTACGTGCCTCAAGCTTAGTTTACTTCTTCAGTTTTTGAGGAGGCACAGCCTAATAAGGGGTGACAAGTGACATGAAAATTAAATTGATACAAATATAACATAAAAGATAATATGAAGTGACATTAAAATCAGTTTCACCTTTGGCACTGAGCTTTTACTAATTGCGTGAAGCTGGTATAAATGAGGGGTCCAAAAGAATATCCTCGACAAATAGGTCTTTGGTTGACCACAATAAGGACAAGAAGGAACTTAGAAAAGGAAAGGTTAATGTGATCCAGTCAGTTCTATGAAAAGTTGATGGTAGAGGATATCCCTTAGTTCCTATGTGTGAATATGTATGTATTTACATCATTTACATTACACATGTGTCTATATTATGCACACACTTTATATATGTATTTGTGTGTGGATAGACATGTGTGTTATATGTGTACATACATGTGTATGTCCATTCTCTATCATTGGAGAGACTTTCCATATGACTGAAATCATAAATCTAGACCAAACTGTACATACATGCATGTGCAAGGAAATGTATGTGTGCATATTTCAGAGGGAGTAGTTTCAGTGGAATGATAAGGTTGATAGTGAATGAAGAAGACAGTGAGAAAAGAAGACATAGAGATATCTACTGTATACAGTGTTCTCAAGGACTTTAACCACAAAAGGAAGAGATAAAGAATTACAGGAGGAGTGGCAGATCAAGTGAGATTTCATTTTTATTTTTTTGAGGATGGGGGAGGCATGGCAATGCCAGGGTTTTTTTGTTGTTTTGTTTTTTGCAGTAAGGAAGAAGTCAGTAGATAGGGAAACAGTCAAGGAAAGTAAGAGTAGAGATGACAGAGGGAGAAATCTGTTGAACCAGATTGGTACTTTTTTGGAAGAAATGGGATGGAATGGGATCACTTATGCAAAGGGATTTACCTTGGTAAGGAGTAAGGCCACCTCTTAATATGAGACAGGAATTAAGGAGACTATAGTGGCAGAAGGCAGATACATTTTATGAGATGAGGAAGTAAGAAGAAGGAGTTCATGGCAAATGGCCTCATTTTTGGATGAAATATGCAGAGAGTATGAGGTGAAGGGGATACTTGATAGTTTTGAGGAGGGATAAAAAGTTTGGAATAGTTACAGTAGAGAGAGAGATAGGGAGTTGATAAGTATGAAAGAATGAGCAGTAGATGGTAAGAGTCATCCAAGGCTGAAATTTGGCAGAATAAAATAGATGATAGGGTAAGTAGGTTAGCAACTAAAGCAAAGTGTAGAACTGAGCCTGTTCATCAGGTGGTCACAATGGGGAAAGGAGGAGAAAGTGGCTAGTGCATGAGTTGTGTTCTGGTAGATAATTGAAGGATGGAGGGAGAAAAGGTCATAGTGGTAAATAAGGTGTAGGTTTTTTAATTATTATTTTATTTGTTTTCAGTATTCTACAATCACTTCCATATAACTTAGATTTTTTTCCCCTACCTCCCACTCTTTCCCCCTAAATCCCCCCACCCCGAGACACCATACAATTTTATATAGGTTCTACACATACATTCCTATTAAATACATTTTCACCTTAGTCATGTTGCATTGAAGAATTAAAATGAATGGGAGAACTCATAAAACCAAAACATAATCCAAAAAAAAATGGTCTGCTGCATTCTGTGATCGAATTCCATAGTTCTTTCTCTGGATGTAGAAGGTATTTTGCCTTAAGAGACCACTGGGAAATTTTTAAGTCCTTGCATTGCAATGAAGTTCTAAATCTATCAGAACAAAATCCTCATATGCTGTGGTTGTTGCTGTGTACAAAGTGTTCCTGGTTCTGCTCCTTTTCACTCAGCATCAGATCATATAAGTCTTTCTAGGCCCCAGGCCTCCCTGAAGTCTTCCTGTTCATTATTTCTCTTTTTTTTTTTTGGTTAAATTTATTTATTTAACTTTTTACATTCATTTTCACAAAATTTTGGGTTCCACATTTTCTCCCCATTTGTCCCCTCCCCCCACCCCAATACACCAAGCATTCTAATTTCCCCTGTCACCAATCTGCCCTCTCTTCTATCATCCTTCCCTTCCCTTGGCCCCATCTTCTCTTATATCCTGTAGGGCTAGATAACTTTCTATTCCCTATAACCTGTATTACTCATTCCTAGTAGCAAGAACAATACTCAACAGTTGTTCCTAAAGCTTTGAGTTCCAACTTCTCCCCATCTCTCCCTCCCCACCCATTGCCTTTGGGAAGGCAGGCAATTCAATATAGGCCATAGCTGTGTAGTTTTGCAAATGACTTCCATAATAGTCATGTTGTGAAAGACTATCTATATTTATCTCCATCCTATCCTGCCCCCCATTGCTTCTATTCTCTCTTTTGATCCTGTCCCTCCCAAGAGTGTTGATTTCAAATTGCTCCCTGCTCCCATTGCCCTCCCTTCCATCATCCCCCTCACCCTCTTTATCCCCTTCTCCCCCATTTTCTTGTATTATAAGATAAGTTTTCATACCAAAATGAGTGTGCATTTTATTCCTTCCTTTAGTCGAATGTGATGAGAGTAAACTTCATGTTTTTCTCTCAGCTCCCTTTCTTTTCCCTCCACTAAAACGTCTTCTGCCTGCCTCTTCTATGAGAGATAATTTGCCCCAATCCATTTCTCCCTCTCTCCTCCCAATACATTTCTCTCTCACCACTTCATTTTCTTAAGATATGATTCCACCCTATTCAATTCACTGTGTTCTCTGTCTCTGTGTGTATGCATGTGTGTGTGTGTGTGTGTGTGTGTGTGTGTAATCCCACCAACTACCCAGATACTGAAAAGTTTCAAGAGTTACAAATATTGTCTTTCCATGTAGGAATGTAAACAGTTCAACTTTAGTAAGTCCCTTTTGACTTCTCTTTGCTGTTTACCTTTTCATGCTTCTCTTCATTCTTGTGTCTGAAGGTCAAATTTTCTTTTCAGCTCTGGCCTTTTCATCAAGAATGCTTGAAAGTCCTCTGTTTCATTGAAAGACCAGTTTTTCCCCTGAAGTATTATACTCAGTTTTGCTGGGTAGCTGATTCTTGGTTTGAGTCCTAGTTCCTTTGACTTCTGGAATATCCTATTCCATGCCCTTTGATCCCTTAATGTAGAAGCTGCTAGATCTTGTGTTATCCTGATTGTATTCCCACAATACTTGAATTGTTTCTTTCTGGCTGCTTGCAATATTTTCTCCTTGACCTGGGAATTCTGGAATTTGGCCACAATGTTCCTAGGAGTTTCTCTTTTTGGATCTCTTTCAGGTGGTGATTGGTGGATTCCTTGAATACTTATTTTACCCTCTGGTTCTAGAATATCAGGGCAGTTTCCCTTGATAATTTCATGAAAGATGATGTCTAGGATTTTTCAATTGTCTCTCCTGGATCTATTTTCCAGGTCAGTTGTTTCTCCAATGAGATATTTCACACTATCTTCTATTTTTCATTCTTTTGGTTTTTTTTTGTGATTTCTTGGTTTCTCAGAAAGTCATTAGCCTCCATCTGTTCCATTCTAATTTTGAAAGAACTATTTTCTTCAGTGAGCTTTTGAACCTCCTTTTCCATTTGGCTAATTCTGCTTTTGAAAGCATTCTTCTCCTCATTGGCTTTTTGAACCTCTTTTGCCAATTGAGTTAGCCTATTTTTCAAGGTGTTATTTTCTTCAGCATTTTTTGGGGTCTCCTTTAGCAAGGTGTTGACCTGCTTTTCATGTTTTTCTTGCATCTCTCTCATTTCTCTTCCCAGTTTTTCCTCCACCTGTCTAACTTGCTTTTCAAAATCCTTTTTGAGCTCTTCCATGGCCTGAGCCCATTGGATATCTATTTTGCATGTTTGGGATACAGAGGCCTTGACTTTTATGTCTTTCCCTGATGGTAAGCATTGTTCTTCCTCATCTGAAAGGATGGGAGGAGATATCTGTTCATCAAGAAAGTTACCTTCTATGGTCTTATTTTTTTTCCCTTTTCTGGGCATTTTCCTAGCCAGTTATTGACTTCTGAGATTCCTCTCCACACCCACCTGGCCTCCAGATCCACCCAGCTAGTGCTTGGGGTCTGAGATTCAAATGCTGCTTCCCAGCCTCAGGGCTTTCACCTGGGGCAGGGCTGCTATTCATTGTGAGAGTAAGTTCAGTTGCTCAGGTGGGGGCAGGGCTGCCTCACAGGGCTCAGTTCCCCCAGGCGGTTATGTGGAGATCTTCAACAATGGATCTGGGCTCCTCCCTGCTTTGGGAGCTCCTGTCCTCTGCTGCCTCTGCTGCTGCCTCCTGAGGGAGCCTGAGTTATGGGGACACACTTCTCCCCTCTTGGCCAGCAAAACAGGCTCTCTCACGAATCTTTGGCATTTGTGGGTGGATGGACCTATGCAGCTCCTGGAGATTCCATCCCTGAAGCCTTCTCTGATCTGCTCCTCTTGGTGCTGTGTGACCAAGGTAGGGCTGGGCTCTGCTCCGGGTCCAGTGTGCAGCGGACCTTTGGTGTCAGTTCTTCAGGTCTCTCTGGAAGAGAAATCTCCTCCACTCCATTGTTCTGTGGCTTCTGCTGCTCCAGAATTTGTTGAGAGTTCTTTATAGGTATTTTATTGGCTGTGGGTTTGGTGCTAGCATATGTGAATCTTTTTACTCAGTCATCTTGGCTCCTTCCTTCAAATCTCAATAATTTCAATCCCTCTTCCTCATTTCTTATAGCACAATAATTTTCCATTACATTCATATACCACAACTTATTCAACCATTCCTCAATTGATGAACCTCCCTTGATTTCCAGTTTTTGGCCACCACAATGAGTGCTGTTATAAATATTTTTGTACGTATGGGAAGCAGTAAGTTTTTATATTGCAAAGCAAAAAGGAAAGGTAGAAAGCCAATAGATTATGGTCAGAGAGGAAGAATTTCAAATTCTTGAATATGGTTGTGGTGCATTTGTGGGTGATGGCAACATCAAGGTTATGATAATCTTTATGTGTAGCTGAGGCTGGGTTGATGAGTATACTTTGAGGGAAACTTAATAGATTGAGGAACTGAACTGTCTGAACTGCTTTCAGTATCACAGTCCCTTGACTTAAAAAAACAACCCACACTCAATGACTCCCCCTTGCCACAGAATGAAAATTCAAACTATTCAGTCTGACTCTCAAGGACATCTATCCACTACCCATCTGCCAGAACATTACAGAGACTTGTAGATGAAATCCATAATCACATCAAAGCATTAAGCCTAAGTACCTTCTCATCTGTAACACAAGAAAAAATAATGGATGAAGAATACTTTTGTTCAGACTATGAGTTTAATAGGCAATTCATGCCGGTGGTTCATTAGTATATATATATATATATATATATATATATATATATATATATATATATATATATATATATATATCTTCAAAGGCACTTTAGAAATTATTGGGAATATATTTCATTTTGGGAAATAGTGAAATAGTGAAGTGCTTTTAATGACTCCTTGCTTCTCACTGAAAGGAAAGTCTACTTTTTAAACATCAACATTTATTTTCTGGTCCTTATAGAATTTCATGCTGTTAAACATCAAATAACAAAATTTCTAAAGTCTTAACCATGGAGACATCCTTGAACTCCTGAGGAGGGATAAACCTCCTCTTTCTAAACTCAGCTGCTGAGAGAGCAACTGCAACAGGCTGGGCACATTGTTTGAATGGCAAAGTACACTTGCTTAAAAGGCAAGTTTTATGGAGAACTCACACAGGGCAAGTGCTCACATATTGGTCAGAAGAAGTGATACAAGGACATTCTCAAGAACTCTCAAGAACTTTGGAATTGATTGTGTGACATGGGAGACACTGGCACAAGACCACCAAGCATGGCATGACCTCATCATAGAGGGTGCTATGCTCTATAAGACAAGCAGAATTGTAGTAGCTCAAAAGAAATGCAAGATGTACAAATTTAGAGAATCCACCCCAAATGTTCACATGGACTGTTTGTGCCTGACATGGGGTAGAACATTCTGAACTGCACTGGTCTGATCAGCCACAGTGGGACACACTGTAACTTGACTCTAACATCGTGATGCCATTTTGGTCCTTTTTGAGAACCAAGTGACCATGTCTTAGACACTGTGCTAAGCACTTTACAAATACTATCTCATCTGATCCTCACAACCTCTCTAGGAGGCAGATTTTTATTTTTTTCTCCATTTTACCAATAAAGACACTGAGGCAAACAAAGGTTAAATGATTTGCCCAGGGTTACACAGTTAGCATGTTTATGAGGTGCGATTTGAATTCAGGCCTTCCTGACTCTATCCATTGTACCATCTAACTGTCTTTAATCCATCTCTATATGAAATAGTAAGAATTTGTCATCTCTAACCTCTGAATTTGTTATTTTTCCATACACTGCTTCCACAGATACACATACACTCTGCATTATTCAAAATGCACTGTTTCCTACACTTTGATCAAATCATATATTTTTCTCCCTTCCAAAATTTGGCTCACACTATTTGGTGTCCATTCTAGCTCTAGCATCATGTTCCTAAATTCTGACTCCAGGTGTATGACTCTCAAGTCATATAAATACTATGAGCCTCAGTTGCCTAATTTGTAAACTGGAGTTAATTATACTTGCATTATCTATCTTACAAGTGAAATGTGAGTAAAATTCTTTGAAAACTGTGAAACATTATGGAACTGAGTTTTCATTATTTTACCCATCCCGTTATGTATCCAATCCAACTAGCATTTGTTAAGAGTTGACAAGATAATTACCATATTGCACTCTTGGAATACAAAAATATAGATTAAGAAAGGTGTTATATTATTGAAGTAGAAACCAAATCTCAGGGAGGTTGGGATTTAACCACACATCACACTATTAGTGTCAAAGTTGACATTTGGACTCAGGTTTTTCCTGACAACCAGTTCAGTGCACTGTCCAGTGTTTCATATCATCTCGTTCTATTTTTTTTTTCCTCAAGGAAATGAGTAGTTAATGAGTTGGTAGAGAGTAATTACTTAAGATTTTGATATTCAATTATATTTAGTCACTACATATGCTAAAGGATAATATTCTAAAATGCTCATTAGTGTAAAAGTTATAATAGCAAGTATAGCTTTGAGTTTTATATATAAAAAGCTTTATGAGTTGTACTCTGGTACTACAATATATTTCCTTCTCAGCTGGGGTAGCTCTGGGGCAACTTGATTTTAAACATTAAAGGAATTAATTCATTTAGACTTTTCAATTCATGGTCTGAGATGGTCAAAAAAAATAAAGAAAAGAAAAAAGAATGATTCTTATCTCCCCACCCTATCAGCATATTTTTGTCCTACTCATAGGGATGAAATTGGGGTTTGGGAGAATTTTCAATTTTATCTCCTTAGTGAGTGTGAAAAAATTTCCTTGCATGAATTTTTAGGGTATGTTTTTATGTAGCAGAGATATAAGGAAAATATTGGAAAGGGGATTTCAGGAATCTCCTTTACTCCCTTCTCAAACATATGTCAAGAGTCTTCTTTCTCAACTAGGAGTATGTCAGGAGCATATCTACTGCCCACATTATTGTATCTCTGCCTCCCTAAAAACCATAGCATAGTATCAAAACTTTCTAATAAAATTAGGTGGTCTCAGTATTTTCCTGTGTTAGTCTTGTTCATTAATTATGTTTCACAAATCAAGCTAGAAGTTATTATGCCTGTTTAAGGAAAAGTCTAATTGAACTGTGATTAAAGAGATTCTGGAAATGCATCCATGTTTATGGAATTTTGGTTCTGTGTATCACTTAAATAAAGATGTATTTCTTTCAAGATTGCTTAGTGAGGGTGAGCCATATATTCCATACTGTGGGAACTTGTAGTAATATAACATTCAATTTGAGAAAATTTATTAACAGAAGTGCTTTTGTCACAAAAGGCAACAATTTAACATAGCCTTTTAAATAAAATGGAAAAAAAAGCCACTGGAACAGGGAAATTAGCATAGATGAGGCATCTGGGTATCCTGAGGGAGAGAAAAGAGGAAGAATGCAGGTCAAATACTATCGCTATCTCCTCTCAGATGTCAGTGGAAACAATGCAGGAATCCATGGACCAAGAGACTCAGGAATAGCAGCAGCACTCCCAAATCACTCACCTCCGCCACCAGATTAATCATTGCACTGCTTCTAGCATGCCCCTGAAGCCACAACCCAAGGGGACATTCCTGTTAATAAGGACTCACTATCTCTACCAGTATCAACACCTTCATCAGAAGCTACACCAGTAACAATGCTGAGAGGTAAGCAAACTCAAGAGCTCCAAGAACGGAAGCATGCCACTAAGCTACTAGCTTTATTTCTAGCCCACCTTCAGTTACAATTCAAGGAAGCAATCCCTGAGGAGATAAAACACAATGACTTCTTCCACAGGTATTGCAGCCTCTTCCTCCTTTGTAGCCATAGTTCCTCAAGACACAGAAAATAAATTTCTCCCCACCAAAGTCATTAGTACTGTCAAGTGGCTCATCGTCAAAAACAGATAAGGATTTATGGAAATCCATATGAAAATAACTCTGCTACCATTCACTTTGCTGCTGAACCCTAAATCCCCAGTGGGTCTTTCTATCTGCCCTGCCGCTGAACCTCCAATATGCCTTTTCTGCTCCAGTTAGTAAGCAGAAATGGTCTTACTCTTGCATTTCTAGGGCTTAGAACAGTATTTCACACATATAAAGTCCTTAAAAAATGTTCATTCATTTAAAAAATACTCTCAGATGGTAAAAATAATTAACAAATATTTCATTGTGAATCAAATAAGAAATTAGTATCATGGGTTTTGATTTCTTAAAATTGTCATGCCTTTGGCTTAGTCCTTGGCCAACTATTACTAGGTATGTTTCTGCCTATCTCAGAAGGAATGTGTATTGACCCTCTGTGGGTTTGGGGTAGCTCAAAATCAGAACTGATACTTACTTCACTAAAATATTTTGCTAAATCAGTTTCATACTATCAGTGGGTAAAAAGAAGATTCCTAATTTCATGTCTGAAATAGTTTGTTTAGCAAAAACTCACTTCTGGAGACATGAAATATACATAGATTGAGGGTAAAATTTATCCACTTTTTGTTAGGTTTTGTTATTTCCATATCTCTAGTTTGGAAAGATTCAGTCTCCAAAGTCCAACAAAAACTTGTTTGTTTAAAATGCATATGAGGGTGGGGAGAGACAAGGTGGCAGTGTGAGAGCAACTGCTCACCTAAGCTCTTAGACAAACTCCATCAGGTGCCTCTAAAAAGAGAATCTGACCAAATTTTGGAGGTGCAGAATCCAATAAGAGACAGATTTCGGCAGATTCACAAACCAGGACAGACTGGAAGGTCAGTGGGTAGGATCTGTTCTGCAGGGGTGAGCACCCAGCTCAGCACATCCCGCCACAGCATTGGCCAAGCAGGAAACCCCTGGGGCAGCCTCTGGCAGCTGCAGTACAGCAGAATGGCAGAGTGGCAGCCCAGAGCAGGAAGCCAGTGGGAGCCGAGCTAGTGGCAGCCGCTGAGCCCCAGATTTCAGCTGTAGCCACTCCTGAGTTTCAGTCTATAGATTAAATGTCTGGAAGTCACCTACTTGAAATTCCAGAAGCCAAAATGGTGAAGTAATTGGTAAATGCTCTCTCTCCCTCAATTTGTTGACTTCAAAAGGACCATAAAATATATTTCCCTGGAAAAATCTGGGATTAGTAGGATCAGCAGAGGGGGCAAACAGTCTAGTAGCACCTGAGGCTAGGAAAAGAGCTAGAAGGGATTCCTCTTACTGGGGCAGAAGGAAAGGAGCCCCAGGTGGGGTGGAAACTCACACTAGGACCCAGATGTGTCTAAGCCCACTAGGGGAAGTCAATAGAGCAGCCAGGATAACCAAGTGCTGAGCTTTCATTTGCTCCAGCTCAACTAAGGAGATCTCCCTGACCAGACCACCCCTCCCCAACACTTAACAAGCTAGGTCCAGGGCCAATCCAGGGGAACACAAAACAAAAAGAAAAAAAGGCACCAGTCCTTTACTTTTTCACACCAGTCAGCTCAACACCAGTTTCACCAACGTCTAGCTGAAAGCACTAGAGGCCACAATAGGCAAAGCCTCACCATCATGAGCAAGAAGAAGTAAAGAAAAAGGAAAAGACCCTAAAATTTTCTATGGGGAAAAGGACCAAAACAGGAATACCAAATAAGTCAATATTGAAACTGTCCTCCCATCTGAAATTTCAACAGGAACTGTGAAATGCTCGCATGCCCAAAGAACTATCCTGAAACAGCTGAAGAAGGAAATAGAAGAAAAACTGGCCAACAATTTTAAAAGTATGAAAAAATAATTATTTTAAAAGGAAAATTGAAAGAATGGAAAAGGAAGTACACAAACTAACTGGAGAAAATAATTCCTTAAAAGGAATAATTGGACAGATGGAAAAGGAGAAGCAAAATTTAACTGAAGAAAATAATTTGATGAAAATTAGAATCAGGCAGGTAGAAGCTAATGACGCTATGAGTCATCAAGAATCACTCAAACAAAATATAAAGAATGAAGAGATAGAAGAAAATATAAAATACATAATTGGAAAAAAACTGACCTGGAAAATAGATCCAGGAGAGAAAATGTAAGAATTATTAGCCTACCAGAAAGCCATGATGAATGGACAATATCTTCCAAGAAATCATCATGGAAAACTTTCCAGAAGTGTTAGATCCAGAGGGCAAAATAGTCATCGAAAGAATGCACCATTCACCTCTGGAAAGGGATCCCAAACTAAAAACACCAAGAAATATTGTTGCCAAATTCCAGAACTATCAAGTAAAGGAGAAAATACTACAGGAAGTGAGAAACAAACCATTCAGATATCGAGGAGCTATAGTCAGAATCACAGAGGACCTTGTAGCTTCTACATTAAAAGATCAAAGGAATTGGAGTCTGATATTCTGTAAGGCAAAGGAGTTGGGACTACAACCAAGGATTAATTACCCAGCAAAGTGCAGTATAACATTTCTGGCAAGGAGATGGACATTCAGTGAAATAAGGAATTTTCAGACCTTCCTGACAAAAATACCAGAACTCAATAGAAAATTCAATCTTCAAACACAGATCTCAAGAGAGGCATAAGAAGGTAAACAGAGGAAAAGAAAAGACTTGTTACTCAATTTGGGCAAACTGTTGACTTTCCTGTAAGGGAAGATGATACTTATTAATCTTGAGAATTGTACATCCATTATGAAATATAAAGGGTATATACACAGATAGAGAGAAAATGTATAAAGTAAATGATGTGATGATAAAAATGTGATTTAAGCATACAAAGTGATTCTAATAGGAGATGTGAAAAGGAGGAAGCAGAAAATAGTAAATTAAATCACAGAAAGAAGTACAAAATTATAGTAGAGGGAAAGAGGGGAGAGAGATGAGCATTGTTTGAGAGTTACTTTCATCAGATTTGATACAAGGAGGGAAAAATAAACTTAAATATATAAATCTAACTAGCTCTATAGGCAGTAGGAGGGAAAGAGGGAAGAAAGGGGAGGGGAGGCTAAAAGGGAGGAAAGAAGCAGTAAGGGAAAAAGGAAGTAAAAGGGAGGGGGACTGAAAGAAAGAAGGGAAGACCGCAGGATGTGGTGATCAAAAGTGAAAATTCTATTGAGGAGGAGAAGGGAGATGGGAGAACTAAAAGCACAAATGGTGGGAAAGAGGATGGAGGGGAAAACACAGATTGTAATAATAACTGTGAATGTGAATGGAAGGAACTCTCCCATAAAATGGAGAAAGATAGCAGACTGCATTAAAAACTACAATAAAATGGAGAAAGATAGTAGACTGCATTAAAAACCACAATCCAACAATATGTCGATTACAAGAAACACATTTGAAACAGGAGGGGATACACACAAGGTAAAGGTAAAAGGTTGGAGCAGAATATATTGTGCTTCAGCTGATGTAAGAAAAGTAGGGGTAGCAATTCTAATCTCAGAGAAAGCAAAAGCAGAAATAGATCTAATCAAAAGAGATAAGGAAGCAAACTATATACTGCTAAAAGGCATCCTAGATAATGAAGCAATATCATTACTAAACATATATATTCAAAGTAGTATAGGATCCAAATACTTACAGGAGAGATTGAGGAGTTGAAGGAAGAAAGAGACAGGAAAACTATACTAGTGGGGAACCTCAACTTCTCCCTCTCTGAACTTGATAAATCTGACCCCAAATAAACAAGAAATAAGTTAAGGAGGTAAATAAAACTCTGGATAAGGTAGACATGTTGGAGAAAATTGAATTGGAATAGAAAGGAATGTACCTTTTTCTCATCAGTACATGGCACATATACAAAAATTGACCATGTTCTAGGCCATTGAAACCTCATGATCTAGTGCAGAAAGACAGAGATAGTCAATGTATCCTTCTCAGATCCTAATGCAATAAAAATTATATGTAATAAAAGGGCATGGAAAGATAAACCAAAAATTAACTGGAAACTAAATAATTTAATCCTAAAGAAGGAGTAGGTTAAATGACAAATCATAGAACTAATCAACAACTTCATTCAAAAAAAATGAAAATAATGAGACAACCTACCAAATCTTATGGGATACTGCAAAAACAGTTCTTAGGGGAAGTTTTATATCTTTGGATGCCTACACGAATAAAACAGAGAAAGAGGGGATCAATAACTTGTGCAAGCAGCTGAAAAATCTAGGAAAAGAACAAATTGAAAATCCTCAAGTATACCAAATTAGAAATACTGAAAACCAAAGGAGAGATTAATAACATTGAAATTAAGAAACCATTGAACTAATAAAACTAATAGTTGGGTTTATGAAAAAACTAATAAAATTGATAAACCTTTAGTCAATTTGTTTTTTAAAAAAAGAAGAAAACCAAATTACCAATATCAAAAATGAAAGAGGTGAACTCACCTTCAATGAGAAGAAAATTAAAGCAATAATTAGGAATTACTTTGCTCAATTTTATGCCCACAAATTTGATAATCTAAATGAGAGGGTGAGTATTTTCAAAAATATAAATTGTCCAGATTAACAGAAGAGGAAGTTCAATATTAAAACAACCCCTTCTCAGAAAAAGAAATTGAATAAGCTGTCAATGAACTCCCTAGGAAAAAATCTCCAGGGCCAGATGAATTTACAAGTGAATTCTATCAAACTTTTAAAGAAGGTTTAATTCCAATATTATATAGACTATTTGGGAAATTTGGGGGAAAAGGAGTCCTCCAAAATTCTTTTTGTGATAAAAATATGGTTTTGATATTTAAACCAGGGAGAGACAAAACAGAGAAATAAAATTATAGACCAATTTCTCTAATGAATATAGATGCAAAAGTGTTAAAGAAGATTTTAGCAAAAATAATACAGCAACTTATCACCAGAATAATGTGTTATGATCAGGTGGGATTCATATCAGGAATGCAGGTCTGCTTCAATATTAGGAAAACTATTATCATTATCAATCATATCAACAATAAACCTAACAGAAACCACATGATTATCTCAATAGATGCAGAAAAGGCTTTTGACAAAATGCAACATACAATCCTATTAAAAACACTGGAGAACATAGGAATAAATGGAACCTTCCATAAAATAATAAGCAATATCTACCTAAAACCTTCAGCAAACATTATATGCAATGGAGATAAGCTAGATGAATTTCCAACAAGGGGGAAAACAAAAATGTCCATTATCACTACTGTTTTTCAATATGGTACTAGAAACGTTAACTGTAGCAATTAGAGAAGATAAAGAAATTGAAGGAATTAGAATAGGTAAATAAGAAACTCAGTTATCACTCCTTGCAGATGATATGGTGATTTACTTAGAGAATCCCAGAGATTCAAGTAAAATACTACTTGAAATAATAAACAACTTTGGCAAAGTTGCAGGTTACAAAATAAACCTGCACAAATCTGCATTCCTATATATTAGTAACAAAGCTCAACAACAAGAGACAGAAAGAAATCCTATTTAAACCTAGGGTAAACACTATCAAATATTTGGGAGTTTACCTGTCAAAACAAACCCAGGGACTATATGAACACAAGTTTGAGACACTTTTCGCACAAATAAAGTCAAATCTAAGTAAGTGGAAAAACATCAGTTGCTCATGGGTAGGCCAAGCCAATATAATAAAAATGACAATTCTACCTAAATTAATTTACTTATTTAGTGTCATACCAATTAAACTATCAGATAATTATTTTCTAGAGCTGGATAAAATAATATCAAAATTCATCTAGAAGAAGAAAAGGTCCAGGATATCAAGGGAGCTAATGAAAAGAAAAGCTAGGGAAGGTGGCCTAGCTCTACCAGATCTCAGATTGAATTATAAAGCAGCAATTATCAAAATCACTTGGTACTGACTAAGAAACAGAAGGGTAGACGAGTGGAATATTCTAGGTACTCAAGACACAGTAGCCAATGAATATAGCAATTTACTGTTTGATAAACCCAAGGACCCCAGCTCTTTCAACAAAAGTTGCTGGGAAAACTGGATAACAGTTTTCTGTTATATAACTGGTTATATAACTGGTCAAAATTAGGCATAGACCAATGCTTGACACCATACACAGTCGTAAAGTCCAAATGTGTACATGGTCTAGGTGTAAAGATTGATACTATGGACAAATTGGTGGAGCAAGGAACAGTGTATTTAACAGATATATGGCAAAGGAAAGAATTTTTGACTAAATAAGAAAGAAATAGAAAGCATTATGAAGTGCAAGATGGATAATTTTGATTACATTAAACTGAAAAGCTTTTGTACAACCAAACCCAATGTAACCAAGATTCAGAGGGATGCAGAAAAGTGGGAAAGAATTTTTGCAGCTAATGTCTGTGATAAAGGCCTCATTTCTAAAATATATAGAGAACTGAGTCAACTGTACAAAAATACAAGTCATTCCCCAACTGATAAAAGGTCAAAGGATATGAACAGGCAATTTTCAGAGGAAGAAATTAAAGATATCTACAGTCATGTGAAAAAATGCTCTAAATCACTATTGATTAGAGCGATGCAAATCAAACAACTCCGAGGCACCACATCACACCTGTCAGATTGGTAAACATAACAGAAGAGGAAGATGATAGGTGTGGGAGAGGATGGGGGAGACTCAGAGCACTAATTCATTGTTGGTGGAGCTTTGAACTGATCCCATCATTCTGGAGAGCAATTTGGAGCTGTGCCCAAAAGGTTACAAAAGTGCACATACCCTTTGACCCAACAATATTCTTTTTAGGACTGTATCCCCAAGAGATCATAAAAATGGGAAAGAGTCCCACATGTACAAAAATATTTATAGCAGCTCTCTTTGTGGTGGCCAAAAACTAGAAATCAAGGGGATGCACATCAATTGCGGAGTAGTTGAATAAATTGTGGTATATGAATGTATTGGAATACTATTGTACTATAAGAAATAATGAATAGGAAGACTTCAGAAAGGCCTGGAAAGACATATATGATTTGATGCTGAATGAAAGGAGCAGAACCAGAAGAACTTCATACACAGCAACAACCACAGTGTGAGAGAGTTTTTTTCTGGTAGACTTGGAAGTTCATTGCAATGCAAGGACTTAAAAAAAAAACATTCCCAATGGTCTTTTAAGGTAAAATACCTTCTATATTCAGAGAAAGAACTACAGAATTCAATTGTAGAATGCAGCAGATCATTTTTTTGTTTGTATTACATTTTAGTTTGTTATGTGATTTCTACCATTTATTTTAATTCTTCTACACAGGATGACTGTAGTGAAAATGTATTTAATAGGAATATATGTGTAAAACCTATATAAAATTGTATGCCGTCTCAGGGAAGGAGGTGGGAGGCAAGCAGAAGGGAGGGGGAAAAATCTAAGTTACATTGTAGTGATTTTAGAATACTGGAAAGAAATAAAATTTTAAAAAACTTAAAAAAATAAAATGCATATTTCTCATGAAATGGGTTGATTTTTCAATACATACATACATATGTATATACATGTGTGTGTATTTATATATTCCTATTACCCTTTCTTTTACTGCTTTCTAATTTGCTTTTTCCATAACCTATTATCAATTAAACTATTTTAATTTTAAATTATATTTCTATAAATGTCTACCTGCCATTGTTGACCTTTTCTTTAATACACTCAGCAGATTAATAGCTTTACTCATAAAACCCCCACAGTCACATGATAATTAAATAAACTGGATTTTCCGTCATTAAGCTGCTTCTCCAAATCAACTCTGTCCACAGACATTGACGTAATTCCCACAGGTTTTTATAGAACTTTGAGTGAGGATTAGATAGTAGAATTTCCTTCAGTAATATTATGTTCAAAACTATCTTAAGATAGGCTGATATTTCTTTGTTTTTCTACAACCAAATCTATTTTCTTCCATTTAATTTTCTTTCCAAAAATCATGCTTGGAATTATTTTTAAAATTAATTTCCAAAAACTGGATCAAGTAGAAATGGATCTTTACATTCCTGCTGAGCTCTCAGTTTTAAGTCTTGGGAATCAATGATCCTCTCTGTAGCTGAACTTTAAACAATACAATTCGTGTTTAAAATGCCTTATCTATTGTACCCATGCTGGAGTCTCATTATCGAGATATGTTGACAGTTTGGGATGTTGGATGGTTCAACAATGAGATGCCCTAGGTACTTCTGAAACTGAAGAACACTGAATGAGTCCAAAACAACTTCCTTTTGTATAATCTCATTCTACTAATGCAAAGTTTAAATTCAACAGTGTCATTTATTACATAATTAAAATAAAGTTGAGAAATTTGAAAAAAAAAACCCTACCCTTGCTTTCCAACCAGTGACAGTTTTAACCATAGTTATAGAGTGAAAAATGTTAAATTTTTTGGAATAGAGCATCAAATAACCATTGCAGAAGATACAAATGATATTCTTAAAGAATCCTAGAGAATCAATTAAAAAACTACTTGAAGGAATTAACAACTTTAATAAGATTTTAGGATGTCAGATAAACTCACGTAAATTAGCATTTCTGTTCATTACAAACAAAATACTGAAAGAAGAGGTAGAAAAAGAAGTTCTATTTAAAATATTTTCAGACAATATAAAATACTTGAGAGTCTTCATGCCAAGACAAATCCAGGAACAAAACTTTTTACACAGAGACAAACTTAAACAACTCTAGAAATATAAATTGCTCACCATTAGGTTGAGCCAATATAATAAAAATGACAATTCATGAACTAATATACTTCTGTGCCATCCAATCAAACTACCACTAAATTGTTGTATTTTTTTAAATTTGGAAAAAAAAATAATAAAATTCATTTGAAAGAAGCAAAGGCAAAGAATGTCAAGAGAATCAATGAAAAATAAAACACGAAGCAAGGCAGTCTAACAATAATAAATTTCAAACTATATTACAAAGTGGTAATCATCAAAACAATCAAGTACTGACTAAGAAATAGAGTGGTGGATCAGTGTAATGGATTCGATGCCCAATACATAGTAATAAAAGATCATAGTAATCTAGTATTTGACAAATCCCCACGTCCAGGCTTTGGAGGCAAGAACTTATGATTTGACAAAAATTGCTGAGAAAAATTAGGAAGCAGCTTAAATGAAACTAGGCTTAAAATAATATCTTACACCATATAACAAGATAAAATTAAAATGGATACATGATTTAGAAATAAGGGATGATAAGTAAATTGGGGAATCATAGGAAAAATTATCTGTCATATCTATGGATAACAAAAGACTTTATGACCAAACAAGACACAGAGAAAATGAAGCATAGCAGATATATTTTGATTTTGAAATTTGGTTACATGAAATTCAAAAGTTTTTGCACAAAAGAAATAAATGCAGCCAAAATGAGAAGGAAAGCAGGAAACCAGGGGAAAAAATTACAGTAACTTTTCCTGATAAAGGCCTCATTTCTGAAATATATAGGGAACTGGGTCAAATTTATAAAAATAAAAGCCATTCCTCAATTGATGAATAGTCAAAAAATACCGAGATAATTTTCAGAATAACAAATCGAAGTTATGCAAAATCACATGAAAATGCTCTAAATCACTTGATCAGAAAAAATCCAAATTAAAATTACTCTGATGTACCACCTCACACCTATAAGATTGGTTAACAGGACAAAAAATTTAGGAAAAACAAATACTGGAGGGAATATGGGAAAATAGTAACACTAATTCACTGTTGGCAGAATTGTGAAATGGTTCAGTCATTCTGGAGAAGAATTTGGAATTCTGTTCAAAGAGCTGTTAAAACTATATCAGTCCTTTAGTCCAGGAATACCACTGCTGGCATCTATTCCAAAGAGGTAAAGGAAAAAAGAAAAGTATACATACAAAAATATTTATAGTCACTCTTTTTGTGGTGGCAACAAGTTATGTGTATTCATCCTTCACTGCTGAACAAGACCATGCCATAAGAGAAATAATAACATGACTTACACTTCCCTTTGAGTGAGGGAGGGCTATGCAGTTTACCAGCCTCAGTTCTCCTGCAGAATTGTCTGAATCTAGTGACCAGACATTCATCAGGATGACTGGAGATGACCCAATTGGGGTTAAGTGGCTTGCCCAAGGTCACACAGCTATTGAGTGTCAAGTGTCCGAGGTGAGATTGGAACTCAGGCCCTCCTGACTTCTGCACTGGTGCTCTATCCACTGCACCACCTAGCTGCCTGTGGTGGCAACAAGTTAGAAATTGAGGCATTGTCCATCAATTGGATAATGGCTCACCAAGTTGTGGTATGTGATTGTGATGGAATGCTATTGTGCTGTAAGAAATTGTGAGTGGTGAATGGTTTCAGAAAAACTTGAGATCTGTATGAAGTGATGATATAAAAGTGAGCAGAACTAGGAGATCATTATATATAGTTACAACAATATTGTAATGATGATCCACTATGTAAGACTTTGCTACTTCGATCAATGCAATGATCCAAGACAAGTCCAAAGAACCCATAATGAAAAATGCCATCGACCTCCAGAAAGACAGTTGAACTCTGAATTTCAAGTTGAAATATATTTTTTTCACTATTTTCCCCCTCTAGTTTCGCAACATGGCTGAATGGAAATAGGTTTCACATGATTTCACATATATGATGTCATATCACTTCTCAATGGTTGTGGAAACAGCTTGAAGGAGAGACAAAAAAAAATTGGAATTCAAAATTTGAATAATAAATGTTAATCTTTTTTAAAAAGCAATTATCATTAGATTGTAAGGTCTACAAGGGCAGAGCCATGTTTTTAATTTATCTTTATAGTATTACCAATACCTACCACAATGGCTGGTATATAATAAATGCTAAAAATACATTTGATGAAATGTTTGCTGAAGTCAAATCAATTCAAAAAGCAGAAATAACAACTGTGAATTTAAATTTGTTATTCAATCTAATGGAATTCCAAATGAAAGGACTTTCAAAATTTTCCTTTAGATAGAGTGAGTCTCACTTTTCAGAAGGCTAGAATGATGAAGGAGACATGAGGGTATCTGCAATTTTCTTGCTTTTCTGCTGATCTGAGTTACTATATAAAGTTGGAGAAATTAGGAGTGTAATTAAAGCTTATAGTAAAGGAGTAATGATGCCTGTCTTTCCCTGACATACTACACAAAACTGTAGCATTGTGAAAGTTGAGATGTTAAGTAAGAAGAATATGTTCACATCCCTTCATAATGGAAAGAATTTATTTGTATTTCCCAACTCCTACTTGAAATAAATAAATCAAGTGAAGAAAGTTGTCAACAGCAATTTCATTATATTTATTACAATTTTGTTATATTTATTAAATTCAAGAATTCAAATATTATCAATTTTACAATATAGATAATGAATTTGTTGTACAGCTTAGTTGAGAAATGCACAACCTTGCGAATATTATGATAGATACTCTCACGGATAGATGTCTTGTGCTTTCATTCACTGCACCTCCTGAAATCCCCCAAAATGATGAATATAATTTCTGAGATTTTCCCCTGAGGATTGATTCCTAAACCAGGCAGTTAAAGAAGAGCCCACAAACTATAGAAATGTGTGTGCTACAATCAAGACAGGGAAAAAACAGCTCTTTATTCTTCAAAGTTTCTAGATAATGACAATTTCTTATATTAGCAGAATATGGTACTGACAAGGAAACAGGGAATTAAAATAAAGATTTTGGAAGGTGTTTTCATGCAGAATATTAGATTAAACAAGGAAACAAAAAAGGACACTTTTAAATAATGCATTTTAAGATAAAATTCAAATGCAAAGAGTCAGCAATTCTTTCTCATCCCATTATCAATGAAGTCTATTCTCCTCACACAAAAATCATTTTGGAAATTCCTATAAACCACCTCTACTTTCCTTTCCTCCCTCCTCTTCTTTCTTTCCTTTCTTTCTGCTTTCCTTCCTTCCTTCCATCCTTCCTTAATATAAAACACTTCTGAAAGCTTTCAAGGAAACCATGATTACAGTGAAAATACCATGAAATTACATATTTTTTTCCAGTATATCTGATCCTCCCAGTACCTGAAAATACTTCAGAAAATACAGTTTTGCTCCTTTGGGATAATTGGTATACTTCGCATATGTTAAACTACTGCTCATTTGAAAATATTCAATTCAATATAACATGACTTGTTCATTAAATGTTACATATAAACTTCCATTAAATCCCAGAACTTGGAAGGGATTATCCACACCTGAGCAGGAATCTCAGTTACATTTCAAATATGTATTATTCCAGCTTTTACATGAAGTCTTTTAAGTTGAAAGATATTGAAGTATACTTCCCTCTTGAAGTATCCCAGGCCATATTTGGACAGCTATGACAACTGATACATCCTTTTTTTCCCTTAAAATACTTCTATCAGATCTTGATCCTGTGATTTGGTGGAACAGAATTGATAAAAGACTTGAATCAACTCTGAAAAATACAATACGCCTTCTAGATACCCCATAAAAAAGCAGCTTTTTATTCTATTTTTAGATTAAGCACATACCTCACAGGACTGCAAAGAATGGTTGATATTATGTCAAAGTAATGGTAACCATAGGTCCAAGTTGACCATATACTGACTTGAACAGACTCCTGCAAAGGTCATTTGGACAAAATAGTGATAATTTACTATAAAGCCAAGGAACTCTTGCAGGTTCTACTGAGGTAGAAGTTTCATCCTGAAGTATGGCCTCTATCTTTCATGGATACATACGGACTATTTACTACCTAACATATGCCTAGAAGCTCCATTCACTCTCAAACAGGTATTTCTCAGACTTGTTAAATAGCTAGCATTGTTAGAGAACTGGATGATGGCTGGTACCAATTTGTTGATGAGGGATTCCAGGAGTAGATAAGAACATCATTAAAATGGATTCCTATCACCTGATCAAACAGATCTTGAAATTCTGACTTTGCTGAACTTTAACAAACTAGAGGTATTCAGAAATTGATTGACATAATCCAACATTCACAAGTCCCATACTGAATTTTGGAAATGATATTCTATCAATATATTTTGGACTAGAAATTTTTATTCCCAAGGGATTAATTTGATGAATATCCAACCTCCCCCCCTCACCTTGCCTAATAGTATTTTGGATCCATCAGAAATGGAGAATACTGGTCCCAGATGGTAGTTGACATAGTTTTGGCAGTCATAATTCTCATCTCTCTGTATATTTGTCTGTCTGTCCCCATCCCTGTTCCTAACCCTGTCACTTTCACCATTTCTCAGTAAATACATATAGGACTCTAAAGAAAGAGACCAAGATCAATACTTTTAGTTCTTTTATTTTAATAGCTGGTGACATATTTGGTTTTTATATTACCTTTATTTCCAAACATATCCTTATGCCCTCCCCTATCCAGCAAGCCATACATGTGGATAAATGAAAGAGAAAAAAAACAAAAGAGATGAACAAAAGCAAATAATAGATCGGCTCTGACAGCATTACAATGATCTACCTTTATAGTCTCCCATCTACGCAAAGAAAAAAGGCACATTCCCTTAGTTCTTTAGTATCAAGTTTGGTCTATATGACTACATAATATAAATTTTATATTTTGTTCTTTTTGAAATTAATTTGTTTTCAGTTTTCAACAATCACTTCTATAAGTTTTGAATTTTCTCCTCCACCCTCCCCCATTCCTCCCCAAGATAGCATGTGATCTTACATGGGTTCTACACATGCATTCTTATTAAACACATTTTCACATTAGTGATGTTGCATAGAATAATTGCAATGAATGGGTGAAGCCATGAGAAAAAACAAAACAAAACATAACATAATGAAAGACAAAATAGTCTGCTTCATTCTGTGTTTAGACTCTATAGTTCCTTCTCTGGATGTGGATGACATTTTGCATCATGGGTCTTTTGGAAATATTTCAGGTCCTTGCGCTGCTGTGAAGGACTAAGTCTATGGGAAACAATACTCAAACACTGTGGCTCTACGGTGTGTAATGTTCTCATGGTTGTGCTCACTTCATTCAGCATCAGTTCATTTAATTCATTCTAGGTTTTTCAGAGGTCTTCCAGATTGTCATTTCTTATAGCACAATAGTATTCCATTACATTTATACAACACAATTTATTCAGCCATTCCCCAATTGATGGGCATTACCTCAATTTCCAGTTCTTGGCCACCACAAAAAGAGTTGATATAAATATTTTTGTACATGTGGGTCTTTTCCACATTTTTATATTCTCTTTGGAATACATCCCTAGAAACAATATTGCTGGGTCAAAGGGTATGCACATTTCTAATTGCTCTCCAAAATGGTTGGATTAGCTTACAGCTCCACTAACAATGATTAGTATTCTAACTCTCCCAAATCTTGTCCAACATGTATCTTTTTCGTTTTTGGTCATGTTAGCCAACCTGATGGGTATATTTGATACCTCAGAGTTATTTTGATATGCATTTCTCTAATCAACAGTGATTTAGAGCATTTTTATATGACTATCGATTGCTTTAATTTCTTCTTCTGAAAACTGCCTGTTCATATTCTTTGACAATTTACCAATTGGGGAATGACTTGTATTCTTGTTGCCTATATAGTTTAGAAATGAGGCCTTCATCAGAGACACTGGTTATAAAAATTATTTTGGGGGGGAGCCAAGATGGCAGAGTAGAAAGATTCACATATGGTAGCTCTGAACCCACAGCCCATAAATTTCCTGTAAAAAGAACTCCCAACAAATTCTGGAGCAGTGGAAGCCACAGAACAATGGAGTGGAGGAGATTTCCGTTCCAGAGAGCCCTGAAGAATCAACACCAGAGGTCCATTGCGCACGGGAGAGGAGCAGAGTCAAACCCTGCCTTGGCTGTGTGGCCCGAGAGGAGCAGATCAGAGCAGGCTTCAGGGACAGAATCTCTGGCGGCTGTGAAGGTCCCTCCACCCACAGGAGCACAGGTCAGTGAGAGAGACTTCTGGGTTGGCCGAGACAGGAGCGGAGTGTCTGCATAACTCAGGCCCCCTCGGGAGGCAGTGGCAGAGGCAGTGGTAGCCAGGAGCTCCTGGAGCAGACAAGACCTCAGATCCATTACTGAAGATCTCCACATAAACCCCCCCGAGGGAACTGAGCCCTGTGAGGCGGCCCTGCCCTCACCTGAGAACCTGAATTTAATCTTACCCTGAATAGCAACCTGGCCTGCTGCTGAAAGCGCTGAGGCTGGAGAGCAGCATTTGAATCTCAGACCCCAAACACTAGCTGGGCAGGTCTAGGTGGGGGTGGAGAGGAATCTCAGAAGTCAAGTAACTGGCTGGGAAAATGCCCAGAAAAGGGGAAAAAAAAAAATAAGACAATAGAAGGGCACTTTCTTGGGGAACAGATGTTGCCTCCTTTCCTTTCTGATGAGGAAGAACAATGCTTACCATCAGGGAAAGACATAGAAGTCAAGGCCTCTGTTTCCCAAACATCCGAAATAGATATCCAAAGGGATCAGGCCATGGAAGAGCTCAAAAAGGATTTCAAAAATCAAGTCAGACAGGTGGAGGAAAAACTGGGAAGAGAAATGAGAGAGATGCAAGAAAAGCATGAAAAACGGGTCAATACCTTGCTAAAGGAGATCCAAAAAAATGCTGAGGAAAACAACACCTATAAAAATAGGCTAACTCAATTGGCAAAAGAGGTTCAAAAAGCCAAGGAGGAGAAGAATGCTTTCAAAAGCAAAATTAGCCAAATGGAAAAAGAGGTTCAAAATCTCACTGAAGTAAATAGTTCTCTCAAAATTAGAATGGAACAGATGGAGGCTAATGACTTTCTGAGAAACCAAGAAATCACAAACCAAAACCAAAAGAATGAAAAAATGGAAGAGAATGTGAAATATCTCATTGGAAAAGCAACTGATCTGGAAAATAGATCCAGGAGAGACAATTTAAAAATGATGGAACTACCTGAAAGCCACGATCAAAAAAAGAGCCTAGACATCATCTTTCATGAAATTATCAAGGAAAACTGCCCTGATATTCTAGAACCTAGAACCAGAGGGCAAAATAAGTATTTAAGGAATCCACTGATCACCATCTGAAAGAGATCCAAAAAGAGAAACTCCTAGGAACATTGTGGCCAAATTCCAGAATTCCCTGGTCAAGGAGAAAATATTGCAAGCAGCTAGAAAGAAACATTCCAGTATTGTGGAAATACAATCAGGATAACACAAGATCTAGCAGCTTCTACATTAAGGGATCGAAGGGTGTAGAATAGGATATTCCAGAAGTCAAAGGAACTAGGACTCAAACTAAGAATCACCTACCCAGCAAAACTGAGTATAATACTTCGGGGAAAAAATATGGTCTTTCAATGAAATTGAGGACTTCCAAGCATTCTTGATGAAAAGACCAAAGCTGAAAAGAAAATTTGACTTTCAAACACAAGAATGAGAAGCAGCATAAAAAAGTAAACAGCAAAGAGAAGTCATAAGGGACTTACTAAGTTGAACTGTTTACATTCCTACATGGAAAGACAATATTTGTAACTCCTAAACTTTTCAATATCTGGGTAGTTGTGGGACTACACACACCCACATATACACATATGCACACACACATGTACACACGTGTGTGCGCACACATACACACATGCACCCACACAGAGAGCACAGAGTATTTGAATAGGATAGGATCATATCTTAAAAGAAATTAAGATAAGCAATGTGAGAGAAATGTAGTGGGAGGAGAGAGGGTGAAATGGAATGGGATAAATTATCTCTCATAGAAGAGGCAAGCAGGAGATTTTTTAGTGGAGGGAAAAAGAGGAGAGCTGAGAAAAAAAAACAAGAAGTTAACCCTCATCACATTTGACTAAAGGAAGGAATAAAATGCACATTCATTTTGGTATGAAAATCTATCTTACAGTATAGGAAAGTGGGGGAGAAGGAGATAAGCAAGGGGGGGGATGATGGAAGGGAGGGCAATGGGAGCAGGGAGCAATTTGAAGTCAACACTCAGGGAGGGACAGGATCAAAAGAGAGAATAGAAACAATGGGGGGCAGGATAGGATGGAGGGAAATATAGTTAGTCTTACACAACACGACTATTATGGAAGTCATTTGCAAAACTACACAGATATGGCCTATATTGAATTGCCTGCCTTCCCAAAGGCAATGGATGGGGAGGGAGGGATGGGGAGAAGTTGGAACTCAAAGTTTTAGGAACAACTGTTGAGTATTGTTCTTGCTACTAGGAAATAAGAAATACAGGCAATGGGGAATATAAAGTTATGTGGCCCTACAGGACAAAAGAGAAGATGGAGACAAGAGAAGGGAAGGATGATAGAAGAGAGGGCAGATTGGTGATAGGGGAAATTAGAATGCTTGATGTATTGGGGTGGGGGGAGGGGACAAATGGGGAGAAAATGTGGAAAACAAAATTTTTTGTAAATGAATGTTAAAAGTTAAATAAAAAAAATTTATTTAAAAAAAATATTTCCTTGATGATTTCTTGGAATATATTGTCTAGAATCTTTATTTTCTTCATGGCTTTCCAGTAGACCAATAAATATTACATTTTTTTTCTTTCCTGGATCTATTTTCCAGGTTAGTTGTTTTTCTTCCAATGAGATATTTTACATTTTCTTCTGTTTTTTTCATTCTTTCGATTTTGTTTGATTATTGATGCCTCATAGAGTTATTAGCTTCTATTTGCCCAATTCTAATTTTTAATAAATTGTTTTCTTCAATTAGCTTTTGTGCCTCCTTATCCATTTGTCCATTTTTTTCCTGTTAAAGAGCTGTTCTCTTCCATGAATTCCTTTTTTCTTTTTGTGAACTGTATTTTCAAAACCATTGGTCAATTTTTTCTTCTACCAAATTAGAGTAATTTGACTTTTACAATCCTTCTTGAGCTCTTGCAAGATTGTTCCTTGGATTTGAAACCAATTCATATTCCCTTTTGAGGTTTCAGATATGAGTATATTATCAGTGCTGTCCTCTTCTGAATTCATATTTTGATCTTCCCTGTCCCCATAGTAAGATTCTGTGGTCTTTGCTATTCTGCTTTGCTTCTTGCTCATGGTGATTGCCTTTTTCTGGGCTTTTAAGGTGGGAACTCTGCTTCTGGAACACAGGACTCTCTGTCCCACATTTCTTGTGCTTGGAGCTTGAGGCCTGGTTCCTGACTTTGTGTTGTTGCCTCTGATTCTTTTAGGTAGAATCTACATAAGACTGCAGTTTAACTGGTGATGAGCTAGCTGATATGTGCCGAGGCTGAAGCCAAATGAAGTCTCTCTGAATCTCTCAGGGATTACACTGAAGCTCACTGTATGAGGTGTGGGGGAGGGCTGGTCTGGCCATGGGAAGTCTCCCTCCCCCCCAGGGCTGCTGGAGCATTGGCAGGCTTAGTTACTGGTGAACCCCATCTTCATTGGTGTCTACCCAGTTCCCCTGACTTTGCTAAGGTATGCCTGCTGTCCTAGTGTTGGTGCTTAATGACTCCCTCCTCCAGGGGCTCAGAATCTCCTGCTGCTCTACTAAGGTGAGTCTTGCTGGGACACTTCTGGTCCTGCACTGATCTCCTTCAATCACAACAAGAAGGACTCTTCTGGTCAATCTTCTTAGCCTCCTGAGCTGAAAGACTCTTATGCCCCTTCTACTGGCTCCACTATCACAATGTTTCCTGGGGCAATATTCTCTGGGCTTTTCAAGGTCAACAAGGGGAGAGTGAGAGTGCTTATAGTTTATTCCACCATCTTGGCTCCCAAAAGTTCAAGCAGGTGACTTTCAAAGGTTTCGTTTGTTTGCTGAGAGCCTCAGGAGCAGTTGCTGCTGCTGCCATGGGCCCTGCCTTTCTCTCTCATTCTCTTCCTTCACACTCCCATCCTGCACTGAGACGTTTGTGAATCCGCAGTGCTGCTTCTGACTCAGTCTCCCCAGGGCGTTCCCATCCCACTCTGGCCAAGTCTGTGTGCTCTGCACACCCCCAGATCCTTCCTGTCAACCTTCTGGGCTGTCCTGGACTGGAAATCTGCAACACTCTGTCTCCCAGTGGATTCTGCCATTCTAAAATTTGTTCAGATTCACTTTTTAGAGGTTTCTGAAGGAGTTCATAGAAGAGCTCAGGTAGTCACTGTGTTCACTCCACCATCTTGGATCTACACGTGGACTGTTCTTTTTATCATTTTGTAGTCATGTTTATTGTGTCCTTCATCTTAATTTCATCCACATCAATCCATGTAAGTCTTCTTGGAATTCATTCTATATATCATGTCAATTATCTTCATGTACAGCAATCTGCTTGGTCATTCTTCACACCATAATTACTTTCTTTATAAACTGAGTCTTATCTAAGAACTCTCACAGGACTTCCATCTCTGTCCCGGTTAATACGTAGGGTTGCCCTTTCTAAAGATCTGTTCAAGGCCTGTCATCAATACAGACTGTAAAGGCAAAATCACAGAGGTGGTCAAAGAAGCATAGCGTAAGGCAGAGGCTTTTGTTTTTTGGGTATATTTTTTGGAAGATTACTGCATATTTTGGAATTACATTCCTAGAAGATCACTTGATGTGGTTCTTTGTAAGGAATCATCCCTTTCTTCCCCTCTTAAGGCACTGCCCAGAGGAAAACAATCTTCATCCTTCATGTCTGGAAAGTCTCAGACCCTGTATGAATGGTCTGCATTCACCCCTTAAGAGAATAGCCACCACCCATCCCAAAAAAGTAAAACAAAAACCAACTGACTAAATTCCAACAATAAAAAAATAAGGCAGTCATCATCCTATCAGCCATGAGGAGGTGCTAACTGTTCTTAGGGTACACAATAAGACACAGGCAGAGAGACATGTCTATGTGTAAATGATAGATCGTACTTCAGGGATCTGTGATCTCATCTCTATGGGACCCCTTCCACCATGCACACCCCAGCCTTGGACATCCCAGGGTAAGACTCTTGGCAAGCTGCTGGGACCACAAGGATCTATCACTGGTGGCTAACATTCTGGATTCTATGATAGAGCTAGAATGAATGACCAGAATCCAAGTCATCATACCAAGGGAGAGTTTTGGACTGCAAATTAAGAGACATCTAAATTTCAACCATGCTTCTGATATTTGCTAGCAGTGTGACCGCTAGCAAATCCATTATTGTTTTTGAGCCTCAGATTTATCACCTGTAAAATGGTGATAAAATAATCTCTTTGTAATTGTGTATTATGCAATGTGTACAGTATATGTTGTTATATAAGTATAAAAATATAGTACTTATTTTACAAGCTCATTTCAAAGGTTCTAGGTGATACAGTTAGTTCAAATTTGGCCTTAGACACCTACTAGCTGTATGACATTGAAGAGTTGCTTAACCTCTCTAGACCTCAGTTTCCTCAACTATAAAATGGGCTTAGCATTAGCACCTGCTTCTCAGAGCTATTATGGGAACAAAATAAGATATTTGCAAAGCATTTTGAAAACCTTAAAGCAATACACAAATGCTTGTTATTAAAGTTTAGCTATGATTTTGGTAAACATTAAAATGTCCCTTATTAGTTATGAAATATACTCATCTATGGTAAGAGGACCACAAAATTAAATTTCTTTACGAATGTATGCATTGTTCTGCTCTTTACATAAATTTATTCTTTTGTCAGTGAGTGCCTTAGTGTGAATAGACAGCTGAGGGCTAAGAAGACCCCCCACCCCAAACACACACATACTGCAATAAAACATCGATGTTCAGAAAAAAGTGTGTCCTCTGCACCGTAATATACTAGCACAGTCTTGGGACCCAATAGCTGCTTAACAAAATAGAGAGCATTTTCAGGCTAAATTATCCAGATTCACAGTCTAGCTTTTGCCATTAGCTGATGCAGTGCCTCAGCAGTGGTTGCCTTTTGCTGGAAAGGAAATGGCAGAAAGTGAATGATTGTAGGAATGCTAGAAGCAGATTATTTGAAGGAGGCACAATTAGGGATTGCATACATCTTATCCCAGGGGGTTGGGTAGTTGTTAAAAAAAGACACTAGAAATTTCAAGTTTTCCTTTCACATTTGGATATCTAACAGAATTAATCTAGGCCTTTCTGAAATCTTTCTACTAATTCATCCCCATGATCTCACGGGGAGAGCCATGAAATATGGTGAGTTTTTTGTTACTGTTATCCAGTCATTTTTCATTCATGTCCAACTCTTCATGACCCCATTGAGGGTTTTTTTTTTGGCAGAGATAGTGGAATGGATGCAATTTCCTTTTCCAGCTCATTTTATATATGAGGAAACTGAGGGAAACAGAGTTAAGAGATTTGCCCAGGGTCACACAACTTGTATCTATCTGAGGCCAGATTTGAACTCAGGAAAACAAGTCTGCCTGACTCCAGGCCCAATACTCTGTCCACTGTGCTATCAAGCTACTCTGAAATAGGGTGACTCCTTGCTGGAAAAAAAAAAGTTTCCTCAAAGCATTTGGCAATTCCACGGACAACAGAAATTCTAAATTGAAGATGCCTAACTCAGAGTATCTTGGCCAATGAAGATTGCTTGGCAATTGTTGGATACCAGCTGTTGACAGATTTGGGCAGTCTAGTATTTTGAAGGTTTTTTTTACTCTACTGCCTTCAGTAAAGAAAAAGAATTAGCAGATTTTTAGTAGACATGAATATATTGTTTAAGAGTCTTATTAAGATCGCAAATATGTCTGCTAGTAGAAAGAATAACTGCATGCATTTATTAAGCACTTACTATATGCCAAGCACTGTGCTAGCTACTGTGGATATACATGCAAGCAGAAGCACAATTCCTGTCCTTAAGGAGCTTATATTCTAATGAGGGAAGAAAACACATAAGATGGAACTGAAACGATTAGGGAGGTAAAGAGAGCTGAAGATATCTGTCATGGAAAGCATTGTAAAGGAAAGTCCTGTGAGGATAATTCAATAGTGTTACCTGGAGAGGAATGATGGCTATTGGCCTTAGTTCTGAATTTATTAAAATTTGTAGGAGGAACCAGCCAATGAGAGACAGAGAAGCCACAGTGGGGACCGTACTTCATATATGTGAAGTTCATGGCTAGGTTAAGCTTCTGAGTTGGAGATATTTCTATGGCATGGTAGACAAAGCACTGTAGAAATGAGTCAGCAGTGCAGCCTAAAAAAGAATGAAGATTGATATGATAATATCACTAATAAAAAATGCTAAAAAAAAAACCCAGCTCACATCAAAAAAACAAATTGTGGCAATAAATGTAATGGAAGGTTCCTATGCTATAAGAAACAATGAATATGGAGATAGGCATGGGACAACTTATATGAATGGATGTAGGGCAAAACAGGCAGAAGCATGAACACTAATATGTGTATGTATTAGATAGCTGGATGGATGGATGGATAGATAGATAGATAGATAGATAGATAGATAGATAGATAGATAGATAGATAGATGGCCTAACACAATAACCACAGAAAGACAGCAACAAGGAAGCTGGATGCTGTGTGTAATTATAACAAGTGAGTTTGCCTTCAGAGAAGAGTTGTAGAAGTTGCCACTTTTTAATCTGTTGCTTTTAAAGGTCCTATAAGAAGACATAAATGGGAGTTACAGTGGATTACACAGGAAAAGGAAGGAATAAGGAGATAGAAATTATTATCGTATAATAGACGTATGTAAGATGAAACCAGGCACAGCCAGGTGCCATCATGGATACAGTACCAAGCCTGCATTCAGGAACAATCCTTTTCCTGAGTTCAGATCTGATCTCAGACGGTTAGTAAGTGTGTGATGCTGGGCAAGTCACTTAACTCACTTTGCTGTAGTTCCTTTATCTGTAAAATGAGCTGGAGAAGGGAATGATAAAGGACTCCAGTATCTATGCCAAGAAAATCCCAAATGGGGTCATAAAGAGTTAGACACGACTGAAACAACTGAACATAACAAGATGAAATCAATTTAGCCTTGGAGGAAGGTTAGGAAGAGTGGACATCAAATAATGTTGTTTTCATCTGGATTATATAAAGGAAAATTGAACATAATTACACTCATATTTCCTTCTTTCCTCTCCCCTACTTCCTTCTATATATAGAGTCCATGTATGTAGACCAGTAGAGAACAAGCCTGTACAACATGCACTCTGCCAGCCACTTACAGGCCACAGGCATGCCAACAGATTTTTCATGGACCACCCAAAATCCTTTGATGGGTTGCAGGTTGTGTAAGTCTGGCACAGAAGGAGACAAAAATCAAAAAGGAAATGAGAGGGCACAGGGAGAAAGGAGGGATAGAGAGAGGGATAAGAGGTACAGCAGGATTGGTAAGAGAATATTTGTAAACAAAACAAAGCCATATTCAAATGTTGGATGGGAAAATGTGAAAGGAAGATTGAAAGGCAAAAAAGAATGAAAAAAAAGCTTGGATCAGGAGAAGGTAAGAAGAAGAGATGAGCTACAGTAGAGATGAAAGAGACTGTTTCAATTAGATCAGGAGTGTCAGACAGACTCCTTCTATTTCCTTCTTATTTATAAAGAGGGAGGTGGGAGCAAAGAGGAAAAGGTATAACAAGATGGAATGAAGCAAAATGTGCCTTCACATTTCATTGCAGAGGAGGGAGACTATGGGGGTGGAACACTGCATATACTATCAGATGTTGACAGTGGATGAGTTGATTTTGGAAAACTACTTTTTTCTATTTATTTATTTTAAATAAGGAACAGTTTTGTTCATTAGGTGAGGAGAAAGGAAAATATTTGGAAATAAATGTTACATAAAAATAAATAGATATTAAAAATTAAGGTGATCTTTACCATATCTCATTTTACCATCATATTATTGCACTGATTCAATTGATATATCCCATTAAATATATGTAATTGTTTGAAATATTTTTTTTGGCTGGATGCTGAAAGTCATTTTCATTTCTGCCCAGCTTCAATCAACAGTTACAATTCTAACTTACACATAAATTAGTACCATTACTAGATCAAAATAAAAAGATACTGCTTCCCTCTTTTTAAACTGTCAAATTTTCATAGAACATCATGAGAAATTTATTGATTTTTTTTTTAATTAGGCAGTTAAATGTTGCAATAGATAGAATGCTGAACTTGGAGTCAAAAAGACCTGAGTTCCAATCCGGCCACACATATCTAATAGCTATGTAGCCCTGGGTAAGTCACTAAATTTCTTTTGTTTCCTAATGTGCAAAAAGTCAGAAGCAGGAGTAGATGGTCTCTGAGGCCCCTTCTAGCTCTAAGTCAGTGTAATCTCATTATTCTAATAGCAAGAAAGTCTAGTACCCTGATCCATAGTTCTGTGAAACAGTTCATAGAATCAGAATACCTCAGGGTTGGGAGGGAATTATAATGTATTCTAGTGTAACTCTTCCTTGAACAAGAATCATAAACTTGTAGTTTCCTAGTCTCCAAGACCTCCAGGAATGAGGAAACTCCTATGACCTATCCATTCAAATTTCATTAGAAGTTTTTCTTCAAGAGGACTCTAAATCTGAGTCTCTAATTTTTTTTTTTTTACCTATTTTTCTTACTTCTGACTGCTGAGGTGGTGCTGGAAGCAATGTTGTAAACCCTCTCCCAATCTAGATTACATTGGTTTCATTGGTTCCAGGATTAAGAGCTCAGCCTGTTGGTATCACTTCCTCGTTGCCTGAGTACAAAGTGTACAGAAGGAGCGTCAGGGGCATTCAGGTTGGATGCTGGATGATTGGATGGTGGATCATATAGGAATTCACTCAGTTGAGATACTTAATGTCTATCCTTGATGAATATCCTTCTGCTGTGGCTGAGTAAATCCCATTTTGTTCACTGTTGAATGACCTACAACTCTTCCATATTGTTCCAATATCAACATTAAACTATCAAAGAGATAGCCCTGATTAAGACCCAATCCAGAACAGGGAACAAGAAGAAACTTAATGTACTTTTACATGTGTATAGCGGGAGCCAGAGTGTGAGAACATGACCTGTTATTCCACAGTTAATGTAAACTGCACTGAATGAATGTAAACAGCAACAGAAGCTCCAAATATCTCCTGGGAAAATGTGCACATGACCCTGGCCCATCTATGGCACTATGTCTTCTTTTGTTTCTATTTGATATATCACCTAGTGGTGTGAGAAGGTGGAGAACCATCATTTTGTCCTGTTGCTGCCTGGTCTCATGAGTAAACTTAAACAAACCAATTAATACTATAACTCTAATAAATCGACACATCTACCTGTGTGTGTGTGTATTTGTCCATTGCTGAAGAAGACCATTCCATCAGAGAAATAATGACATAACTTGCACTTGACTTCGTTTTTTTAAGTAAGAGAGGGCTGTACAGGTCACTAGCCTCACTTCTTCTCCACAGCCATCTGAATCCAGTGACCAGATATTCATCAGGGTGACTGGAGATGACCCAGGATGAGACAATTAGGATTAAGTGATTTGCCCAAGGTCACACAGCTAGTGAATGTCAAATGTCTGAGGTGAGATTTGAACCCAGGTCTTCCTGACTCCTGCACTGGTATTCTATCCACTGCATCACCTAGGTGCCTTAACATATCTGCCTACATTGTTATGAATAACCCTTCTTTCTTTGATATTATCAGTATATGTAGATGTATAGAGAGAAAAATAGAAAGATCAATTAATCTATATCTTTGTATGTGTTTACACACACACACACATATGTATATATGTGTGTGTATATATATATATATATATATATATATATATATATATATATATATATGCAAATCACAGTATTCTTTGCAGGGAGAATCTGCCATCCTACATTTGACATAATTAAAACAGAATAGATCTTGAGTCCTTACAATTGGTGCAGTTAGTAGAATCTGTGTCTTTAAAGTATGATGGCCCTTCAGATTTTTGACAATGGCTATTATATCCCACCTAATTAAGTCTTCTCTTCTTTGGCTAAACATTTACATTTCTTCAATTGAACTTTGTAAGGCACATATTAACATTCCTCTACTGTCTTCTTGCAACCTTCTAGTAGAACTTTAATAATACTCCTAGAGTTGATAAAAGGAACCTTTTGTATTGCAAAGTCATACTTCACATTTGGAACACAGCTCCCAGAAATATACGGTGAATTATTAGTCTTATCTTGAAAAATATATGGTGGTCTGAACAATTTTCACAACCTGTATTGAAGTGAGAAAATTTAAAAGGAGTCTTTCTATAGAGAATGATTGCCAATACAACACAAAATGATTGACTTCCATCTTTCACTTATGACCATTTTTGAGCATTCTTTCAAATCTTTTCATGAGTCTATTGAATATAAGTCAACCCTGAGGTTTTATTGTATAGTAACTCAAAAAAAGTATCTTCCACAGACAACGCAAATCACTGTGACAGAGCTGGGATATCTTTTGGATAGATTTAGAATGGTTTGCACTCTAAATAGATTGCCTCTGATGGTAGAACTTGCACTCCACATCATTGAATCCATAGGCAGGTTGGCAGTGCAATCCTCTGTAAAATGAACAGAATGTTGGAATAGTTTTAAAGATATTGTTAAGCCTGAATTTCCTGTATTTTCTGATCCTGTTGATAAGTGCTGTTATATGCTGCATTTATATTGAAAAACAGCTTATTTAATTCCTGGGTTCAGTGGTGATACAGTGGGCAAGTCTCACTGTCTGGGGACTTACCTTGGTCTATTATAAATGTCAACTTCTCAATCATTGGCAGAATTTCTGACAAGATGACTAAGTACATGGTTGCTGAGGCCAGACACCCTTGGTCACTTTGAAAGAGCAAGAAATGCAAAAAATAATGTAATATTTTAAACAAAGAGATTAAAGTTTTTTGATTGTTTTTATTAGTTTGTATTTTTAATTTCTTTATTTTGAATTTTCAACATTCACTTCCACAAGATTTTAAATTTTCTGCTCCTCCTTCCCCTAGTTCTTCTCCAAGATAACATATAATCTGATATAAGGTCTGCATATAAATTCCTATTAAAAATATTTTCACATTAGTCATGTTGTATAGAAGGATTAGAACAAAGGAGAGGAACCATGAGGAAATAGGAAAAAACAAAAAAAGAAAACATTTGGCTTCATTCTACATCAGATTACATAGTTCTTTCCCTGGATGTGCATGGCATTTTCCATCATGAGTCCTTTGGGATTCTTTTAGGTCCTTACATTACTGTAAAGAGCTAGGTCTATCAAACTGAGTCATCACACACTGTAGCTTTTACTATGTACAATATTCTCTTGGTTCCGTCCCCTTCAATCAGCATCAGTTCATATAAGACTTTCCATGTTTTTCTGAAGTCTACCTGTGCATCATTTCTTATAGCACAATAGTCTTCTATTACATTCACATAATACAACTTGTTCAACCATTCCTCAACTGATGGGCATCCCCACAATGACAAAAAATACTGCCATAAATTTTTTTTGTACCTGTGAGTCATTGTTCCATTTTAATAATCTCTCTGAGATACAGTCCTAGAAGTGGTTTTTCTGGGCCAAAGGGTATGCACATATTTTAGCCCTTTGGGCATAGTTCCAAATTGCTCTCCACAGTGATTGGATCAACTCACAACTCCATCAACAATGAATTAGTATTACAACTTTCCCAAATCTTCTCCAGCAAATATCATTTTCCTGTTTTGTCATGTTAGCCAATCTGATAGGTGTGATGTGGTAACTCAGAATTGTTTTGATTTGCATCTCTCTAATCAATAGTGATTTAGAGCATGTTTTCCTATGACTATAGATGACTTTAATTTCTTCCTCTGAAAACTGCTGTTGCATACTCTTTAACCATTTATCAATTGGGGAATGACTTGTATTCTTATAAACTTGACTCATTCTCTATACATTTTAAAAATGAGCTCTTTATCAGAGACACTAGTTGTACAAATTCTTTCCCAGTTTTATGGTTCCCTCCTAATCTTGCTTGCATTGGCTTCGTTTGTGCAGAAACTTTTCAATGTAATGTGATCAAAATTATCCACTTTGCATCGCATAATGTTCCCTATTTCTTATTTGGTCATAAATCTGATAGATAAGCTATTCCTTGTTTCCTTAATTTGTTTATAGTATCAGCCTTTATACCTAAATTGTGTATCCATTTGAACTTTACTTTGGCATACAGGGTCATATGTGGGTCAATGCCCAATTTCTGCCACACTAATTTCCAGTTTTCCCAGAAGTTTTACCAAATAGTGAGTTGATATCCCAGAAGCTGAGTTCTTTGGGTTTTTCAAATAGTAGATCGTGATAATCATTAACTACTGTGTCTTGTGGACCTAAGCTATTCCACTGATCTACCCCTCTATTTCTTAGCCAATAGCAAATAGTTTTGATAATTGCTGTTTGTAATACAACGTAGGATCTGCTATGATTAGGGCACATCCCTAGCATTTCTTTTCATTCATTCCCTTGATATTCTGGACCTTTTGTTCTTCCCAATGAATTCTGATAGCATTTTTCCTGGCTCTATAACTTTTTTTGTAGTTTTATTCATGTGGCACTGAATAAGTAAATTAATTTAAGTAGAATTGCCATTTCATTTTATTAGCACAGAATACCCATGAGCAAATGATGCTTTTCCAGTTATTTAAATCTGCTTCTATTTGTGTGAAATGTGTTTTGTTATTGTGTTCATATAGTTCCTGTGTTTGTTTTGGCAGGTAGACTCACAAATGTTTTATAATGTCTACAGTAATTATAAATTACATATATATATATTTATATATAAATCCTCATGAGGATAATCAGATAGTAAGATTTAAAAATGAATAAACCAATGCCATGTCCAAGAGTTTTATATTCAAGGAAATCCTTACACAAGAGGCCAGGAAGAGCTCATCCATTCATTAGAGAACATGAGTTCAAATAATTTAATAATGTGCATCAATGACATAAATGAAAGAAAGTGCTAGAATATAAAAATTGGCAAAGATTACAAATAAAATGCTAGAAAAAATGGATAACTCAAATAACTATGAGACTAGATCTTTACTAAATGAAATGACAAAGGAGATAAGGAGTCATATTAAAATCCTTACGAAAACTTTATGTGGAAGAAAAATAACAGCATAGAATTAATGAAATCTTGTCATTATTAGTGAATACATTGAGGAAAAGAGAAAAAATAAGAATAAAAATTAAATGATATAAAATAAATATTAGTACAGTAAAATACATGAAATTGGAAGAAAATATGTGAGGCAATATGGTGTGGTTATTAGAGAGCTGAACTTACAACCAAGATCTGAGTTCAAGTACCACTTCTGTAACTATAGGTTATATGTCATCTGAGTCCTCGAGGCTGATGTTGTCAAGGTCAGTTAGAAATGGGGACAGTAAACTATAAATAAGGACCCCCAAAGGGGCATATCAACTTAGAAAACCACATAGCAACATTATCTATGCTTTACTGCATTTTTATTTATTTTGTTAAATATTTACCTATTTCATTTTATTCTGGTCCTGGCACACTTAGGAGTGCTGTGGGCCCCTTCATGTGTTTGGCAGCTTTTGCTGCTTTTGGCAGCTCCTTAAGAATATAAAACAACGAGGCGGAGCCAAGATGGCGGAGTAGAAGGACGCACGTTTACAAGCTCCGAAACCAAAGCCCATAGAATTAATGTAAAAAGAGACCCCCATAACTTCTGGGTCAATACAAGGTGTGCAGAAACGGAGTGGAAGAGATTTCCGTACCAGAGAGCCCTGAAGAGCCGTCCCCAGGGTCCGTCGTGCTCCGGAAAGCGGACCCCACCCCAGCGTGGCCTTGGCCGCGGCCACAGCGAAGCTGATCTGAGCAGGCTTCAGACACGAAAGCTCTGGCAGCCGGGAAAGTCTCTCTGCCCACAGAAGCTACAGGTCAGTGAGAAAGAAGGCTAGGCTAGAGGAGGGGAGCGGAGCATCTCCGTGACTCGGGCGCCCTTGGGAGGAAGCGGCAGACAGGGGCAGGAAGTGGCAGAGGCAGAGGGGTGGGCGGCGGCTGAAGCGGCAGTGGCCCGGGACTCAAGAATCCCCCAGCAGCAGGCAGGATCTTCATTACGGAAGGTCTCTGCATGAACGGCCTGAGGGGGCTGAGCCTGAGAGACGGCCCTGCCCCCACCCCAGCACCAGAACTAAAGCTTGCCGCGGAAAGCACATTTGAATCTCAGAGGCCAAGCACTAGCTGGTCGGATCCAGGCGGGGGTGGAAAGGAATCTCAGAAGTCAAGTAACTGGCTGGGAAAATGCCTAGAAAAGGGAAGAAAAATAAGACTATAGAGAGTTTTTTCCAACAAATGCAAATGATCCCGACCTTCAAATCTGATGACGAGGACTTATTCTTGCCATCAGGGAAAGATGTGGAGGGCGGGGCCTCAGTACCCCAGGCACCCCAGGGGGGTGGAGCATGGGCTCAGGCCTTGGAAGAGCTCAAAAAGGATTTTGAAAAGCAAGTTAGACAGGTGGAGGAAAAACTGGGAAGAGTAATGACAGAGATGCAAGAAAAGTATGAAAAACAGGTCAATACCTTGGTAAAGGAGACCCAAAAAAATGCTGAGGAAATTAACACCTTGAAAAATAGGCTCATTCAATTGGCAAAAGAGGTTCAAAAAGCCAATGAGGGGAAGAATGCTTTCAAAAGCAGAATGAGCCAAATGGGAAAAGAGGCTCAAAAGCTCACTGAATTTAATAGTTCTCTCAAAATTAGAATGGAACAGATGGAGTCTAATGACTTTACGAGAAACCAAGAAATCACCAAACAAAACCAAAAGAACAAAAACATGGAAGAGAATGTGAAATATCTCATGGGAAAAACAACTGACCTAGAAAATAGATCCAGGAGAGACAATTTAAAAATTATGGGACTACCTGAAACTCATGATCGAAAAAAGAGCCTAGACATCATCTTCCATGAAATTATCAAGGAAAACTGCCCTGACATTATAGAATCAGAGGGCAAAATAAGTATTGAAAGAATCCATCGATCACCACCTGAAAGAGATCCAAAAAGAGAAACTTCTAGGAACATTGTGGCCAAATCCCAGAACTCCCAGCTCAAGGAAAAAATCTTGCAAGCAGCTAGAAAGAAACAATTCCAGTACTGTGGAAATACAATCAGGATAACTCAAGATCTAGCAGCTTCTACATTAAAGGGATCGAAGGGCGTGGAATAGGATATTCCAGAAGGCAAAGGAACTAGGACTCAAACCAAGAATCACCTACCCAGCTAAACTGAGTATAGTACTTCAAGGGAAAATATGGTCTTTCAATGAAACAGAGGACTTTCAATCATTCTTAATGAAAAGACCAAAGCTGAAAAGAAAATTTGACTTTCAAACACAAGAATGAGAAGAAGCATGAAAAAGGAAACAGCAAAGAGAAGTCTTAAGGGACTTACCAGAAGTGAACTGTTTACATTCATACAGGGAAAGACAATATTTCTAACTCTTAAAACTTTTCAGTATCTGGGTAGTTGGTGGGACCACACATACACAGGTACACGCATGCACACACATACACACATGCACACACATACAGAGAGAGAGAGCACAGATTGAACTGAATAGGATGGGACCATACCTTAAAAGAAACTAAGGTAAATGGTGAGAGAGAAATGTAGGGGGAGGAAAGAGAGGGAAATGGAAAGGGGTAACTATATGTCATTTAAGAGGCAGGTAGGAGTTTTTTTTAGTGGCGGGAAAAAGAGGAGAGCTGAGGAAAAAAAAAAAAAACCAAGAAGTTTACCCTCATCACATTTGACTAAATGAAGGAGTGAAATGCACACTCATTTTGGTATGAAAACCTATCTTACAGTATAAGAAAGTGGAGGAGAAGGAGGTATTGCAAGGGGGGGATGATGGAAGGGAGGGCAAAGGGAGGAGGGAGCAATTTGAAGTCAACACTTGGGGAGGGACAGGATCAAAAGACAGAAGAGAAACAATGAGGGGCAGGTTAGGAGGGATGGTAATCTAGTTAGTCTTACACAACATGACTATCAGGGAGGTCATTTGCAAAACTACACAGATATGGCCTATATTGAATTGCCTGCTGTCCCAAAGGGAATGGGTGGGGAGGGAGGGATGGGGAGAATTTGGAACTCAAAGTTTTAGGAACAACTGTTTAGTATTGTTGTTGCAACTAGGAAAGAAGACATACAGTTAATGAGGAATAGAAAGTCATCTGGCCCTACAGGAGAAAAGAGAAGATGGAGACAAGAGAAGGGAGGGATGACAGAAGAGAGGGCAGATTGGAGATAGGGAAAATTAGATTGCTTGGGGTATTGGGGGTGGGGGGAGGGGAGGAAAAGGGGAGAAAATTTGGAACCCAAAAATTTGTGAAAATGAATGTAAAAAGTTAAATAAATAAATAAATTTAAAAAAAAAAAGATAGTGGGATAAACATTGGAGCCTTACCCTTACACATTATATAGATGAAGAATGTAAATATTTTGTATGGGTAAGAGAGTAGGCAAAAAGTAAGTACATGTTTTCTCTGTGGTCTATTGTTGACATTAAAAAGTTCGAAGCTGTTTTTTTTTTTAAAAAAAGAATATAAAACAACCATTTTAAACTACATGAAATTAAAAAATTTTCTTATATAGAGAAAGGGAACTAAGCTCTTTATTTTTTGAGACCAAGAAAATAGAATATTAATTTTTTAAAGGGAGAAAAGACAAGTTACCAAAATTAAAATGGAAATGGAAAATTCTCAACAAATGAAGAAGAAACAAGGAAAATTGTCAGAAATTATGGACATAAGTATGCCAACAGAAAGTGAAAATAAGTGAAGTGAATGAATATTCACTAAAAGTATAAAATATCTAAAATAATAGAATAACAAATTGAAAATCTAAGCAATCTGATCCCAGCAATTAAAATTTAACAAGCAATACATCATAAGAAGCTCCATTTGTAGATAACTTGAATGAAAGAGGCAACAAAATTAAAATAAATTGGGAATGAAAGAAGGTACATTTTCCATATATGAAAATATGAATAGTCATTGCTGAAACACAGGGTAGGTTTGCCCAAGAGTTAAAAGGAGCAATTTAAATTATGTAAAACTAAGAAACTTTTGTATGAATCAAAATAAATGGAAGGGAATAAACATTTATTTGGTACCTATTACGTGCTTACATATTAAAATTTTAAAATTATTTACAGAGATACCAGCAGGGTTTAACCAAACCTAATGATGGCAGAAGATAGAGAATAGAGGTAGAATTAAGTTAAATACTTACAACTTATGGTTGAGGTGATATAATTAGAAGATTGGACTTATAGTCAGAAGACGTTGTGGTTTAAATCCTAGCCTTTAGTTACCATGTTTGACTCTGTACAAATCAATTTATCATAATAATTTACATTCGCATCCTACTTTATGATGTACTTAGAGCCTTCTATCTGTGATTGAATTTGACTATTACAACTGCACTATGAGATGAGTTTTTAAAATATTATCTTTTTTAGAACCAGAGACCAAAAGTCAGAGAAGTTCAACAACTACTCTGAGATTATATAACAAATGAATCAAGTATTCAGCAAGCATACCTACTATGTGCTACACAGTGTAGTAGATGATGAATATAGAAAGACAAAAATGGAACAGTCATTGCTCTAAGGAGTTCTCATGCTTTGGGAAGAAAGAAAGAAAACAGGCATCTATTAGGCGCCTACTATGTTGCAGTCACTGTACTAAACACTTTACACATATTATATAATTCCATCCTCACAACAGCACTATGAATAGATGCTGTTATTATCCCCCTATTACTGTTGAGGAAACTGAGCAAACAGGTTGACTTTTGTAAAACCAGCAAGTTTTCATGGTTCAATTTGAATTTAGATCTTCCTGATTTCAGGATGAATGTTCTATCCACTGTATCACCTAGCTGCCTCTATTAGAGGACACACCTTGTGTCATAAAAGTACATATAGAATATATATAAAGTCAATTGGAAGAGGGAGGCAATAGCAGGGGAGACCGGAAAAGACTTTCTGTTACAAGAGGCTAAGTTGGAAGGAAACCAAGGATTATAAAACAAAGCATGATGGAACATTCTTGAACCATCTCCAAAGAATAGATTGGTAAGTTTTCATCATGAGCAATAATTCCTCAGAAATCAGCAAACACTACAAATCAAGGCTTGATATATCGTTTTTTTTATTGTTTCTGCTAAAATTTAGAAGGAATGGAGAAAATGTTAGTTATCCAAATTAAATTTAGAAGTGGACCATGTGTACATTTTTAGGGGGAAGGAGCTGCTAAACATTTTCCAGATCATTGATTATAATAAGCAGAAGTGAAAAGAGCACCCATCCTAGATGTTTGGGTGGCCCATACAAAGGCACAGAGTTAAGAAATGGGTCATCATGGATAAGGGACAGCAAGAAAGCCAGAAAATAAATTACATAGGTAATACTTTGAGGTTTTTTTAGCCTAATTTTAGTTCTCTTGCCACTATCCAATAGTATTTGTCTAATACATAAGAAACAGCACATTCAGAGTAGGTGATACAATACTTATGGATTGGAAATGATGAAAACCAGAGAGAAGGCTCTATTTCCACTTCTGAAATCATCGTCGGGTTCCTATGAGGAGGAAAATGAAGGAAGATGAGATTTTTATGGGAGAGAATAGGAAGGGATACAGTGACGTCTGAGAAGTCTGAAGTTGTGCATTAGAGAAGGAGTGATAAGGCAAGTAATAGATTTAGAGAAATAAGAAGTTTGACCACGACTTCCAACAGGGAAGAGAATAAGTGCTTCAAAAAGGACCAAATTTGGAAATTCGGGAGGTGGGATGGTGTGAAAGTGGTTTGAATGGTGACTAAGGATGAGTTGAAGGCAGTGAGAGGTGTCTATTCTGGCAAAAAGAAGTTATCATGAAAATGTCAGAAAACAAAATAAAACATAAAGTTTTATGCTCTGGTCTGCAGTGGACTTCTGCTAAAAAATAAATGGCAGGCAGAAAATATCCTGTGTGATATACTAATATAAAAATGGTTATGTTTCGTTTTCTCATTATATCACTTGCTTTTCAGCTCTCCCCAGAATTGAAACTGAGCTATGGATACTTTTTCAATCCCCAGAATGACATTCAACTACAAAAAAAATTGTCTGGCAAACCCTCATAGGCACTTATCCTTATTTTACCTTAGGAATGGTACTCGAGCATCCAGATGGACTTAATATAAAATGAAATAGGTTACTGTATAGCAGAATCTTAGGAAGGACTTTAGAAAGCATCAGTTTCAAATGACATTAGACCAAGAATCCTCTCTACAATGCCCCCAATATATGGTCACTCACCTTTGTTCCTCCAGTGAGGATGTAACGACTATAGCCCAAGGTACTCAAATAAATTTTGAATAGCTTTAATGGTTATTCTTTTCTTGCATTATGATTAAGCCTCCTTGAAACTTTTGTCCATTGCTCTACCTTCTGTAGCAAAGTAAGGCAAGTCTTATCCTTCCCATACGCTACGTTGTTCAATTGTCCAATGTTGACTCTTTATGACCTCATGGACTATACTGTCCAAGAGGTTTTCTTGACAAAGATATTACAGTGGTTTTCCATTTCCTTCTCCAGTTACTGTATATTATAGTCCTTTAAATATTCAAAGTCTATTATTATTTTCCCCCCTTCTTATTCCCTTTGTCAAAAATCCCCTATTTCTTCAGAAAAAAAAAATTGGATCCAGTTCTATCATCATCTTAGTTGACCGCTGTTTCTCCTTCATTGAGAATTTTCCTCTTAGTTCTGAAAGTTACCTCCTTCCATTATCCTATTATGATATGACTATTTTATATCCAGGTTGTGTAAGCATTTGGAACTTATTGTGGCATGTGATGTAAGTTGCTGGGCTAAGTCCAATTTCCAATAAACTGTTTTCCCAAAGTTACTAGAACTTCTTGTCAAAAATGGAGTCTTTCTTGCAATAATGATTTATGATCTCAAATTAATCAAAGTCTGGGCAGTATGTTTTGAATTTCTTTTAGTTTTTCCTTATCTAGCTTATTCCACAGATCTCCTTCTTTTAACCAAAAAAAGAATAATGTTTGTACCCTCAACTTTGCAGAAATAAAAATATTTACAGTAGTTTCTGAAAAATCTCAAAATATTTTTTTCTCTTCTGAATTGACCTTCTCTCTTTTTTATGTTGGTAATTTGGTGGAGGGATTTTTCTGTTTTCTTCCTGATAAAATTATTTGTTAACTTATTAAAAATCGTCATTTTAAGGCTTCTTACAATAAATCTACTCTTTGTTCTATTTACAAGTTCTATAGTCTTTTTAATTTTCAACCTTCTCTATTTTGCTCTAATGTTGAAGATGTCTACTTTTGTATTTGTTTTAGGATTGCTAATTTGAATACATTATAGTCTTCCTGATTTATTACTGCATTTTAATTTAATTTGTTATGAATCCTTTTTTTTTGTCCTAGCATATGTGCAATTTTTGTAATGGTAGCTTTGGGCACTAAGGACTATGGATTCTTTAATATTTCCATTCAGAAGTTGTCTTAAGTCACACCTACTTTATCCAAGAATTCATCCTGCTCTATATATTGTTTACATTTCTCCTGGATAAAAGTAACTCAGTGGGGAAAATTAAATAATCCTGGTACTTTTGTGATCTTATAAAATTTTTCTGCAATTTGTCTAGTTTTTCTTTTAAAAAACTTAGATGACTAGGCTTTGCTCCTTTTCCCTGATTTTTAGTGTTTGTGTGCCTATATATTTTATATATATATAGTGTTTCTTGTATGCAGCAAGTTGTTGGGTTTTCTGTTTTAATTTGTTTCTCCTTCACCTTTTTGTTTTCTGAGGAAACAATCCAATCAAATTTAAATTCTAATTGTTAAGTTTGGGTTTTCCTTGATTAAACTTTTCTATTGTCCCCTCTTCATATTTTAAGTCAACATTTTGTTTTGTTTACATTAGACAGATTCCCAGGCTCTTCAACAACTTCCCCCTTTCAATTGTCCAACTGAATTGCTTTTTGAATTTATCTTTATTAATATATTTTTCTGTTTTCTTTTTACCTCTTTCATTGTTTTTGTGTCTGCACAGCTTATTGTGTGTGCCCTTATGCCTATCTGACTTTTTTTTAACCTTTCCTTTCCTAGTTCTGTTAAGAGGATGATAATGGATCTTCCTTACCCCACCCTATGCCTGCCCCATCTGTTATATCCACTTAATTTCAGTGACATTAATTTGTAAAGTTACTTTCTAAGATTTTTTTATTTCATTTCTTTATTAATTTCCCTTCTAGAATCCTCTGAAATCAAATGCCCCCTGTAATCTCTGATGAATATTTTCTCTTGCTTCAAATTAGCCTTTTTTGAAATTTATATTCTCTCTCTCTTTCTCTCTCTCTCTGTCTCTCTCTGTCTCTCTCTCTGTCTCTCTCTCTCTCTCTCTCTCTCTCTCTCTCTCTCTCTCTCTCTCTCTCTCTCTCTCTCCTCTCCTCTCTCTCTCTCTCTCTCCCCTCTCTCTCTTTCACGAGCCCTAATGAAATCTCTATTCAGATGAAACACAAACCTACATATCTAGAAAACAGTCTCTTGCCAGAGTTCTGGTATCACATATTCAACTAATTATTTAACATTGACAGTTGGATATGACTTTGATATCTCAAATATATCCAAAACAGAACTTATAATCTTCACCGCCCTCCACTCCCCTACTGCAAACCCACCCTTACTCCTAACTTCTTTACAGCTGTAGAGGGCATCATCGTCATTATTCTGGTTGCATAGCTTGGCAACTAAGTCATCCTCAAGTCTTCCTTTGCCCTCACCTCCCTCACACTCCCCAAATTGCCAAGTTTTAGCAAATTATATACTGCGCTCTAAGCTTGACAATCCTCATATGGAATATTGTGTTTAGTTCTGGACTCAGAATTTAAGAAAGACATTTATTTATTGTAGGGGACATTTTTATAAGCTGGAAAGTATCCTGAGGAGAGCAATCATAATATTGAAGTCCATGGGCATATGAGGATTAGTTAAAGGAACTGGGCATGTTTAGCCTAGATAAGAGAAGATATAAGAAAAATATTTGAAGGGTTGTCATATGAAAGAGAGATTAGACTTATTTTGTTTGCTCACATAGAATAGGACCAGGAGCAATGCAAAGGCTAGTTTGGGCTTGAGATCACATAAAACTCCCTAATATTAGAGCCCTAATATTAGAGCTTTTCAGAAATGGAACGAGCTGCTCTGAGAGGTGATAGAGTGCATCGTCACTTCCCTCTCTTTGAGTCTTCAAGAACAGACTAGGCAACTACTTGCCAGATACTTTATTATGGGGATTCCTTTAGTATATGATTTGGGTTAGATGAACAATAAGGTCTCTTGCAACTCTCAAATTCTCAACCTTCTAAGAGATTCAGTGAAAAGAAAACAAATCCATCTAATAGTATTTTTTTTAAAAAAAATCAGAATGAAAAGTCACCAAACATCAATTCAAGAGTGTTGGATAAATATACTCACAACTAGCAGAATTCCAATATGGTTTCTGCTGCAAACTTTTTAATCAAAGATACTTTCTGATCTCTCCATGACAAAGATAATTCTCAGTTGCTAGTCTTCAAACATTCTAAAACATAACAAACCCATCAAAATTGAGAGATGTAAGAAACATGGGCATAGTGGTACAGACCTGGGATTTTATTGGTGTGGAGAAATTCCAATCTGGAAACCCTTGCTCTCTAGCTTGGTATCTAATTTGTACCTTAAGTCTTAGAGGGTTGACTGGGGCACTGAGAGATTAAGAGAACAGTATTTATCACAATCTGAGCTTGAACATAGGTCAAAAGACCTGGTTCTCTATTGACCACACATGGAAGTCTTTCAATAAACCTTGTTTATTTCATATTCCTATGGGAAACCAACTTCTAGAAATGAAAAATCTAGTACTCTCAGGTACCTTTGTAGAAAAAGAAGGAAAATGACTGAATTGATACGTTGAGACTTTTATTTGCAGTCTTTGTGAACCCAAAGTTACACTTGCCTTTTTTTAAACTACTGCATAGTCAACAATACTTACATGCCAAGTAATGAGGGACATTCTGCTTCTAAAAAGAAAGGCATGTCTAGTCAATCAATTGATCATTTTTGTATATTCTACTATGTGTTTAGCACTTTTATAGGTATGCTGGGAATAATTAATGTGGTAGATAACAAAGAAATGCAAAGTAGAAGGAAAAGAGATAATTATAATATACATCCCCATATGTCAACCAACAATCTTACAAATGTTAATCACTAGACTTATGAAAGACCAAATAATTGAGGTAAATGACTCATCTATAACTACTACAGAGAAATTAATGACATGAGCATTTATAGAACACCTGTGGCATTTAGGCAAGGGAGAAACCATAAGGGAGATGAGGAAAGGCTATAGGAGACTTTGCATAAGCAAAAAAAAAACACATTTGGAGGAAATTAAAGATTATAAAACAAAGTGTGCTGGAGCATTCTTTAACCACCTCCAAAGAGCAAATTGTTAAATTTTCAATGTGAGCATTTACTCCTCAGAAATCAGCAAAAATCAAGGATTGATATGTAGTTTTATGGATTATCTACTTTAGAAAATATTGGAGTTGTGCCCTAAATGCAAACTCAGTCAACAAGAAGCAGCTACTAGGTACTAGGTAACTTAACCATTGCATAGTATGGGCCAGTAAGTGGTAGAGTGGATAGAGTGTCAAGCCTGGAGTCACAAAGTCCTGAATTCAAATCCAGGCTCAGATACTAGCTACATGACCATGCACAAGCGGTTTAACCTGATTTTCCTCAGTTTCCTCCTCTGTAAAATGAGCTGGAAAAGGAAATGGCAAAATCACTCCAGTATCTTTGGAAAGAAACCTTCAAAAGGGAACACAGAGATTCATCATTATTGAAAATAACAACCATGTTAGGCACTCTACAGGATGCCAAAATTGATCGTGAATGATTGTAAGTCATTTAACATGAAAAAAAATATTTTAAAAGAGAACCTGAAGGAAATCAAAGATAAAGTTAATCCTGAAAAATCAAGGAGGAAAAAAAAAATCAAGGAACTTGACTTTTATGCATGTTCAGAGATTCTGACTGTGATGACTCTGAAAGACTGAGAAAGGTCTTGGAACTAATTTCTATATGGGCAGTCTCATTGGTTCCATTTAACTCAAATCATACCCATTAGTTCAATTGGTTTCAAAAGCCTCAGTGACTACTGTTTGGTTTCTTAGCCCATCAATGTTTATTGTGTGAATGTGAAAAACAACTCAGGCAAACAAAAATTTCCCTATTCTTTCAAAATACATTGAGATAACTCTGAAAAAGAAAGCCACAGCACTGATGGAGTTCAGAGCAGCTGTTGTTTCTATCTATCTCATTGACATTAGGTTATACTGAAGGAAACAAAGGGAGAGTCAACCTGAAAAAGATCAACATAGAGCCTAATCTCAACCCAGATGCACAAAAGAGAGGAAAAAATTAGAGGAACAATGAAAATGTTCCCCATCCCCCTGTAATTAGAGGGAATACTTTGTGCAAAGGTGAAATGATGAGAAGATTCCAGGACACTGAGAATATGAGCCCATTTACCAGATTTCCCAAATCAATCTTGGTCCTTTAGCAGTGTCCCATTGAGAACCATCCCCCAGTTCTTAGGGATCCCATTGAACAGCTTGGCAGCTTAGCCCTGTTTAAAGAGACACTGCTTATTCCTTTCTAGTTTCAGCTTCTGACTTTAATGTTCTCATTGTCATTTCACTGAGTTTGCAGAAAGATCTCACTTGAGATCTTGCAAAGTGAATAGGTGATGCAAAGAATTATCCATGCTCAGGAGCAAGAAACTCAGCTCACAGGTTATGTCATAGATAAGCAGCTCCAATCTCATGAATATAATGAAGGGACTTATATTGATCTTTAAAAATATTGGAGAAGTCTACTGATTTATTTACATTTATTTTATATAGCACTGAAAATATCATAGCTCACATTTGTGCAGTGCTTTAGAGTTACAACTATTTGTCATATATGAGTAAGATTAAAACTATTGTGACCGAGATAGCACAAATATCATTATTCCCATTTTAGAGATGAGGAAATGGAGGCTCATAGAGGTGCCATGATTTGGCTAAAATCACTCAGCAGGAAACAGAAATCTGGTTATAATGAAATCAAATCCAGTCAACTTTCTCCTTACCACACCGAATCTGAAACAGCAGAATATAGTCAGCTTCATGAGTTGTTTTTTGTTTTTTAATATGAATATTTAATTTGAAAGAAAGGCACCACAGTATCATAGATGATAGATTGGTTTTGGAGTCAGAAAGAATTGAGTTCAAGTCCAAAGAGACTCTCTAAAACAATAATTTATAGACAAATTAAGGGCAAGTAAAGTAGGAGTTTTTGCTGTTTTTCTGGATTGAGTTTTAGCCAATCAAACAAGTGCCTTTGATTGAGTCTTGCCTTTGATTAAATCGGTCAAGAATCTTTGATTGGAAACAGTTTATATATTATATTGCTTGGAGAGAGAAGCAAAGCTGAGAGAAGCAGAGCTGAGAGACAGAAGCAGGCAGGAGCTAGCTAGAACTTGCTTGTGGGAAAGCCTAACAGAAAGAATGTTTCTGATGTTAGTGCCCGGTAGGTTGATCTGTGCTAATCCCTCAGACAGAAGTTATGTCTGTTGATCCATGTTGATTTCTCAGACAAGAAGTCCTGTCTGTTAATCTTTAAAAGTGAATTGAGATAATGGTGCTAGTAATGTGTATAAATATTGTTATAGCCCTTTTAAACTTTGTTTTCCTAGAAACAGAAGCTGCAGGCAGGAGCCCCTGGAGCCTGTTATCAGGCAGAAGCACAGGAGCAGAGAGCTGACTGTGTGTGAACCCAGACAAGAGCTGGGAGCAATTGGTCGTGGAGGAGGAGCTGTGGGCTTTGAAAGTCAGCCTCGAGTCAAGATGAATGAGGATTTTACTTGCGTATTATGTCTTGATTAAGGCGATTGTTCTTAGAGTGACCTAGGGGTGGATGATGTGGTGTTTTCTGCTACCCCTTAAGGACCCTCTGACTTCAGAGATGCAGTGATATAGGCTATGCTCCATATGACATACTGAATGTTATGAGAAACACATATGTATTAGACGATATGCTTTGCTTAAGGATGTTGCTATTAATGTTATGCTTTACCCTATTAAACAATGTTTAGTTTATTGCTGAATAGAGAGTTCATTATACTATTTGATTAGACCTTTAAAATCATTCACAGCAGTAATCCTCAAGTGTGCTACCATGATTGGCTTTGCATTTATTAAACTACATCAATAAAATCAGCTTCTACATTGGAAGTTCTCTACCCTTATGAAATCACAGGTCTAGATAAAATTTAAAAAAGAAAAAAAAAGAAAAATAGAAAACAGTAAAACAGAATCTATAACATTGCACTAAATGCAGCTATTATTATTCATGACAAATGTAGGCTACAGATTTAATTCATTTTAGGTACAAAGCAAAAATAAGTAGAATCATTTCATTATTATCCCTCATATTTATGGATACATTATTGTATTATTAATTAGGATATCAGAACTCAGAAAAGATTATTGGTTATATTCAAAAACCTCATCATGTTTTTCTCCTCCATTAAATATTCCAAAATTATTATGAACTCTCTGGGCAACTAGGTTCAACCATGCATAGAATGCAGGACTGAAGTCAGGAAGACTCATCTTTGTGATTTCAAATCTGGCCTCAGATACTTACTAGCTAAATGACCCTAGACAAGTCACTTAACCCTTGCCTCTGTGCCCCATCTGTAAAATGAGTTGTAGAAGGAAATGGCAAGTCATGCTACTATCTTTGCCAAGAAAAACTCTAAATGGGATCGGAAAAGTTAGACACAACTGAAATGACTTAGCAATGACAACAGGAAATCAAAATCTCCTTTCACTAACCTCCTAGAGAACTTGTATGAACTACTTGCATATGTGTGAAAAATATAGGTGCATTAGCAACGATCCAAAAATGTTGTGTATTTTATGTAGAATGTATTATATTTTATATTTAAAATAGTCAAGTAAGATGAATTCTTGTATTAGCCATATTCCAGAATATAATTCATGTATTTACAAAAATATGTATGTATACACACACAATATTTTTGGAATGTAGCTAATGAAAGAATTTGTTTTGCTTGGCTGCCCATGTTTTTAATGGTTTTCTTTTTCTTACTCTCTGTGAAGAGTAGATATAGAAGTGTGAAGGACAGAATTTGGAGCTGAGAATAATATAAAATTAAATTTGAATTAGTTACTTATATTATCTTGTAGCATAAAATCATTTTTATGGTTTTATGTATTGGTCTTGTGACATAAATTGAAAACTTCTTGAGGGCAGGAAGTATGTTTTTATATATGTTAGAGATATATTTCAATATATTATATATATACATATATATTGATATATTGCATGTAAGTTTAATACTTGATAAGTAATTTCCTTTTCTTTTCTTTTTTGGCAATAATTTTTGTTTGGAACTGTTATTTCCCCAGTGTATAGAACTCCTACTCTAAAATATCCCTTATTTCTTTGTTTTAATGAATTAATTAATTTCAGCATTTATTTTTTTTAAAAATTGGAGTTCCAAATTCTCTCCCCTCCACTCACCTTTCCCTCACCTGCTTAAAAGACAAATAATATGATACAGAGTGTATGTATAAAGTCATAAAAAGATGTTTCTATATTAGCAAGAAAAATAAAGTAAAAAAAAGTATGCTGTGATCTATACCTAGAATTCATCAGTTTTTTCTCTGGAGGTGAATAACATAAGCCCTTTGGATCATTTTATTGATCAAAGTACTTAGGTCTTTCATACTTGATCATCAATTTCTGTTGCTATATACAATTTTCTCCTGGTTCTTCTCACTTCACTATGCATCTGCTCATAGAAGGTTTCCCAATTTTTAGTGAAAGCATCCCCCTCATCATTTCTTATAGCACAACAATATTCCATCACAATCATTTGCCACAAATTTTTCAGCCTTTTTCCAATTATGAGCATCCTCTCAATTTCCAATTTTTTACCACCAAAAAGAGAGCTGTTATAATTGTGTGTGTGCGTTCTCCTTTTCTTTTCTTTGATCTCTTTGAGCTAGAAATCGATTCATGATAAGATTCTCAAATAAACTGTCAGGTTATCTGTTACTTGTAATTTTAGAGAACTATCTAATGAAATGAGACCCTAATGACCTATCCATTATCACATAGCAATATGTGTAAGAGGAAAGACTTGAACTTAGATCTAATTACAAGGTGGGCTATCACTAAGTCTTAATTTTGATAAATAACTGACTTTCATCTAGAATTTTACACTGATTTCCTCACAATAATCTTGTGAGACAGAGAGGAAAGAAATGTTATTTCCATTTTGCTAGAGAAGGAAATTGAGAGTCTAAGAGTTGAAATGAATTTTTCATGCTCATCTAGCTAATAAGTGGAATGTATTCACATTTTAACAATACCTCTTTTAAATATATTACACCTGGATTAACAATGAAAAAAATAATCACATAAAAGATATAGATTGGGTTTTTTGGTATTGTTTTATATTCCTAACCAAAAGCCTCCTATACTTTTGATCAGCAGGTAGAAATCCTTCCTTTCTATACTTATTTTCCTTTCATAAACTCTATAATATAGTCAGGAAAACCCAAAGATAGTGTCTTTTCATTTGTCCTTTTGCCACTGGCAAGAAATGGTTACATAAGAACAAAGATTCATGTGCTTTTGTACATTTCTAAATCTAAAAATTTCCAAATATTTGCTCTTTTCATTGTTTAGTAACTTTAAATGGCATTTGGGTTACTAGCTTTACATGGTATGGTACTAGGTCCTCTACTATGAAAGGTAAATTAGTAGGTAGTCTTTCACTGAAAATACACAGAGAAGATTTGAATCAGAGAGGGGATTGGAAGCCTAAAAGCCATAGGTGAAAATAATGGAAATAAGATAAAAATATACAAATTTTAACATTTTGTATAAATTTCAGTGTTGAAGTCTTTCAGGTTAACAAGCTTGCCTTTGATGGGGGGAGGGAAGAAGATAAGAACCTCATCCATTAAAGAGCTGTGATTAAGGATGAAAACAAAGAAAAAAATCAACATTCATTAAGTACTTAGTATGTGCCACGTACTGTGCTAGGGGCTGTGAGTACAAATCAAAGCAAAATGAAAGTTAGCCCTGCTTTCAAGAAGCTTATAATCTAATGGAGAGGAAGTAGGATAACTGAATCTAAGCAGAGCTGTATGGAACTTTAGACACATTTAGTCCAACTTCTTCATTTCACAGGTGAGGAACATGTCCCAGGTAATAAGGAGTAGAGCTGGAACCTGGATGTAGGTTCTTTGATTACAAATCCAATTTTTTTTTCCACTGTACAAAACAGTGATTTGAGAAACTCTTCATGTATAAGGGAGAATAATGTTTGGCAAATTGAAGGGTAAGGAAAGGGATTTGGGGAGCATATCCCAGTTACTCAAAAGAAAGGACATATTATCCAAAAAATGGTCATTTCTAAAGAATTTGGAGAATACCTATGACAACCCTCCAAATTTTATAAATGGAGAAACCACGGTCCAGAGTAGAAAAGTGTGTTGCTGAATACAACAGTGAATGAGTGGCAATGCTGAGACCAGAATGAAGGTCTCCATGCCCAGTTCAATGGTCTTCCTTAAACATAGCAATTACAACAAGAACACAACTTTATGGATAATTTTTAAAAATTATCACCTTCAATTCTGGATATATCTATTACCCATCACCTTCTTACTGAGTCATTCTTTGTAACAATATTTTGAAGATTAAAAAATATCAGAGAAACCATCCATATACTAAACATGTCTGACAATGTATGCAATATTCCACACTCATGCTCTTGTTCTTGTAAGTGCTGCAGTGGATAGGGTGCTGGGTGAGGAAAACTTGAGATCAAACCTGACTTCAAACCCAAGCATGTGACCTTGGACAAGTCACTTAACCTTTGCTTGCTCAGTTAAGAAGATAATCATAACCTGTACCTCCTAGAGTCATTGTGCAGATCAAAGAGATCATAGCTGTAAAGCACTTAGCACAGTGCCTGGAACAGAGTGGGTGTTATTTAAATGATAAGTGTTGTTGTAGCTGGTGTTAATGTTATAAAAGGAGAGAGGTACATTTTCTCAGATCTTTTCCAGGGCCCAATTTGGTCATAGCTATTGCCCAGCATTCAGAGTTTTATTGTGGCTATTAGTGGTCTTGTTTTCCATTTATATCATAGTTACTGTATATAGCATTTTACTATTTTTTTCCCCTTCGCTCTACATTAGTTTGTCTTCTTGAGTTTCTCCATAAATCCTTCCTATTTATTGTGGGTTTTTTTTTTTATGGCAGAGTACAATTCCATTACATTCATGTATGATAATTTGCTTAGTTATCCCTCAACTTTTTTTTCCCATTGACTATAACTTCATATGTGTAGCAGCGGGAGTTGTTGGTTAAAGAATATGAATATTTTAGCCACTTTCATTCTTTCTTTTCATTATAACTGAATAATGCTTTCCAGAATGATTGGACAAATTCATGATTGCCAACTATACAGTAGTATTCCTATTTTTCCACATCACCCTTAACATCAAATATTATAATATTTTATCATAATTTGCAATTTTCTAACTCTGTGCTTTTTCAATTACTCCATCATCACATGCTTTTTCAACTACATTCCTTTGTTTGCAGAAGGATCTCCCCCACTGCCTCATCCCCAAGAAGCAGGGTATTCAGGTCCCTTGCTATTGAACTTATACATTATCATAGCTTCTTTTTAAATTATAGCCCTGACCTCCCAGGAATGATGTTATATACGCATAGCCAAAAGTATTCTAGTAAAGTTCTGCATTTTCAAAAGTATAATTTTACGTTGGGATTGAGAATGGCCTACACAGTTAGAACCATATCCTCTTATAGGAGTCCTATATTTCCTTCCCTGGGCATAGAGGTTTGGAGAAGAAACAGTTCTATGTTTGATGTTACTGGTGATAAGAATTCCTGCTGATTATTTTCTTTCTATTATAACTTTTTAAAAACTGCAATATAACTTAGAAGTGACTTTTTTAATAGCCAGATGTAAGCTGAAGGAGCTTCCAGTGAGAGGCAGCTGAGCCAAAAATATAATGAACCTGAGTCCCAAATTTAAAGAAACGAGATGAAAATAATGGTGTATATCAATAGACAGACAGACAGATAGATACAGATATAGATATACACACATATATGCCTATACATATATGCTGTGAGATACAAGAAGTAAAAGAAAATGATAAAAATTAGATAATTTGACACAAGCTTACAAAGAGCTTTGCAATATAGGGGGGGTATAATGGTACAAAATACACAGGGTATATAACTGTAGAAACAGAGAATTTAAAGTTTAGCTGAGTAGTAACTCTTCAATATATCTCAGTTAATGTTTTGAGCAGTAACCTTATGTTTACTGGTTCATTTGCCTGTACACATTTAGGGTTAGGGTCTAACAGTAAGAGTTCAAACACAGATGAACATTTTATTTACTTGCTGAACAGGTCAATTAATCTGTTTATGTTTACTCTTCTTTTCAACAAAAAAAGTATCTTACATTTATAGTGTGTTTCACTGTCAAGTGTTACACATATATTATCCACATCAATCCTTAAAATAGCTCTATGAAGGCTCTAATATAAATCTTATTGTCCCCATTTCCCAGATAAGGTAATGGAGTAGCAGAGAAGTTGGACAGCTTGACAAAGATAAAGTTAGCAGGCTGTGGAGACAATGTTTGGATCCTGTCCTCTTTATTCTCAATCCAGTCCTGCCTTTCTTCCTCTCTCCCTCCCTCCCATTTTTTCATTCTTTTCTCCTTTCATCTTCCTTTATTTCATTTCCTCATTTCTTCCCTATATAATTCCTATCCCTTCTTTTCCTTCCCCTTTTCCTTTTTCTCTCCTCCATTTCATTTCTTTTTTTTTCTTTTCATTCCTCTTTCATTATTTTATTAGAAATTTAACATTCAACATCAATCCCAACAGTTGCACTTATGGAGTAGTCCTCTACATTTAAATTAATAAATTCCAATGCATAAATCATGAAAACATTATTTCAGTTACTCTATATATCCATAAAATTCCTTTGTCCATTTCTTCCCATTTAATTTTTCTTCTGTGATTTTAGTTAATATGTACTCCATTCTATTATTTCTGTGTTTTACTGTTGCTTTGCAGTAATTCATAAAGCTCCTTCTAGATTTTTTGTACTCCTCATCTTTTTTGGTCATAACTGAATTAATGTTCAGCACATTTTCTACTGCAACAAACATCTCCTTGACAAGGAATAAGAATTCAATTATCAATTGGAATCATGTTAGTATTCTGAAGAGAAGGTTAGCAGTGGGGAACTGAGATGAATTTTCTAGAAGGATATAGAAGTAGTGCTGAAGGTAGGGAAGTTGTTAATGAGGAGCCATCAGTGGTAAAGGACACATCAGCAGGTACCATGCCCTGCCGTGAATGAAAGAGAAAGAAAAGATGATGATGTCCTTAAGCTACTGATTTATTATTGAATAGAATCCTGGAAAGATTTTGAAAAAGAGAAAAAGGATGAAAATCATCAAGTTTTTGGCCTGGAGTAAGAAATGTTCATCAGTCAACTCAGATGTCTAAGATCGGTGGGATGGCTGAACCATGATGTTAGAACTACCAAAGATATCATGTCTCTTAAGCATAATACATTTTCTTTTAGAAAAAAAATCCTTGATGAAATAGGCAAGGTGACAAAATAAGCAAGTTTTTATTAAATCTGATGTGAATATTCACCTCATTAATAAGTGCTCCTGGACAATTTTCCATCCTACAGGCCTTTCTAGAAAGTGCATCTTTATGTAAGAAAAGTTTCAGACTTTTCCTTTCTTCCAACTCAACTTTCTTCCCATCTAATTTTTCTTACTCTCTGGAAAGGATGTAATTTCTCACACAAAAGTATTTGTGAATAATTCATTGTGAAATAATGAAAAAAAGCACTGGCTTGGGAAATCAGACAAGTTTCACTTCTGCCTTTCCATGAACTAGCTGTAGGACTTCAAGTAAGTGATTTCTCTTTTGGGGTCTCAATTTTCTCATTGCAAAAAGGTCAATTTAGATCAAATGACTCTAAAATCCTTTTTTATTTAAATTGACTCTCAGTTTCTTCACAAAATTCACTTCACAAAATTCTGAATTTCAAATTTTCTCCCTATCTTCCTCCTCCTCCCAAGGACAGTGTATATGCTGATTATCCTTTCCTCCAATCTGTCCTCCTTTCTATTACCCCTCCTCTCTCTTATCCCCTTCCCTTCTATTTCCCTATAGGGGAAGATAGAATTCTATACCCTATTGCCTATATATCTTATTTTCTAGTTACATATACAAACAATTTTAACATTCATTTTTAAATTTTTGAGTTCTGCATTCTCTCCCATTTCCCTACCCACCCATCCTCATTGAGAAGGCAAGCAATTTGATATAGGTTATACACATTTAGTCATGTAAAATGCTTCCAGAAGAGTCATGTTGTGAAAGACTAATTATATTTCCCTCTATCCTTTCCTGCCCTCCATTTATTCTATTCTCTCCTTTGACCTGTCCCTCTATAGAAGTGTTGGCTTCCAATTACCCCTTCACCCAATCTTCCATCCCTTCCATTAGCCTCCCCCTCTTTGTCTCTTCCCCTTTACTTTCCTGTAGGGTAAGATAAACTTCCATACCCAATTAAGTTTGTATATTATTCCCTCTTGAAGCCAAATCCAATGAAAATTAGGCTCACTTATTCCCTTTCACCTTCCCCTCCATTTTAAAAGTTCTTTCTTGCTTCTTTTATGTGATAATTTGCAACATTCTACATCTCCCTTTGTCTTTCTCCCAGTACATTCCTTTCAATTCTTAATTTTCTTTTATAGATATAATTTCTTCATATTCTGTTCACCCTGTTCCCTAGATCTCTCTGTTTCTGTCTCTCTATACATACATATGCATGTATATACACACATATGCATACATACACATACACACGCATATAAATGTACATGTATACATACACATATATACACACATAAATATATATATATATATATATATATATATATACCCTAATACTGAGAAAGGTCTCATGAGTTACAAATATCATCTTTCCATATAGGAATGTAAACAGTCCAAATTTGAGTCCCTGATGATTGCTCTTTTCTGTTTACTTTTTCACATTTCTCTTGATTCTTGAATTTGAAAGTCAAATTTTCTATTCAGCTCTAGTCTTTTCAACAAAAATGCTTGGAAGTCCTCTTTTTCATTGAAATTCCATTTCCCACTGACTTTAAAGCTGTTTTTGGTTTTTGAGTATTGTGAAGTCTGAAAACTACAACTGACAGTGATTCAGTTACCTAGGATCTGCTCCAGCTCCCTCTGTGCTGGTGAGGCCCACACTGAACTGTGCTCTGCTCCCTATCCAGTGTGATAGACCCTACTGGTCAACTTTCTTAATTATCTTGGGCTGGAAATTTGCTTCAGTCTGTTATTTTGAGGCTTCTACTGCTCCAGAATTTGTTTAGATTCATTTTAACAGGATTTTTGAGGGGGAAAGCTCAAGCAGATCTATGTTTCTACTCCACCATCTTAACTCTGCCACCTCCTAAAATCTTTTTTACCTCTAAGGTCCTATGTTCCAATACCAATATGGAAGAATGTCCTTATAAATAGCTAAATATTTGAAAATTGTTGTTTCCAGAGCACTAGGCAGGGATATTCCCCAATTTTCCTTACCATCTGTCAGTGGTGTCTCACGTTCTATCATTGGAGAGTTATTCCTTTGGATTGACTGTTTTAGGTCTTAAAGTGTCCCTCTTATTAAAATGTAAATACCTCTATGAAGGAAAATACCTAAACTCCCTAAATATTTCCTCTATTTCTGGGTTGCTAACATTTTCTCTGACTTCACCCCATTCTGGAAATGCCTTTCCTCCTCTACTCTGACTACTGACCTCTCTAGATTCTGTGGAGATTTTTCCAAATTGTCCAATCTGGAAAACAAAAACAAAAACACTGAGGCAGAGCTCTGAACCAAAGGTACTTTGGTAAAGAGTCCATGGTCCCCTCTAGTGAAATGGACCTCAGATCTTCCTCATGATCTGAGATTTCTACTTCCTCCAAGGCCTTAGTTTTATTGTGCTTGATACCAGTACAATACCGGTGAAATAGGCCAAAACATAGAGTCTGATTGATGGATAGACCTTGCCCTTGACCCTCCAGGAGGGTCTACACAAAATACAGAACCCTATTGGTTGACAAACAGGCTAACAACCAGGTTTTAACAGATCTATCTTGACCTTCCAGGAGTTCCTACCAAGCTGATGGGCAGGGTCATAGGGTTGGGCTAATAAGTGGATGTCAAACATCTACATGAGTCAATAGGCTAATAGTAGGACAGGCCACAGTTCATCAGCCAGGGTCACTCACTGGGTACATGCTCATGGTCATCTCCTTATGTTGGGCAATAGAAGGATGACAGAGGATGGAGGGGCAATAAAATAGCTGGGGACCTTGCTATGTAATTGAATCACCTCTGTGAAGCTTGGCTTGTTCACCATAGCAAGGAAAAATAAGGCTGGCGATCTTCTAGGAAGTTTTCTGTAGTTAAGCAAGTCAATTTATAATCTGCAGTTCACAGCTCTGAAGCCTAATATCAAAACTGATAATCACCATCCTTACAGAACTATATCAAACTGGTTAATACTGTTTGGAATAGAACAGAAGTCCAATAAAGTAGGGATCCAATTAATCATCTATCACACTTCCTTTAAGCTCCAAGTAAAATCTTCCCTCTATAGGAAACATTCCTTAACTCCTTTTAATTCCAGTCCTTGCCTTTTTAAAATATATTTTTATTTTTTTTACATATTTTTAAGTGTTTGTATTTTATTTCTTTCTTTTCTGGATATATAAATTTATTTATTTAACTTTTTTTTTACATTCATTTTCACAAAATTTTGATTTCCAAATTTTCTCCCCATTTGTCCCCTCCCCCCACCCCAATACACCAAGCATTCTAATTTCCCCTATCACCAATCTGCCCTCTCTTCTATCATCCCTCCCTTCCTTGGCCTCATCTTCTCTTTTGTCCTGTAGGGCCAGATCACTTTCTATTCCCCATTAACTGTATTTCTTATTTCCTAGTAGCAACAACAATACTAAACAGGTGTTCCTAAAACTTTGAGTTCCAAATTCTCCCCATCCCTCCCTCCCCACCCATTCCCTTTGGGAAGGCAGGCAGTTCAATATAGGCCCTATCTGTGTAGTTTTGCAAATGACTTCCATAATAGTCGTGTTGTGTAAGACTATCTATATTTCCCTCCATCCTATCCTGCCCCCCATTGTTTCTATTCTGTCTTTTGATCCTGTCCCTCCCCGAGTGTTGACTTCAAATTCCTCCCTCCTCCCATTTCCCTCCCTTCCATCATCCTCCCACCCTGCTTATCCTCTTCTCCCCCACTTTCCTGTATTGTAAGATAGGTTTTCATACCAAAAAGAGTGTGCATTTTATTCCTTCCTTTAGTCGAATATGATGAGAGTAAAGTTCATATTTTTTTTCCTCAGCTCTCCTCTTTGTCCCTCCACTAAAAAGTCTCCTGCTTGCCTCTTCTGTGAGAGATAATTTGCCCCATTCCATTTCACCCTCTATTCTTCCAATACATTTCTCTTATACATTCACCTTAATTTTTTTAAGATATGATCCCATCCTATTCAATTTACTCTGTGCTCTCTGTCTCTGTGTGTGTGGGCATGTATGTGTATGTGTATGTGTGTGTGCAATCCCACCAACTACCCAGATACTGAAAAGTTTCAAGAGTTACAAATATTGTCTTTCCATGTAGGAATGTAAACAGTTCACCTTTGGTAAGTCCCTTATGACTTCCCTTTGCTGTTGACTTTTTCATGCTTTTTCTCATTCTTATGTTTGAAAGTCAAATTTTCTTTTCAGCTCTGGTCCTTTTCATCAAGAATGCTTGAAAGTCTTCTATTTCATTGAAAGACCATATTTTCCCCTGAAGTATTATACTCAGTTTTGCTGGGTAGGTGATTTTTGTTTGAGTCCTAGTTCCTTTGACTTCTGGAATATCCTATTCCATGCCCTTCAATCCCTTAATGTAGAAGCTGCTAGATCTTGTGTTATCCTGATTGTATTTCCACAATACTGGAATTGTTTCTTTCTAGCTGCTTGCAATATTTTCTCCTTGACCGGGGAATTCTGGAATTTGGCCACAATGTTCCTAGGAGTTTCACTTTTTGGATCTCTTTGAGGTGGTGATCAATGGATTCCTTCAATACTTATTTTGCCTTCTGGTTCTAGAATATCAGGGCAGTTTTCCTTGATAATTTCATGATGATGTCTAGGCTCTTTTTTGGATCATGGCTTTCAGGTAGTCCCATAATTTTTAAATTGTCTCTCCTGGATCTATTTTCCAGGTCAGTTGTTTTTCCAATGAGATATTTCACATTCTCTTCCATTTTTTCATTCTTTTGGTTTTGTTTTATGATTTCTTGGTTTCTTAGAAAGTCATTAGCCTCCATCTCTTCCATTCTAATTTTGAGAGAACTATTTTCTTCAGTGAGCTTTTGGACCTCTTTTTCCATTTGGCTAGTTCTGCTTTTGAAAGCATTCTTCTCCTCATTGACTTTTTGAACCTCTTTTGCCAGTTGAGTTAGCCTATTTTTCAAGGTGTTATTTTCTTCAGCATTTTTTGGGGTCTCCTTTAGCAAGGTGTTGACCTGCTTTTCATGCTTTTCTTGCATCTCTCTCATTTCTCTTCCCAGTTTTTCCTCCACCTGTCTCACTTGATTTTCAAAATACTTTTTGAGCTCTTCCATGGCCTCAGCCCATTGGATATCTGTTTCAGATGTTTGAGACACAGAGGCCTTGACTTCTATGTCTTTCCCTGATGGTAAGCATTGTTCTTCCTCATCAGAAATGAAAGGAGGAAACATCTGTTCACCAAGAAAGTAACCTTCTATGGACTTATTTTTTTTTTTCCCTTTTCTGGGCATTTTCCCAGCCAGCTACTTGACTTCTGAGATTCCTCTCCACCCCCACCTCACCAGTGTTTGGGTCTGAGATTCAAATGCTGCTCCCCAGCCTCAGGGCTTTCAGTGGGGGGAGGGGCTGCTATTCAGTGAGAGATTAAGTACTGCTGCTCAGGTGGGGGGCAGGACTGCCTCCCAGGCTCATTTCCCTCAGGGGGTTTATGTGGAGACCTTCAGTAATGGCCATGAGCCCCCTTCTGCTCCAGGAGCCCCTGTCTGGCCACACCCACCCCCTGCCCCGCCACTTCCCCCTGAGAGGACCCGAGCCATGGAAACACCCCGATCCCCTCTCGGCCAGTCCAGAAGGCTGTCTCACTGACCTGTAGCACCTCTGGGTGGAGGGACCTTTTCAGTCACTGGAGATTCTGTCCCTGAAACCTGCTCGGATCTGCTCCTCTGGGGCCACGTGGCCAGGGCAGGGGCTCTGCTCCACGTCCGGTGCCCAATGGACCTTTGGTGCCGGTTTTTCAGGGCTCTCTGGAATGGAAAACTCCTCCACTGTGTTGCTGCATGGCTTCCACTGCTCCAAACCCTTTGGGAGTTCTTTCCATAGGTAATATATGGGCTGTGGGTTCGGAGCTCGCACATGTGAGTCTTTCTACTCCACCATCTTGGCTCCTCTCCACCTTAAATATATTTTTTTAAAAATTATCCTCTATATAGCTTACTTTGTATTTGTTTGCATGTTGTGTCCTCCATTAGATTGTATTCTCCTTGAGGGCAAGGACTATTTTTTGTCCTTTTTGTATCCCTAGCACTTAGCACAATACCTGACACATACTTGACGATTACTGAAGTTTATTGATTCCTTGATGACTCATAGTGCTTTAGATTTTATCAATAGATACTAATTCCTTTTGATTGGTTATTTTTGGTCTCGAAGCATTCCCTTCCTTACTAAAATCCAAATTCCACTAAGAAAGGAAACAACAAAGATATTATCACCTCATATCTTGCTGGTAACTGTTTGACAATTGAGAACAAATCCTAAAAAGGTAATTCATTGGGAGGCAGGAGACCTGGGCTAAAGTTTTGATGCTACTATTTACTAGCTCTGTGATTTTTAACATTTGACAAATTATCTGAGTTTTAATTTCCTTTGTTATATGTTGGAAAGTGTTAGACTGGAGATCTGTAAGGTAACCTCCACATTCCATGATACTATAATTTCTCAACAAAGGCAGCTAAGTGGCACAGTGGATAGAGTGCCTAGTCTGAAGTCTGGAAGACTTATCTTCTTGGGGGCAGCTAGGTGGTGCAGTGAATAGAGCACCCAGGAGGACCTGGGTTCAAATCTCACCTCAGACACTTGGCATTCACCAGTTGTGTGACCTTGGGCAAATCACTTAACCCCAATTGCCTCATCCTTGGTCATCTCCAGTCATCCTGATGAGTATCTGGTCACTAGATTCAGATGGCTGTGGAGGGGAAGTGAGACTGGTGACCTGCACAGCCCTCCCTCACTCAAAACAAAGTCAAGTGCAAGTCATGTCATCATTTCTCTGATCGCATGGTCTTCTTTTGCAACAAAGGATAAACACACACACAATTTCTCAACAAAGATATAAGATGACTGCCAAGAGGAGAGGAAAGGGAACTAAAGGGATTGTAGCCATGAAAGAAAAGGAAGGATCCTAATGACAAATATTGTAAATTTTATAATTTCCTTCAGGATAATCCAATAAATTTTACCACATTAATGCTTATTCTCAACTTATCTTAATGACTGGCAGTGTACTATCTTACACCATGGAGGATATTCTGAATGCCACTCCACTTTCTTTGATATAGAAAAAAAGTGAGAAATTCATTCCTCAAGAAACATAACGGATAAAATATGGAATAGTCTGAGATCCTAGTTAAATGTATGAGTGGATAGGGCACACAATGATGCAATCCATAGCAAGAGAAAAGTTCAAAGAATTGCCATGTTTTGTGAGGAAGAATTTCAATTTTGAGTTAACTTAATCTAAGTAGAACATTTTTTTAACCTTAAGGATAGAGATTAGTCTTGTGGTTTTACTGACATACAAAACTTCCAGGTGAGGAAAAGCCTCTACCAATCCAGAATATCACCTTCTCTGCAATTTAGTCTTCAGGAACTGCCTAAGCCACTGACATGTTAAGTTACTTTCCCAAGGTTATATAGCCAGTATTGTGTCAAAGGTTGTTGCTTATCCTTCTTCTCTAAAAGGATCATGACATCAGGAAGGTGATGAAATGACTTGAAAGGGAACTGAATTTAAGTGAAGGAGGGATGTGCGAAGTCACCAGCCTTGCTCTCTCCTCTGGAGCCATCTGTGTCCAGTGGCAAGATATAAATCAGGACAACTGGAGATGACTCTGGATGTCCTTTTTAAGCTAAGGTCTTTTCCAAGTCTCAGTTTGATTGAGGCGATGTCCATTCAGTGATTAAAGCTAGGTAAGAAATGAGGCAAAGAATGAACCCTTCTACCTAGTCAAAAAAATCAATACAGGAGGCAAAGAACAGAGCAAGATGACTAGATATGGTCCCTAATGCAGTGGAAGACCTTGGCCTTTTCAGTCCACAGCCTTGTGTCACAATGGTGGTGTATCTGACATCAGATTAGAAGATATGTGCATTCGAATCACAGTAGGGTCATAATATGTGGTTTCACCTGTCAAAGGCAGAATTAAACCAAATGTTCCTGGCTTTGAGGTTAGTTCTGCATAGTCTTTCTTTTCATTTGTCACTTCATTTATAATTATTGAATAGATTGCTTATCTATTGCCTCTGTGCTTTTGTGCTGGTTGTCCCACATGCCTAGGAGGTCCTCCCTCCCTAATTTTGCCTTATGGAGACCCTCTTTCTCTTTAAGTCGTAACCCAAGCACTAAATTTTACACTTAGATTTTTCTGATTCTTCCCCCCAGCTAACATTTCTACTTCCCTTTATCCCAAAGTAACTTTCATATGTTTATATTTGCTTACTTTGTATCTCTCCTGCATAGATTTATATATGGACGTTTCCCCTATTAGAAAGGGAGCTGCATTTATTTTATGTTTCCAGTGCCTAGTACAATGTTTGGCACATAGTAGATATTTAATAAATAATTGGTTGATTATTATGTCAATTGATTGATTATTATACTAATTGATTGGTAAATCATGAAAGGTTTTAACATTAGTTCAATTATATTTTTTATCTCCATAATAACTCATGTTGTATTGGGTGAGGAAATACACCCTTCATAAACTTTCTGACAATGGTGATGTCAGTGGGGACCAATTTAATAAGTAAGGCAGTCACAGGATTGATTTCTCCTGAGCCTTAACCAGGATATTGTGGCCATCACTTTGTTCTTGGATAATACATTGAATTCCTTCTTTTCTCACTCCTCCTCACACATCCCAAGGCACCTTCTCATGCAATGACCTATACCTGTGCTCTGCTTATCTTTATCATTGTGTAAGTCATGTCATTATTTCTCTGATGGCGTGGTCTTCTTCAGCAACGAAGGACAAACACAAAAACAAGCATCTGAAAAGGGACACTGTTGGATGTTCCTCTCCTCCCCGCCCCCGCAAAAATTACTCTGCCTAAGTTCAATCAAAAGTACCTTTTTTGTGACATTTTCCTTGATAAAAAAAATTATAGTTATAGTCCTGGATTCCTCTCAAAATTAAGGCTGAAATTAGAGTATATATCTGGGAAATACAATTATATGACTTCCTGAATTAATTGGAGACATAAAAATGTAGACTAGCCGAGACATAATATAACTATTTTTCTTAAAAATGTCTAATCCTGGCATTTAATTATGGAAATGGCAAAGAACAAAAATTTCAGCCAGAAAGTGAAGGATTTGGATGATTTAAATGCTTAGGGTTTGCTTAGGGTTCTCTTTCCTCAAAGATCAGCTTAGTGTCATCTGTCTATGAAATCCTCTGCCCCCATGACCCAAGCGAGCAGAAAGTGTTCTCTTTAGCCTCAAAGTTTGCTGGGTCACCATAGTGTAAGACCTTATACATAATAGTCCATAATAAATGTTTGGGTTTTTTTCATTGATTTATAGAATAAGAAGCTTGACACCTCCCCATTGAATGACCAATTTAATTCAATGCCCCTTAATAGATAACAGAGCAGAGAGACCAGGAAGAAAGATTGCCTAATGATAAAAAGTATGATAAGATTAGAATGTAAAACATTTGTGAGCTCTCCAGGATAGAAATCTTTAATAACTTGCAACTTATATATTAGAAGAAATGAATAAAATAAGCACCCAGTTGATCTATATTTTTTTTAATAAGAACAGAAATGACAGGGGTTTATGGTATATAAGGACATTGTATAAATAAAAATATGTATAATCATATACATACATATGTACATACATGCATACATACAAGAATAAAATTAAATTTAAATAAATTAAATAAAATTAATAAATTAAATAAAATTAATTCTTGTAAAATGTATTTAGATTTTTAGTGAAATTAAGAAAGAACGTAGAATTTAAATTCAAAACATGTGAGTGCAAGTCAGATTCCTATATTTCCTGACTATGAATTTGAGCAAATCACTTACTATCTCTGCATGTCAGTTTCATCATCTTTAAAATTAGAGGGTTGTATTTGATGACTTCTAAGGTTATTGTGAGTAAGTTATCTATGAACCTATGATGTATTATTTCAAAGGCTTTTTCTGCCTGTACTGATAAAATTGTGTAGTCTTGGCTATGTTACCTTATTCATTATGTAAATTGTTTCTCTATAAGTACCATTGTAGGTATAACAATTTTTAGATGTATTAATGGAATCTTTTTATTTGAAGTCTATTTAAAAATTTTGTATCTATATTAATTAGATACAGAGATCTCATAGTTCCCTCCTTTTTTCTTTTTTTTTTTTATTTGCTCTATCTTCTCTTACTTCTCTAATATTGGTCTTATAAATGGAATTTGGTAGCTAATTTTTTTCAATTATTGAAAACAATTTCCTTAGCAAAATGTTAATTTTTCCTTAAATTTTATATAATTCATTTGTATATTTGTCACAGTAAGGAATATTTTTTTTACCTTATTTATCTATCCAAGTTTATTGAGCTATTTATTTATATTCACTTATTTGTATTTGGTAGTTATTTTGTAACTTGCCATTTTATTTTCTGAGACTAGATTTTTAAAGATCTTGGTATCTTATTTTATTAGTTCAAATATTTTTGAAGAATCATATGGTCAGATATTCAGACAAAGAGGTGGCATTTGTGGTAATCTAACTAAACTTGTAATTTTATTGAGAGAAATTGAATGACTTGGCCAGAATAATGCAAACAGGAAGTAGAAGAGGTAATATTTGAATCCAATTTCTCCGACTACAAATCCATGTTATCTCATTATTTTTGAAGCAATCATACAGTCCATTTAAATTTTCAGTTTTGCTATCTATAATCCATGTAGTTTGTGTTTACAATTCTTTATTCTTTTTCTTCTGTTCATTGTGGATTGATCTTGTTCATGTTTAATTTGGTCAATTTTCTTTTCCTTTATTTTTTTGCTAAATGAGTTTACCTAAAGTTGTATGATTTTTAGAAAAAAATTTATTAAAAAAAATCTGTTTTAAATCTTATCAATGTGTCCTGTAACTCTCAATATTTCATGTTTGGTGTTTAATTTGGTATGACTTTTTTCAGATTCTAAAAATATTTTTACTCAAATCATTCTTTTCCCATTTTTTTGCATACTTATTTTTAGAAGTTCAATTTTTTTTAGTTCTTCTTTAATGTTCCCATTCATAAAACATCATGATTATTTCAAATAATACTTTTATTATGAATTATATTTCATTTGTGTTTTCCTCTCCTATTGCTACATCTATCTCTCCTCCTATTCCTTGGTCACTCTTGTTACTGGTTACCTCTATTGATACAAATACTCTCTTCTGGAGTCAGATATATTATTTGGAAGCAAAATCATTGGGGACATAATATGGTCTCCTATTTTTTCCCATTTCCACTAGATATAACCCTTTGTAAAGGTCTTGACTTTTACTACATACAATACCTTTCCTGTGATCCCATGGGGACATTTTTAGTGGCACTCTTTTCTTTTACATTTAATGAATGATTTTATTATACAATGAAAGAGGCTCTTAAAGTATCAGGTAAAGGAAAAGAGTAAAAAAAGAGAGTTAAAATGTCCTTGCCTAAATCCTATGCTTGCCTGTAAGTGCATCAATATTTTCTACAGGGAGACCAGCCTCCTGTCCCCTGCATCTCAGTTCTAGGCCTTCTGGCCACCAAAAGTTAGGGAAATTAACAAAATTACCATCCCTTTCAGGCTTCTCTACATGCTTACACATACAATATATGTGTGTATACATATACATATATATTCATGTATGTAAATATTACTGCGTTTTAATATATGTACATATTCATGCATTTAAACAACAGCCCTACTTTGCACTTCTTGAAAGAAGAACTATAATCTAATTAACAGTCTTGTGGCCTCTGGAAAGGGTCTGTCAGTGGATAGCCTTATGATTTTATCTAGCATCTCCTTGACTGCCCGAGCCAAATCATCCTTCGCTACCAACCATTCCAGTAAATATGTTGTCTCTTCTTATTAGAATGGAAGTTCTTCCAGAAGACCAATAAAGAACTATGCCATCCATCTTCTGACAGAGCAGTGATGTGTTCAAGATTTAGAATGAGGTATGTTTTATTCAATGTGACCAATATAGGAATTTGTTTTGTTTAACTATGCCTGTTACAAGATTTGGGGGGGAGGTGCGTTATTTGTTGGGGAAGAGGGAAGAAAATGAAAGGTGACTAGAGATAGAATGTGCTCCCTCCACTCCTCACTAATAATTGTTTATCATCAAAACTCTTGATTGATCCCTATACACCATGCAATTCCAAGCATTGTGCTTTTCTCCCAAATAGATCTCTAGATGCAATCAATATTTCATTTCATATTCAAAAATTTCAAGTAATTACACACACACATATATATGTATGTATATATGTATGTGTGTATGTATGTATATATATATATATATGGGGGGGGAGTGCATGTGCATGTGTATGTATTTTCAGTCACTTAACTCAGTAATATTAAATTGTGTACAAGCTATTCCCTAACAACATTTCCAATTTTCTGCTAGAACTTGGAGTATTTTTTTCAATAAATAATTTTATGGCTATGTTTTTCTTTTGCATCCACTATATTTCCCAATTTATCCTCACTTGTGCTAAAGAGCTATAACCCATGACAAAAAGTAACAGAAGAACAAAATGTCCCTTAAAAGCAGGTAATACAAGGAAAAAAAGAATTATATTTTCAATTTCACAGCATTCAGTTTTGATTCTTTTATTATTCTATCCTTTTTATTTGACCAAGCTCATTGTATATTTTGTTTTCCTGTTTTTGCTACTCTCACTCTGAATCATTTCATATGTCTTGTCCTGCTCCTCACTATTTATACCATTCACTCATCCAGAATATAATTACTAGGTATTTCAACCTGGAGGGGAACTGAACCTTTGATTTCATTGGTTTAAGGAGTTCTTTGTGAGGTATTTCTGTTAGTATTTGTTGGCAACTTATCTTCAATATGTTGTGTTTGAGAGTAATCAAGGCACGTTTAAATATTAAGTAACTTGACCAGACTCACACCAAAAGTAGGTATCAAAGGAGGGACTGGACCCTTGGTAGTTTTTGTTGCCAGGACAATTTTTACACACTAGACTACACTGCTTCTCATGTATTTAAACCACACTGAATGCTTCTTGAAGGGTAACGAATAATTATTTTACTTTTGAGATTTTATTTAACACACAGTTATCATGGAGGTAGACTGCCTTAATTTTAACTGAGATATATCTTTCACAATAATAGGTAAGAGCCTACTATGCACCTACTACGTGCTAAGTGTTTGACAAGGATTATCTCATTTAACCCTCATAACAGCCCTGGAAAGTATTTTTATCCTTATCTTATAGATGAGAAAACTGAGGCAACAAAGTTAAATCCCTTCACCAAGATCATGTAGCTAGCAAATGTTTGAGACTGAATCCAGTCTCAGAGCTATACCCACTGGGACACTTAGCTGCCCATTAGTCATGGGGTTACTCTGTTAATATAGAAGTCTTAATTCTTTGAAAAGATTATTTTTACAAAAAAACTGGTAAAATTCCTAGTTCGGAAGTTCAGTGTCATGATTAAAAAAACCAGACAGAAATCTACATCCTATCAAAGCCTGGAAGGCTTTTTAGCAAAGCTGGATAAGATTTTTTAAAAGTCTATCATGAAAGGACAAAGTCTGTGCTCAGTCTAATAGAATAATACTAAAAGAAAAAGAAAGAGATAAGACATCAAAATGATATTCCGTTGTCTATTAAAACAGGTTAACACCTTAGGAATAACTCGGAGAACACATTGGAATACTGAGGAGGAGAGGGAGGGAGGAAAATAATGGGTAAAACAATGGAGAGGAGAACTTGTAAATGAGGGAGAGCAAACAAGAAACAAGAATTGTGTAATCAGCTGGATTGGGGGGAGTTCCTAAACCAATAACTACCCTGAATCAACTCTAAAACTAATTCAGGAATATACAAGCTTAAGACTGGGAGCATTCAACATAATCACATAGCATTTACCCCAAACTAGGGGTCAGCTCCCCAGAGAAATGACTAACTCCCTGTGACAATTAATCATAGTGATGAGGATGAAATTACAGAGGCAGCTCTGTGACCATGGGAGTGCTGAGAAATTTCCTGCTGGCAGCATCCTGGCCAGCTAATGGTATTAACAAATAGGAATTCTAAATGCAAATCAATCTCACATCTTTGCATTCAATTTGCTCTACAGCATTTGCCTACTAGGCAAAATAAGACAGAGTTAGAGGAAAAATTTACAGTCCCTAGAAGGAATATTTTAAATGATTTTTTAAAATGTGTGTATAAAAATCGATGCCAATATCTGTAAAATGGGGGGACTATTTCTGTTCTTTTCTCCTAATCCTGATGCCTAATAGTTGAGTGGGAGCAAGTACCAATTTATTCTTCCCCCAAAAAAGTAAAACTATACTCAATTTATTTTCATATTCTTTTTTTAAATTTTGAGTTCTAAATTTCTGCCCTTCCTTATGCTCCTCCCCCATTCATTGATAAGGCAAGCAATAAGATATCAATTATACATATGAAATCATGAAAACATTTCCATAAGAGCCACATCACAGAACAGCAAAGAAAAATGAAGTGAATAAACTTCAATTTGCATTCGGAATTCATTAGTTCTCTCTCTGAAGATAGCATTTTTTTCATTATAGGTCCATCAGAATTGTCTGGTAATAATCAAAGTAGTTGTCTTTCCCAGTTAGCAACATTATAATGGTGCTATTATTGTGTACAATGATCACTTCATTCAACATTATTTCATGTCTTTTCAAGTTTTTCTGAAATCATTCCCCCATCATTTCTTATAGCACAATGATATTCTATCACAATCATATACCACAACTTGTTAAGCCATCTTTCAATTGACCCCATCATTTTCACTACAAAAAAAAAGTTGTCTTAAATATTTTTGTACACATAGGCCCTTTTCCTTTTTTAAAAAATCTTTTTGGGATACCAACCTAGAATTTGTATTGCTAGGTGAAAGGGTAGAGCCAGTTTTATAGCCCTCAGGGCACAGTTACAAATCATTCTCTGGACCAGTAAGACCATTTCTTAATCTACCAATAGTGCATCAATCTCACTATTTTTATATCCCCTCTAGCATCTGTCATTTTCCCCTTTTTTGTCATGATAACATATTTAATAAGTATGAAATAGTGCCTCTGAATTGTTTTAATCAGCATTTCTCTAACCAAGAGTTATTAGAACATTTATTTCATATAATTACTGATAGCTTTTTCTGTGAAAACTGCCTGTTTATATACTTTGACCATGCATCAGTCAATAAATGACTGTAATTTTTTAAAAATTTGATCCAGTTCTCTATATATTTGAAAAAAGAAGTCTTTATCAGAAAAATAATACTATAAAAATTTTGATATTACTTCATTGTTCATGATATTTTTTAGCAATTTTCCTGATTATCTCTTATAACTTGGTCTATTTTTGCTTTTTCTTTACCTTAGACCATGATTTCTACCTGTATCTTTTTTTACTTCATTTGAAGCATAATAGATTCTGCTCTGCCCCCATTTTAACTCCATGAGTGTGTCTTTCTAATATGTATGTCTCTTGTTAAAAACATATTATTGGATTCTGACTTCTAAATTATTCAGCTAAACATGACTATTTTATGGATTAGTCATCCCATTCACATTTCCATTTTTAATTATTGTGTAAATTTCCCTTTAATCTATTTTTTTCTGTGTATCCTTTTGACTCTTTTTTTAACATTGTCCCTCCTCAAAAATCTGTTTTGCTTCTGACCACTGCCTCTACTAAGGAGGCTTCCCATGTATCACACCCTCTTCTTTCTCTTCCCTTGCCCTTCTATTTCAGTGTTGTATAAGATAGATTTCTATATTCAAATGAATGTGTATGTGTATACAGACTATATGTATATATATGTGTGTGTGTATGTGTGTGTGCATATATATGCACATATATGTGTGTGTGTATATATATATATCTCAATGACAACTTTAACGACAGAGAGGTTTAAACATGGCCTGCCAATGTCCTTATTTCCCCCACCATTACAAAGACTCTTTCTTCTGTGTCTCACTTGTGTGAGATAATTTTTCCCATTCTTCCCCTCGCTTCTGTCTTCACTCAGTGCATCCCTCTTTCTCACCATTCTACTTGTTTGAGATCATCCCACACAATTGACTCACACTTACACCCTCTATCAATATAGACTCCTGCACAATGCCCTGATAATGATAAAGTTCTTAAGAGTTACATATATCACCTTCCTATATAGGATTATAGAATTTTAACCTTATCAAATCTCTGATGATTTCTCTTTCATGTTTATCTTTTTAAGCTTCTCTTAAGTCTTTTGTCTGAATGTCAAATTTTTTATTCTTGTCTTTTCATAAAAAATGTGGGAAACGTCCTCTATTTCATCAAATATCTATGTTTTCTCCTGAAGGATTATCTTAAATTTTTCTGGGTGGAATATTTTTATTCTGATCATAACTCTTTTGCATTTGGGAATATCATAATCCAAGCCCTCTAATCCCTTAATGTAGAAAGCTGCTAAATTTTGCGTTATCCCCACTGTGGCTCTGTGATATTTGAATTGTTTCTTTCTGACTGCTTGTGATATTTTCTCCTTGATATAAGAACTCTGGAACATGACTATATTATTCCTGTAAGTTTTTGTTTTGTGATCTTTTCAAGAGGTGATTGGCAGATTCTTTTAATTTCCATTCTGTACTCTGATTCTAGGAAATTGGAACAGTAATTTTTTAATATAATTTCTTGAAATATGATGTCTAGGTTTCTTCTTTGATCATGGTTTTCAGGTAGTCCAACAATTCTGAAATTACTTCTCCTGAATCTATTTTCCAAGTCAGTTGTTTTTCCAATGACACATTTCACATTTTCTCCTTTTTTTTTCTTTTGACTTTTCATGGGTTGTTGATGTTTCATGGAGGCATCGACCTTCATTTGTCCAGTTCTAATTTTTGAGGAATAATTTTTTCAATAAACTTTTATACCACTTCTCTGTCTATGTCTGCTTTTTAAAGTGTTATTTTCTTCAGTATTTTTAGTAACTTTTACTAAGCCATTAATTATCTTCTCTGTTTTCTTCCATCCCTCTCATTATTCCCAAATTTTTTCCACTGCCACTCATCTATTTTCCTAACTCTTTCAGGGATTTTTTTCTGGACTTGTGTCCAATTTGCATTTTTTTCTTTGAGGTTTTGCTTATAGCATTTTTCAGATAGCGGTCCTCTTCTGAGTTTGTGTCTTGGTCTTCCCTGCTTCTGTAGTAGGTTTTTTTCAGATTATTTCTTGCCTTTGAACTTTATGTTAAAGTTGGACTTTGCTCACCTGAGGGCAGAAAGACACTGTCCCAAGTTCCACCCTTTTTTCCTTTCTTCTGTTTTCAGAATTACTTCTGGGACTTCTTTGGTTCTTCCAAAGTGGATAATTTGTGAAACTGTGGAGAGATGCAGTCACTACTCTCCTGGTCTGTGCTTTGTGGTCTTTGCCCACTACGATCTTCGTTCACTTGCAGCTATAATCACCAATGTTGTTCTCTGCTCTGTTACTGTAACCAGAGAATCTGCTCCCTTGTGACTGACCACAAGCATTGCACGAAATGCCATGGAACTGAAGCCCAGAAATAAATATGGGTGATAGGGTTACCAAACAGTGCCCCGCCTTGCGCCCAGTATCAGTTCAGGGTCTCCTGTAATCTCTTTTTGATCAGTTGTCTGACAGTACTTTGCTGCCAGCACGTCTAAGATTGGTTGTCTGGATGAAAGTGACAGAAAGTGACAGAAGTGGAAAGTATATAGCATCAAGGTCAAATTAGAAGATTAAATAAGTATGAAATGGGAGGTTAATGGTTGCTCAGTGCTGGAAGATCCCTGCTAGCCATATCTCTTCTAACCTTAACTTTGTACAGTGAGGGTCCTATTCTCTTCCCATTAACAGAATTGTGGCAGCCTACCTAGACACTCACCTCTTCATGCAGGAAGGCTCCAGCCTTGAGATGTTTTCCTTCTGTATCAGAGAGTTCAGCTGGGAGTATACCATGGAGATCAGGAGTTCCCAGAAAGGATAATAGAAAAAGAGCTTATTGCCCTGGAGAATCATAGAAATTTTCTGCGCCATGTCCTGAGACCTGAGCTGCTACACAGCCACGAGCAAGTACAGTAGGTTATTTTTCCTCATTTCTTCCTGCTGTGCTGAGACAGAAGGTTTGTGAAGGCAGCGCACCTGATATATTTTCCTGCAACTCAAGAGAGTCAGGGAAATGAGCAAAGTGATCTAAGCTGGAGGGGGAAAGAAGAGTTACAAGGGATTTTTGCCCTTGAGCAATGATGACGCCCTTGAGCAATGATGACGCCCTTGGAGATTTTAGGTTTCCTGTTTGATGTATTTTCATGGAATATTGTTCTGGTTCTTGACAGTCTATTTTTTCTAATCCAATCGAATACTTCTGTTAGAGCAGTAAATCTAAGTAGCATGGCTCAGTGAAAAGAGCACTGGTTTTGGAGTCTAGGACCCAGATTCAAATCCTAGCTGTATGATTGTGACCTTGAACAAGTACTTTTCTTCTTTCTGGGCCTCACATTTTCATCTGTATACTAAATAATTTGCACTGTTGTTCGTCTTTCATTTTTGAAGAGGACCCATGACATCATGAGGTGATGATTTTCAAGTGAATTGGATTTAAGTGAGACAGAGTTATGCAGTTGTGAACCTCACTTTACTAGAGTCATCAAAGTCCAGTGGAGGGATAGAAGTCAGGATAGCTGGCAATGGCCCAGGATGCAGTGGCTGACCTTAATGTCTCTGATATCTGACCAAGCTCTCAGTGTTCCATAGCACTTGCTTCAGCGACTTTTATGGTCATTGCAGCCAACTGTTTTCATCCCCCATTTCACCAGGGGAAGTCTAACTCACTGACAGGTTTGCAATCTGTTGGTTACCTTAATCTGGCTTAGCCTGTCTGCCAAGATGTTTTCACAAAAGTGTGGCCACTGCACATGCTACAGCTTCTTAAAGCCACAGGTGAGAGTTGAGTTATGGGTGGATACCAAAGGTGGATGAGCAGCCCTCATACCAGACTTGCTAATTTTCCCTGAATTCTCCATACACATCGCTATTTTCTTCCTAGCTTGCACTAAATAACCCCTAAAATCCATTTTAGCTCTAAATCTGATCATTTGATCCCATGAATTTATCCAAATCAGTTTCTAATAGGAAGAATGTTGCCTGTGGAGGGTATCTTATATCCCGGCTGAGATAAAATTCTTGAGAAATAATATAGGAAGGCTGTGCTCCCAAGATGTTTGTTCCCAAAATGCCAATATTCTCTGACTCTTAAAGAAAAATAGCCTGATGTAATTCAAATAATACTCACTTGGAACTTAGAAGGTATGGATTTAAATTGTGCTTCTTATGCTTGCTACTTGTGTCACCATGGTTATTGTTATCTACTTGTGTCAGTCATTTCCAACTCTTCATGATGCTGTTTGGGATTTCCTGTAAAGACACTGTGGCAGTTTTCCATTTCCTTCTCCAGTTCATTTTACGACTGAGAAAACTGTGTCAAATATGATTAAGTGACTTGCCCATGGTAACACAGCTGGTAAGTGTCAAAGACCAGATTTGAACTCAAGAAGATGAGTCTTCCTGTTTCCAGGCCTGGGACTCTTATTCCATGTATCACTTAGCTAACTCTGGGCACTTGCCACGCAAAGGAAATTCCTAAACCTTCCTGAGTCTAACTTCGATTTTATAAAATTATTTTGTATTTACATACTGTATTAGCATAGTTTATTCACCACCTTCCCCCAAGGAATGTAAGCTCCTTGAAGGTAATGACTAATTTTTTTTTTTTTTTTGCTTTGTATCCCCATCCTCTATACACTTGAGAAACACACAGACGCATATATTTAATTAAATTAGAATTTGATTTTAAATTGTATACATTGGATACATCAAATTCTTAATTCTAGTTTCAGGCCTCTGATCAGATATTTTTAACCTGATATCTGGAAACTTCAAAAAATTAATTTGGATAACAATACTTCAGTACAAATGGTTTCCTTGGTAATCTTACAGGCTATCTTACACATGCTATTTTATACATTTGAAAATATCCTGAGAGGGGTTCCAAAGACTTCACCAACCTGCCAAAGTAGTCCTTGACACACAATAGGTCAAGAACCACTGATCAACATATTGAAAATGGAGTGGTAGGTGGAGAGAAAAGGGTAGGGAATTTAGACACAAAAATGAATATACAAAAAACGTTGAAAATATTGACAATGTAATTTGCATTGACTCTAGCTTCCCTGATTCATTCTAGTTTGAATAGATAATCTTTGAATCTCTCTACTGGCTTTTGCCTCTCTGTTTTCCTCCTTTTTTTTCCCTTCCAGTAAAGCTTCAGGATAGTCTATCCCTGGTACCTTATTATGGTATGGAGGTCTCCCTGTGTTGTTAAAATATTAAGCCAGAGAAATTCAAGCTCCATCTGCCCAGGTTCTACTACAATTTTGTGTGTAAATGTAGATCTTTTTGTCCATGGACCATCCTAGACGAATTCTAAGAGGGTCATCAATAGGTTGTCTGGTGGATATTATTTGGTCACAGTAACTCTTTAAGACTAAATCTCACAAGAGTCCTGAGTAAAATGTGCCCACAGCAATGGCATTATTCAGCCTTAACCAATGAGGAGGTATCTTCTAAGTTCAGTTTATATTTTAAGAACTACTGATTATAGCACCAGAGTGATATTCACAGTACTTAAGGCAGCCATGAATATCCTGGTGCAATTCTGAATCGCTAAATACAACAGACTTTCCATATGGAAGACAGAACCAAAATATTTATTGAGACACCAGAAAGCCTAATCCATCATAGACACCAGATATCCAAATTCTCCATAATATATACACAGTAACAATGCAGAGGACAACACCATCCCCAAGACTTTCCCCTGCTAGGTTTATTCCCACAAACCAGCTCCATCAAACAAATCACGAACAAAATCGCCAACAAACTCTTTTAGTCACGTTAGTCAGCAGCCTGCTTGCCTGCATCCTTCCTAGCTCTGACTAGCCTCATGCCTGACTTTTCCTCTCAGATCTGCTCTATTTCCACCTCTTCCTGTTCTACCCATTCAGCAAACTCCTCCCACCATAGGCTCCATGTGACTCAGACTTCTATGTGATCCAGGCATGTCACATGAGCCTATTAACGAATGGGAAAGATCTCTCCATTTAAATTACCAATACATATGACCCCAAGATCTTTTGTATTCATTGCACAGGTTGGTGGAGTAACTGGTATCAACAGAACTCTAATAGGATAACAGAGAACAAGCATATAAAACAATATCTTAGGCAACTGGTGTTGAAAGAACTTTACAACAATATAACAAGGAGCACACAAAATAAACACATAAAACAAAATCTTAGGCTGGAGCTTGAGCACAAGCACACCATCCTTCTCCCCTTAAACAAATGGGGCCCAAAATCTTGAGGTAAGGGGCAAAGGTCTCTTATTCCATAGTGACTTCCTGCTGAGATTGGATGTAGAGTTTTCCCTGTCCCAAAAGGATCCATTAGAGGGATCAGTTCTTTAGCTGGCACTCAGAACTTGGTTGACTCCAGGTGCAAAGGTGACATATCACAGTTGTGGGGGGGGGGGTGACATCTGACTTAAACGATCAGGCATCTGCAAGTGGAGGATATTAAACCTGCAGAAAACAAATCTGACAAACAAGGTGAAGAGGCAAAAAGTCAAAAAGAAACAAGGAGACAATAGCCAGAAGCAGGCGTCAGACAAGCTTCTGGAGACCATGAACCCACTATCATAGCCTCATTCACTGCTGTTTGGGGATTATCGTCCTGGCTAGAGGTACACTTTCTTCTGGGAATCTGTAAGATCTCAGTTCCTCCAAGGTGACACAATCAAAAGTGTACACTAGTCTGAGAGCAGGGAGAGATTTTTGTGTCCAGAATCTTAGCAGAGTTTCCTCTCCACAACCACCTGGCCTCCAGTTTGACCAAGCCAGTACTAGGGGCTGAGATTCAGATAAGCTTCATGGGTGGGGCTGCCATTCAGTGTGAGATAAAGATCAGCTCCCTCAGGGCTCTACACAGGGCTGAGGTAATAATCAGTTCCTCAGTGCCCCCAGGGTTTTTACGATCCAACAATGGATGCGGGCTGCTGTAGGGGCTGCTGTGGGAACTGCTGCTGGCTGCAAATATGGCCTCTGCAGCCGCTGCCTGAGGCCGGAGCCACGGGAAGGTCCTCTCCCTTCCTGGCCAGCTGAAAAAACCCTGTCACTGACTTTTGGCACCTGTGAGTTGAGGGATCTGCAAACCACTGCTACTGTGACTGGGGATTCGCTGCTGCTGCAACTGGAGATTCCGCCCCCAAGGGCTGTTCACCCACCGCCTGGCCAAGGCTGGGCTGGGCTCTGCTCCATTCCCGTGTACCTTTCAGGTCACCCTGGACAGGAAATCTCCTCCTCCAAAATTTGTTGAGAGTCTCTCTCTACAGGTATTTTATGGGCTGTGTGGGGAGAGCCTGCCTTTATGTGTCTTTCTACTCTGCCATCTTGACTCTGCCCCCCTAGAGGTATACTTTCTTTAATCTGAGTTTGGGCCCCACCAACTTCCCATTTTCCCTGCAGGTATGAAGAACTTGGATACAATGTTTCAGGAGGATCTGTAGGCAAGGTTCTCATTTCCCTGCTCAGTCTAAAAACAAGCTTCTTTCCTTGATACATTTTATGCAGTTCATTGATTGGAATACCATCTATTCTTTCAAAATCTGCCCCTGGTCTCAGTAGAGCAGTAAACAATTCTTTTATTGTCAATCTACTCTGACTTTGAATTTGCTATTTACTTTCTCTCTCCCGAGAAAATTTATCTTTTTCACCGATTCTCACAATCCAAGATACCAATGATTCCCCATCCCTTGGGTGAACCAACTCAAAATATCTGTGATTTCCTGCTGAATAAAATCCTCAATTACCTCCCCCAACATTGTGGGGACCCCTGATTCCCCTGCTTCCTTCTTAGTACTGGCTGAACCTCAGCCTCCTCATTCGTTTTATTCCCCTCCCACACATCCTCCTGGCATGTATTTGGGACCCCAGTCAAGCCCATCCTGTGCAAGGGTTGCATTTACTTTCCTTTTAACTTTCTGTCTCCTCCTGTGACCCAAACCAACAACAACTTTGTCTTCCTCCATCTGATATGTTTTAGCTTGCTCTGCTAAAGGAGAGTTCAGCATAGAAAGCTTCTCTTGAAAATCAGCTAACTGCTTTCCATCTGAAATTTTCCTCCAGCAGCCTGTCTCTGCTTTTACATATAAATCAATAGCTTGATAAAAAGACCCAGACTCTCCTACATACCCCTGACAGTTCTTTCCCCTGTTCTACTGGTATTCCTTGCAAACATCTTTCTAAGACTCTGGGTCCTCCCTTCTATAGCCTCAATTCCCACTTTTCACAGAGCCCTCTGCTTTTAGTCCGTTCCTTTGCTAGGGAGGAATAAGGCAAATCCTTCCATCCGGGATATCTATTTCTTCTTCTAAAGCTTTTCTGTCTCCGAATAGAAGTCTGATATTTCATGATACCATCCTCATCACCATTTGTAGCACCAATGAAATACTCACAGCACCTGTGGTTGCCATGAATATCCCAGTGCAATTCTAAATCGTGAAATAAAATAGACTTTCCACATGGAAGACAGAACCAAAACATTTATTCAGATATCAGAAAGCTAAATTCATCATAGTCTATACACACAATAACACTGCAGAGGACAACACCATCCCCAAGCCTTCCCTCTGCTAGACTTCCTACAAACCAGCTCCATCAAACAAATTGCAAACAAGCTCTTTCACTCACCTTAGTCAGCAGCTTGCTTGCCTGCATCCTCCCGAGCTCTGGCTACCCTCTGACTTGCCTCTCAGCTCTTCTCTAGCTTCACCTCTTCCTTCCACCTTTCCTGTTCTATCTGTTCAGCAAACTTCTCCCACCATGGCTCCTAGGCAGGTCACATGGGCATATTAATGAATGGGAAAGATTTTCCCATTTAAATTACCATTATACTGATCTCAGTCAGTGACACAAACTCCGCACTGCTTCTGACAGAATACAACCTCAAGTGCAGGTTGTAGAAACATACCAGGAAACTTTTTTTTAAAAAATGAAGAAGTTTTGTTGAAAGCCTTTCTTAACTAGCAAAAGAGAACATGGGAGGCACCTATCAAATATAGAGGTGAAGAGAGCCAGAAGGCATAAACCCTTTGAAAATGGTTCCCTTTATTGTATTTCTCAAAGAAAGAAAATAGGCAAAGAATTATCCATCAAGCTAGCTTCTAATAAAACTAATCTAAACTTATTAAAATTTTAAAAAATTATTTTATGTATTCCCTCACTCTATTTTTAAGAGTTGCAATGATGCTACTTATTTTTATAATAAAAACATTTAATTTTATACCTCCCACCTCCTGAAAAAAAATGATTAAAGAATAATAGTTTAGGAAAACCAAGTGACAATACTTAACACCAATAATCTCTCAATTCTCTAATGACAGTACTTATGATGAAAAATGTTATCCACCTCCAGAAAAAGAAGTGATGGAGTCTGAATGAAAATTGAAGGAAACTTTTTAAAAATTTTATTTTTTTAAAATCTGTGTCTTCTCTTACAACATGGCTTATGTGGAAATATGTTCTGCATGATTATACATACATTTTGTACATCCAATTGCTTGCCTTCTCAGGGAGGAACTTGGGAAGAGACTAAGGGAGGGGAAGAATTTAGAACTCAGATTTTTATATAATATTGAATTTTTCCCCAAGTTTAAGTAAAGATAATTTTTAGCATTCATTTTTATAAAAATTTCAGTTCCCAATTTTTCCCACTCCCTTCCATCTCCTCTTCTCAAAATGGTAAGCAATTTGATGCAGGTTGTATATGTACAATCACATAGAGGACATATTTCCATATTAGTCATAGTTGTAAAATAAGAAACAACACATGAAAAAAATAAAGTGACAATAGTATGCTTTGTTCTGCATTCAGAGTCCATCAATTCTTTCTTTGGATGTGGATGGCATTTTCCACCACTAGTAGAACTCATAATTTAAGGGAAAAAAAGATGAATGTTAAAATAGTTTTTATATGTAATTGGAAAATAAGTTATTAAATTAGAAATAGAAAATAAAAAAGATTTATAGAGTAAGCTTGATAAGAAAAAATGAAAAGAAATTTAACAGTAGTATAGATAAACCCTAGAAAAAATCTCTAAGTGGACTCACTTCTCAGCAAGAAATTCTGGGAAACAAAAAAGGAATACTGCCCTAAATTATATTTCCACAAGAATCTTATACCACATACAAAGAATAGACTACCTAAAAATAAAAAATCACATTATTAATAAATAAGAACAATTAGAAGAAAACAGAGATTCTTTTCACAGTTATAAGAAAAAATTCCTTAAATAACAGGGGATATCAGTGGTCACAAAGATCAAACATACAATTTTGATTATACAAAGTTAAAAGTCTTTTGAATGCAGAATATCAATGATATTATAATAAGAAGAGGGTCTCTTATGGGAAAATTGTTTTGAATCAAATATCTGCTACAAGTTTAACATACAAGATGTACAAAGCATGGTGATAAATATACAAGAATCATTCCACAATAGAGAAATGCTCAAAGGATTTGAACAATTTTTAAAATGAAAAACTCAATATTTATGTATAATTTTGTCTCAAATCACTAAAAATAATAAAACGACTCTGAGGCTTCACCTCATGACTGATTAGGTAAAGATGATAAAAGATGAAAATAATATTGGAAGGAGATAAAGCAAGACTAATACATTAATTCCCCCATTACTAGAGCTGTGAAATGATCCAACCATTTTTGAATACAGTTTAGAATTATGTAAAAAATGTTACTAAACAGTTTATAATTTAGCTCTTCCAAGACTGGATAAATATACCTCCCAAGGAGATCAAAGATAGAAAGTTGGCACATATATCAAAATGTTCAGACTTGTATGTAACTTTCTGAATGACCAAAAAGCTGAAAGGGCAAGAAAATTGCACAGTGAATAGAGTGGTGGGTGGGCCTGGAGTCAGGAAAACTCAATGTCCTGAGTTCAAATATGGGTTAAGGCACTTAATTTATTTTCATCAGTGAATTTTTTTGTGCCTCCTTTTCCTTCTGACCAAGTCTATTTTTTAAGCAGCTCATTTTTTTTTTTTGGTAAATTTTCAGTGAATTTTGTAAATCTTTTCTATTTGGTCAATTCTTAATTATAAAGAACTTTTCTCTTCATTGGATTTTTTTTTTTTTTATCATTTAGCCTAGACTGTGTTTTAATGTGTTATATTCTTCAGTATTTTTGTGCCTTCCTTACCAAGCTGTTGACACTTTTCTCGTGACTTGTCTCACTCTCATTTCTTTTTCTTTTTTCTTTTTTACCAATTTTTCTTCTACCTCTCTCTTATTTGAATTTTAAAATGCTTTTTTTTTTAGCTCAGAAATTCTTTTTTGGGACTGAGACCAATTCACATTTTTTTTTGAAGCTTTGTATGTAGCAGTTTTGATTTTGTTGCCTTCTGAATTTGTGTTTTGTTCTTCCCTGTCTCTGTAGTAACTTTCTATGGTTCAGTTTCTTTTTTTGTGGTTTTCTTAGTTTTCCAGCCTATTTCTTGATTTTTAACTTTTTTAAAAAAATTGGGCTCTGCTCCTAGGGTAGAGGGAGCACTTTGCCAAGTCTCACAGGTTTTTGAATAGCTATTTTCAAAGCAAGTTCTGGAGGTCTATAAGTTTAAGTTCTTCCAAGGTGGTATGATCTAAGGTGAGGTGTGCTTAATACTCTCCTGTGCTCCAATCTGTGAGCACTTTTTTTTTTTTCCACTTTGGAACTATGACCAAGGTTTCTGCTCCCTTTGCTACAATTTCTGGTGTATTACTGTTCTTCCTTGCCCTGGGAATGTCTCCCAATATAGAAATCAGGAACTGCATGTGAGCAATATAAAAAAAAAACCTTGAACCCTGTGCCATCAAAAATATATCTATAGTCTTCTGACCAGTTATCTGATCCCCTTGCCATCTGTGAGCTGAAAACTCAGGAGATCACTACTGCAATTTCAGATGACTCCAAAATTGCTTCTGGCTTTTGGGTGCATGGCCCATTTCTGAACTGTGTTCCACTCTCGCTCTGGTGTGATAGACTTTTCTTGCTGATTTTTTATTCTATCTTGGGCTATAAAATTATCCTTTTTTTCATGGGTTCTGCCACTTCAGATTTTGTTTTGAGGTGTTAATTTAAGTTGTTTGGAGGGAAATTCGGGAAAGTTCAGGGATTCCCTGCCTTTTCTCCTCCACCTTGGCTCCACCCCTAATCTCTTTTGCTGTTGTTTGAATTTGTACCAAAATGCTTTGATGATTACTGTTTGTAAGCATATTTTGAATTCGGCTAATGCTATGTGGGGCAGCTAGGTGATGCAATAAATAGAGTGCAGGACCTAGAGGCAGGAGGATCTAAATTCAAATCCAGCCTCAGACTCTTATTAGCTGTGTGATCCTCGATGAGCCATTTAGTCCTATTTGCCTCAGTTTCCTCATCTGTAACATGAGCTGGTGACAGAAATGGCAAACTGCTCTTTTATCTTTGCCAAGAAAAACCCAAATGGCATCAAGGAGAGCCAGATAACCACTGAAATTCTTTTTGGGCAACTAGGGAGCACAGGGAATAGTGGCCAGGCTAGGATCCAGGAAGACTCATCTTCCTGAGTTCAGATCTATCTTCAGACGTTTACTACCTGCATGACCTGAGCAAACCATTTAAGCCTTTTTACCTCAGCTTCTTCTATGAAATGATCTGGAGAAGGAAATGGCAAACTCTTTCAATATCTTTACCAAAAAAAACCCCAAAAGAGGGTTGCAAAAAGTTAGGTGCAACTGAAAAACAACTTAACAAAAACACTATGTTTGCCTCATTTTTGCTTTATTTTTATGAATTCCCATGAGATTCTAGACTTTTTTATTCCTCTAAAAGAATTATTATAATTTTGTTTACTTCTATCAAGTAATTATTAGGCACTAAAACTGTGAAAAGTCATTTGTCAGTTTTGTTATATTAGCAGGTCTGAACCATGAACATGAATATCACTCCAATTATTTATTTTATATGAAATATTTTGTAGTCGAATAAATAAATGAATGAAAAAGCATATATTAAGTGCCTACATGGTAGTAGGCATAGTACTAAGTACTGATAACTCAAAGAAAGTCAATTGAAAATGTGAATTTGTGTCAACACAATTGATATATTAGGGAACTATTTGAGCATATTATGAATTTTGCATTTGCTTGACAGAGATTTCCTGAGGAAAAAGAATGTAGAATACTTCAGTGCTTCACAATGTCTCATAAGTTGGAAACTTTCCTTGGATCACTTCCACAATTCAATTCTGTTCAGTAAGTATTAATCACCTACCATGTGCCAGGCACTGTGCTAAGCATTGGAGGTACAGAAAAAAAAAAGACACCAGCCTCAAGGAGCTTTCAATCTAATGGGGGAAGATAGCATACAAAAGGATGCTAGAAGCAGCTGGGATGGGTGGGCAAGTTGGCTGAGAAGGGAACAGTAGGGGGTATCTTACTCTCTAGAGTTCAAGTAAAACAGAGATGTCAATGGAAAGTGGAGTGTGAGCTGCAAAGTCCAGGTCCTACTTCCTATAAAGGAACACTCTGGGAGGAATGTGGATCTCCAGTCCTCCAATCATAGAGGAGAGGAGGCTGAGGGCATTGGGAAGGGGTTGAGCATCAAAGGCTGAGTTACTATGACGATGAGGTTTCAGATGATTAGCTTATCCTGGGGGGAGAGGGAGGGGATCGGGTATCTTGTTCCATGGAGCTCAAACTCAGCAGAACTCTAGATGGAAAGCGAGGACAGCATGAGCCAAACAAAACTTTTTCAAAATAGAGTGCCATATTTGTTTTGAATCCGTTAGTGTAGTAGGAACTACAGTGGGAGATCTAAATGTTCCACCCCCACCTTTTACTTGCCTTACACTTTTTGTTACGATACATCCTGGAGTTTTTGCTGCCTGGAATCTTCTACTTTGCTAGCCCCCTCTGGGTCATAGTACAGAAAGCAGAAGCCCGAGGATAAATGCTGCCACTATTTATTGTAGTATTTATGTGTTTCTTAACCATTTAATGTATCTAAAACAGCAATAACGTTTTATTAGGTACCTACTTTTTTATGTGTCACTGATGAAATTGTGGAGCGTTGTCCCTCAATTCAATTTTTCCCTTAAGCACTGTAGTTTTTATTGAGCAATTTTGCTTAGTGAGGAGATATTTAGGAATGCATATTTCACTTTATAGAAGAATTGACTTATGAGAAAGCAATCCCTATCCTCAAGGAGTTGAAATTTTAATAGGGGAAGACCATAAGAGGGAGGAAGTAATTTAGAGCCCTGGTTTTAAGCAAGATAAAGTAAAAGATAGTTTCTTTTATGAGTTCTCAATGTGTCTTGGTAGGTTAACTCCCAGATATTGTATGCTTTTGTAGTTATTTTGAATATATTTTCTTTTTGTCATCCCTCCCTGGCTTTTGTTTATAGCTAACTCTGTGTGTATGTGTGCGTGTGTGTGTCTAGATATGTAGACACACCATATACATGTTAATTGTGCTATTTTGGTGGATTTATTTTTGCTGAAGCAATTAATCTCATTTCAATTAATTTCTTCACTGATTCTCTGGAGACTTCTACATAAACCATCATTATCTATAAACAGCAATTATGTAGCTGAACTTTGCTGATGTTTATTCTTCTAATTTCTTTCTCTTGTGTTTTTGTCATAGCTCCTTTTGTAGAGTTAAGCCAAATGATAAGGGAGAATCCCTGATTTACCCATCTTTTGGGGGAAAGTTCTTCCTAATTCTCAGATAATACTCCTGATTTTAGATACATACTTTAGTCATATACATAAAGAAAAGCCTTTTCATTCTTCTACTTTCCATATATACATATATATAGCATTATATATATATATTGCATTTTAAAGATATGCTCATCTGTAAATGCACAATATTTTGTCCAAGAACGTCTATTGATATAACTATGCTTTTGTTTAAAACTATAGAATAATTATGAAATTTTCTCATGTAATATCATCTTGGCATTCTGATATAAATCCAACTTGACTGTAAATAATCATTTTTGTAATATATCATGATAGCATCTTTGCTAGAATTTTATTTAGAAATTTTATATCAATATGCATCACTGATATTGGCAAGAGTTCTCTTCCCATGTTTAATCCCTCTCTTGTTTAGGTATCAAGGACAAATTGGTCATAGCAAAGGACATCAGTAAAGTGTCTTCTTTCTGAATAATGGAGAATTATTGTTATGTAGATACTAATAGCTCTTTGAAAGTGTGATAGAAATCACTTGAAAATCTATCTAGACTGGGGATTGTATTTTAATACACTTATGGCTTTACTTTTTTTACCTTCTGAAATTAGTTTGAGATATTTATTTTGTTAGCTCAGACATTTATATTTGCTAGTCAATAATCCAATTCCTTCATTTTTTACATTTTGCTCCTGTTATATATACTAGTTCCTAGAAATTCATTTCTATTTCTTGTCTGATTGTTGTGAATTACCAATTTACTTCTTCTATTGTTTGCAAATCAATTTCCTCTATTTTTAAAAATTTTGTGAATTTTGTTATTATTTTAAAGGAGACTCAATTTTTGTTTTTCAAGGTTTATATTTTATGCACATTAGTTTGTTCATTTTAAGGTATTTCTTAATTTATTAATTAATCTCATTTTTAGTTTTTAACATTCACTTCCACAAGATTTTGGGTTCCAAATTTTCTCCCCATCTCTCCCCCTACTCCAAGATGGCATGCATTCTTTTTACACCTTCCTCCAATCTTCCCTCCCTTCTATCACCTCCCCGCTTCTCTTATCCCCTTCCCTTCTACTTTCCTGTGGAGTGCGATAGATTTCTATACCCCATTGCCTATATATATTTCCCAGTTGCATGTAAAAACAATTTTTAACATTTGTTTTAAAAACTTTGAGTTCCATATTCTCTCCCCTTCCCTTTCTCCACCCACTGTCACTGAGAAGGCAAGCAATTTGATATAGGTTGTGCATGTGCAGTCATGCAAAACACTCCCATAATAGTCATGTTGTGAAAGACTATATTTCCCTCCATTCTATCCCCACTCATTTGTTCTATACTCTCCTATCCTACCTCAAATGTGTTTGCTTCTGATTACTCCTTCCTCCCATTTGCCCTCCCTTCTATCATCATCTTATTCCCTTCCCCCCTACTTTCCTGTAGGGTAAGATAGATTTCCATATGCAATTGTGTGTGTATGTTATTCTGTCCTTAAACCAAATCCAATGAGAATCAGATTCACTCATTCCTTCTCACCTTCCCCCTTTTCCCTTGCATTGTAAAAATTTTTTCTTGCCTTTTTTATTTGAGACAATTTAATCTATTCTACCTCTCCCTTTCTCTTTCTCCCAGTACATTCCCCTCTCATCCCTTGATTTTCTTTTTTAGATATCATCCCTTCATATTCAACTGATCTTGTGCCTCCTTTATATATACATATATATGTATACATACATGTGAATACACACAAAGGCACACATATGTATGTGTACATGTATACATACTTATGCATACACACATATACATACATACACACACACACACATATATACACATATTCCATCCAACTACCCTAATACTGAGAAAGGGCTCATGAGTTACAATTATTATGTTTCTATGTAGAATATAAACAGTTCAGTTTTAATAAGGCCCTTATGATTCTCCTTTCCTGTTTACCTTTTCATGCTTCTCTTGAGTCTTGTATTTGAAAGTCAAATTTCCTATTCACCTCTGGTCTTTTCATCAAGAATGTTTGAAAGTCCTCTGTCTGGTGAAATGGCCATTTTCCCCCTGAAGTATTATACTCAGTTTTGTTGGGTAAGTCATTGTTGGTTTTAATCCTAGCTCCTCTGACCTCCAGATTATTATATTCCAAGCCCACTGATCCCTGAATGTAGAAGCTGATAAGTCTTTTTTTATCCTGACTGAGTTTCCACAAGACTTGAATTGTTTCCTTCTGACTGCTTGAAATATTTTCTCTTTGACCTGGGGCCTCTGGAATTTGGGAACTTGTCCAGCCATTCCCCAACTGATGGACATCCCCTCACTTTACCGTTTTTTGCCACCACAAAGAAAGCTACTATAACCATTTTAAAACATACAGGTGGTTTTCCTTTTTTCCCTGATCACTTTGGTAAATAGATCTAATATTGGTATTCTTGAAACAAAGGGTCTACACAGTTTTATAGTCTTTAGGCAAAATTCAAGGTTATTCTCAAAAATGGTTTAATCATTTCACAGTTCCACAAACAGTGTATTAATATTCCATTTTTCCACATCCCCTCCATTTGTCACTTTCCTCTTTTATCATTTTAGCCAATCTGATAGATATGAGATGACATCCCAAGGTTGTTTTAATTTATACTTCTCTAATAAATAGCAACTTATTTCTTTTCCATATTTTGATTTCTTTATTTACAAAGAAACTGCCTGTTTATACCTTTTGGCCATTTATCAGTTGGGAAACTAGTCATATTCTTATCAATTTGACAAAATATTTATGTAGTTGTCTATAATCATCCCCTCACATTTTTTGCTTTCCATCTAATATAGGTTTCATTGTCCTTTATATGTACAAATCTTTTCAATTCAATGTAATCAAAATTATTCATTTATATCTCAGTTTTTTTATCTCTTTATTATTCATAAATTCTTTTCTCCATAAGTTTGATAGATAATGTATTACAATGTGTACTCAAATACCTTCTCCTGGATCAAAACAAGTTATTATCATGGGATGATATCATAGGATCAATACCATATTGATAAAATCAGTTGTCACTGAAGTGTGGTAAACTGGGTTTTTGAGTTATCCTTTCTATTAAATTACAAATAACAAGAAAGTAGGAACTGTGTCACCTAAAATATACTTTATCTTCTTTAGTGACTAATGTAGTAATCTATTTACAATAAGTGGTTAAGTGTTTCTTTTTATTTTTTTTAAAAGGGCTTATTATATAAAGTAGCATGTCATAAGTGAATTGACAGCTAGCCTTAGAGACAGGATGACTTGGATTTAAATCTGGCCTCTGAATACATACTGGCTGTGTGACACTGGGCAAGACTCTCAGTGCTATAGAGTCTAGAATATTCTCTATGGTAATAAGTTGCAGCAAAGATGACAACCTTCCTTGATTGAGGAAGTTTCTTCCCCTGGAAATTGCCTATACTAATGAATCATATGTCAAGACTCTTTTCCCACTCATTATAAAATTCATAGGGAAGGGTTAAAAGTTTCCTGAATAACTGAATGATTTAAAATGCCCTTAATCCAATAAAAGTCAGTGCTCAGTCTCCCTAGGAGGTAATATCCATATTATCAAAGTGATAATTACATCAAGGATATAATACCAATCTCATTAATGACAGTATATGTAGATATGATACATCAGAACCAATCTGACCTCATGTTTCATTACAAGATTGAATACAGACAAGCCATTCTTCAAAAGAGCAACATTTCTTGAATGTAAATGAATACAGGAGACCTTTAGTATTCATGGGGATGGATGGAGTATGTTCTAAAGAGTCTCTCAAATTATCTCTCAGTGTTCATCATAAAGAAGAAGAAGGAGGAGACAGAGAAGAGACCAAAGCAAGGACGCAGCACCACCAAAAGAAGTCTGATTCTATGTTAGATTACAGTTAGGGTTTTGTAATGTAGAGAACAGTGAAGGTAAGCAAACATCTCCATCTCTCATTCTGTGGTGAGATAACATCTCAAAGACTGTGCTCAGTTGTAGCTATGACATTTTAGGAAGGATTAGACAATCTGGGTGTCAAAAATATCATGCCAAGAAAGGGGAAAATGTGAGATGTAACACCATAGAAGGATTAGGTGATTGTTCAGGGTTTATTGAGTAAGGCAATGGCATGAACAGACTTACTCGTACTTTATGAATAATTCTTTGGGAAATGTGTGAAGGATGGATTGAGGAGAGGAGATGAGGCATGGAGGACAATTTGGTGGCCATTGCAACAGTAAAGTTTATTGCTAGGTGATGAAAGTCTGTATCAAAGTAAAGTAGAAAAGGAAAGATTGGTGGACTGTGAATTTGAGGACAGACAGATTACAAGACTCTTACAGGCCTCAAGCCATACTTCATTATACCTTTATTATTTTCTTATTCAAATTAATTTGTGAAATTATACAATTGTTAATGTCAATACTCCTATTACCCTTTTTTATAGTGAAAGATTCCTATGTCTAATGAAACATAAGAATTGTTTTAAAAAAAGAATCACAGGAGACTTTGTCCTCAGAAATGAAAGTATATTCTAAAGCCCTTAATCAATAAACATTTATTAAAATTCAACTAAACAACTTTCGAAAATATCTCAGATGATCAACAGGTTGAATTTAACCTAGACATTAATATTTATTCTATTCTAATGCCTATCCTCTCTTTTGGAGGTCTCAGAACAGGACACTAAGGAGATTAAGTGAGTTCCTAAATGACCTCTAATAAAATCTTTGATTTGAATTGTCTGTGATGAAGGGTATGCAGTTTGACTTGCAAATAATTCCCCACAAAAGTTGAGTTAATTAGTGACCCACAAATTCCACATGTTTTTGTTGATATATATGTATATATGTGTATACATATGTATACATGTATATATGTGTACATATATACATATATATGTATATATAGAAGAAAGAGGAGGAGGAGGAAAAGGGAGGTCCTAATAAACAATCCAGTGGAGTGTAGTGGACAAACCCTGGTTTTGAAGCAAGAAAATTTCATTTTGACCTCTTGGAGTCTCAGTTTTTTTACCTGCAAAAGGAGTATTATGATAATAGCTCAGTTATATAGCATTTGAAATATTGCTAAGTGCTTTAAAGACATTATTCCATTTGTGCTAAGTGATGCCCCTGTGGGGTACTTCCTTTTATATTTTCAAGTACCTAAAATTTCTTCCATGTTTATACTTCCTGGAATAACACAGATCTCAACTCATCCATTCCCTTTCATCTCATGTGACATGGTTGCCCATGGCATCCCATAAATCATCCTCAGGTGATCTAGCCAACATTCTAGAAGACTTCTAGATTTCTTGATATTCTGCTTGGTACCAATGGAACATGTGAGCTTTATATCATTTATCTCACTCTTGCCACACGGGCAGTTGACCTAATTTTCCTGTCACACATTTCTCTGATTTATGTCACTTCTATGAAATTCTTGGTTGGTCATCTATTATAACCACTGTGAATCTCTCAATTTCCATTTGGGTGACATTTAGCTTTAATTATTTTCAGACTGTTGCATTATATGACTTACAGCCACATAGTTTCGCCACCAGAATATTGAAGTTAAAAAAGTAACCCTTTGTTTCAGGAAAAATCTAGGGTCATTTAAAATACTGTTTAATTTCCTAAATGCAATTCTACCTGCTCTCTTTCTCCTATTCATTTTTGGATCTAGTTCATCAGTCACCAGTGTCTACCCCATATATATGAATTGAGGACCAAATCTAACCTGCATCATCCTCTGCTGGGCCCAAAGTAGTTGGAGAATCATTCCCACTCTTTATTCTATACCTTGTCATGCACTTTGTACCAGGTTAAGTCTTGGGGGAACTTGGCTTCTGATTAGAGGAGGTAGACTACTTCCTATTGCACTCTTTGGTTCATTTAACCTTATGACTAAGATCTAGACCACATCTCCCAAAAAAGAAGTACTTAATGTACAGAATGAATCATCTATTGGATTAGGTAATTTATTCCTAACCATGAAACAATAAAAGTAAAAGACACATTAACACAACCACTCAAAACAGAATTCAGTAACTTAAGCTATAACTGTGCGACCGTATTATGAGGACCTTCTCAGATCATAAAGTAGTCTGAAAGATGGCTTGAGAGACAGCATAATACAAGGAGCAGGTCACCTAACTTGGAGTCATTAAGAAAGACAGGTTCAATGCTAACTAAATCTATATTCCTGTGATTCTCTGACTGCTCACCTGGACAAACATACTTAGACTGAGCTGAGGCTGGCTCCCCTCTCTCCTGGTTTTGGGGTCAGCAGGGGACAGGCCTGCTGCTGCTAACTCCATCATGAGCAGCAGCCAGAAAAGTGGTGTCCTGACTGGTGCAATCACTGCTGGTGTGTGTGTTTTGGAGGTGGGGAGCCCTACTATTTACTTACTTTGACTGCAAGACCCCAACTTCAAGAAGAGACTGAGAGCAAAGAAGGAAAAGAAGCTTGCTAAAGAGAGCTGGGCTTTCCAAATTACCCGACCTTAAAATTGTAGAAGCAGTTCAGAAGGTCTTCCTTGAAGAAATACAGCTTGGTGTGGATTTACTAACCCAAGGTGAATACGGAAAGGGTGTTGACCACTTGGTAAATGCCATTGCTGTTTGTGGGCAACCACAGCATCTGTTGCAAGTTTTACAGCCAACACTTCCATCACCAGTTCTCCAAATGCTTCTGACTAAGCGGCCAGCAAAAAATTGTGAGTGTACAGACCTTGGCTGAAGATGATGTGGAATGAGAAACATGTCAACATAATGAAATCTTAATAAAAAATTAAATACTTCCTATCCCAGAAGATGAGCAGCAATGGGGGGTGGGAGGCAGAGGGGCAAATTTGCTAGTTATGAGCTGTGTATTACACTGAAATATACCAGAGTTTATTCTAACTTTGTGTAGGTAGATTTGCTTGGATTTTATTTATCTTAGAAGTGTATTTTGATAATTATTTTTTATTTTATAAATTCACTATGAATTATCTAAATAGCACTAATTTCTTTTGTTACTAAAATATGCAGCTGTAAGACACGCATAACATGACACTACTACATGTTAAAATATCCAGTGCTCATTTTGAAAAACAAAGGCTAAGGCAATAAAAAGAATTCTGCCCTCCATAATGGGTGGATTTGGTTTATCCTAGTAAATTTTGTGATGTATTAGAAAACTGGTAATTTTATTTTAATTTACCAGACTGAAGTCAATGGATGTGAAATACTTCCTACTCATAAAGATAATCATGAATACACTTAGGAAGTGTTTTTGGTGTATAGGAAAACAGCTATAAACAGCAACAACTACAAAAAAAACCACCCTTGAAAATTATTTTACTTAAACTTACAAACCCTGGATATGTACCCTGCAATTCTGAGTCATTAGAAAGAGCAATCAAAAAACTTGTGTTCTAGCTCTGTTCTGCCATTAACAGCTGAGATTGATATAGGATAGACATCTATCACAGACCCCCTGTAAAATGAGAGATTTGTATTAAGCAATCTCAGTTCTTTTCAGCTCTACGATTATTTTCCTCATCATCAAAAACCACTTAGTTATGCTACGTTTTCCATACGTGTTTGTCTTACAAGTCACAAATATTGCATATCCCAAAATGCTTTTCTTGGCCTATTACCCTGATGAGCTTTTCTTTTTAGTTTAAAAATAATTTCTGAAGAAAATTTTCTGACAATTGGCTATCTAAAAGTAGAGTAATGTGTTATCTTAGGATAATGTGAATCCCCCTACCATCTGAGGTCTTGCAAAAAATTCCTCAACTATAGTGGTGGAGTTTCTGTAATAGACGTTCCCTACACTCATAAAATCAGAAATCTGGAAAGAAAAAAAAAAACAGCAACCCTATATTACAAGCCATTCAAGCATCTGTAATGGTGATTTAAATGGGAAGATCTTTCCCATTCATTAACAGGCCCATGTGACCTGCTTAAATCACATAGAAGCCTAAGTCCCATGTGGTGGGAGGCACTTGCTGCATGTGTGTAACAGGAAGGATGGAGTAGAGCTAGGAGGAAGGAGGTCAGGCTAGTCAGAGATGGGAAGGACAAGGGCAGGCAGACACAGCTAGGCTCATGAGTGTTTGTTTGTGGGAATGCCTCACAGGGGGTGGGGAGACTTGAATGACTTTGCCTCCTGTGGTGACAATGTGTATTGACTTCTTAGTTACCTTGACAGAGTTTGCTTTCTGGTTCTGGGATTTGGATTTCTGGTATCTGAATAAATGTTTTTCTTCTGCCTTCTACATAGAGAATAGATTATACTTTGCAAGTGAGAACTAAGCTGGCATATTCATAGTAACCACCAGTGCTGTGAATATTGCCATGGCAATACAGCATCCATAAGTGAAAGGAAGAAGGAAAGAATCAGACATACTTAGTTACAGGAAAGTAAAGGATTATCCATATTCTTGTGATATCAAGGCCCAGTAAAAATAATACTTACTATTTCTGATCCAAAAAGGTATATAACTTAAAACTGGCCCCTGTGGTGAGAAATTTTGTAGGGAACTAATACGGGAATATTTTTCTTATTTCTTGTTTATTGTTCATGGAAGGAAAGAAAAATGATTTTTAGCAAATTATAATTGCATTTTGGAGGAAAATACAATTTTAATGCTAGTTACATGTGGCATCAGAAAGCTAAATATCTTTGTTAAAAAATCATGATCATGAATGGTAGTCTGAATTTTTTAGGCATCTACCCATAGTACTTGGTTCATGTTATCTCCCTAAAGGATTTTATATTTTATGAAACCTCAGTCGATTTTGGTAATGTCAAAATCTATTATATTCAAGTGAATCAAATGTGACCCTTTGCTATTACCAACCTATCCTCTTTAAGAAAAACACAAATTGTGTAGAACATGCACACTTGCATAAAACCTTTGGAAATGGAAAGTTATGCGCTTTCAGAAATGGAAGTTTCTTTGTAAGGATATTTTTTATCTCTTTCATAATTTCATATTTGATGTAAAGCATAAGGAACATTTTGGACATATGTGTTTACCTGAAAGTAGCAGAGTTATTCTATCAGGTGATTTTTATCAATTACCCAAATGGAGTATAATATTTTAACCATCATTGTGCCTGTTTTGTTGCCTTATTAATTCAACCATGGATAATGGTGCTGCTCATAATGTAAAATATTATAGGCATTTCAAGAATTTTGGTTTCTTACATAAGGAAGCACTATGCAGAAATTTCAGTCTTATAAAAGATGATTTTTTTAATGTTGTTTACGTCTCAAGCTATTAAAAAAATAATGGTATATTAAAGGGCTTGGGAAAGAAAGACCAAGCTGAAATCTCATCCTCTGTTGGAAGCTTTCCTGGTGACCATGCTGCTTAAACTTTTCTTCTGACATTATTTTCCATTTATTCTGTGAACATTTCACACACACATAATCATTTGCATGATCTCTCCCCCATTAGAATGTGAATTCCTTGAAGGCATAGATAGTGTTTTTACCTTTCTTTATATGGTGCCTAGAATTTATCAAGTTTGTTTTTAATAAAAATTGTTGAATGACTGATATCTCCCTGTAAATATTTGCTGTTAAACTAACCAGATTTGTTCCAAACCTCTTCTCAGTGGTAACCCTTTTCAATGAAAAAGCTTCCTCTTCCACCAGCCAGCTCCAACTTTGGATCTCTCAAACTATAAAGGTCACCTCCAAGGCTAGACTTGTATTAGAATACCTACTGAGAATTGGAAACCCAACTTGGGGATCAAATGTCACTTTGCCTAATTGCAATACATGGAGAGAGGTAGGGGACAAGATTGCCTCCCTTTCTCTCACCCTCCCTCATGGGCACTCTGGAGACATAGTGTTCTATCAATCACACATAGAAGAGTCATAGAAGAAATTTAGAGACTTAGTAAAAGCTTTCAAACTGATTTTCGACCTCACACCACCCTTATCATCCCTACACTATAATGAAGTAGAGAGAATGAAGAGACCACGCAGTAGCTTCCACATCATACCAAAATAGCAAGTCCTACAGCACTGGGATACCAAATGGCTGGAACCAGGCCCTGAAGCTCCCATGTGTTCTAGAGAAATATAGAAAGGCAGCCCTGATCATGGTACATGGGATACCACCTGTTAAATCTCTATAGTTTTCCTGACCATATAGCAGCCATCCAACTCTGCATCATAGACTAGAAATATGCATTCTTCATCCATTTTTCTCCCAGTTTGGGCAATGAGTCAAAACCCTTAAATGACTATAGACCTCCTTTGGGAAACTGCAAGCTTCTGGGGCTTGATACAGTCAACATGTTGCCCACAAAGAGAAGTAACATCTGGAAGACCTCACCATGTATAGGTAATTCATATTCTTTATTTGAATTTTGCATTGAACATTGTCCTTGAGGGTGGCAAGTATATAGGTACTCTATAGACCACAATCTTCTAGAAGTAAAGAAAGGTAAATTTGGATGGCCAGATGATGACCAGTTGACTTGGGTTTTACTGCCTAGATTCCTTTCCTGCCTTCCCTTCCCTTCCCTTCCCTTCCCTTCCCTTCCCTTCCTTTCCCTTCCCTTCCTTTCCCTTCCCTTCCTTTCCCTTCCCTTCCCTTCCCTTCCCTTCCCTTCCCTTCCCTTCCCTTCCCTTCCCTTCCCTTCCCTTCCCTTCCCTTCCCTTCCCTTCCCTTCCCCTTCTTTCCCTTCCCTTCCCAAAATCTACTGCATTCTGAAGCTCAGACAGCACTAGACCCCTGCCTAAGGCTTGTCTTCTGGACCCCCCTGGCTTAAGGGTGATGATCAATAATAACTACTGCTGTTTCGCTCCCAGCCTGATGACTTTCTTTTTCTTTGCCTCATTAAAGGAGCCATGCCCTGGCTACTTCTTAAACAGTCCTATTAAATGAATGGGCAATGCCTCACCTTAAGGGAGTATGTGCAAAGACCTTGGCGTAAAGGGACCAAGGTCTCCCAGTGCATCCTAGGTCATCTCCAGTCATCCTGATGAATATCTGGTCACTGGATCCAGATGGCTCTAGAGGAGAAGTGAGGCTCATGACCTTGTACAACCCTCCCTCACTCAAAACAAAGTCAAGTGCAAGTCATGTCATAGCTGCCCTAATGGCATGGTCTTCTTCAGTAGTGAAGGATGAACACACAAAAATCTTTTAGGAGTGCTATCTCATCTGAATTTTAAGAGATCGGTAGGAATTCATGGGTAAAGAAAGAAATGAAGGAAATTTCATGTGAAGGAAATAATATAAGCAAAACCACAGAGGCAGGAAAGCACAAGATGCATTCTCTTGGCACAGAGTAGAAAATTTTAGCTAAGGACAGAGTTCATGGATGTCAGTAATATGAAATAAGAGTTGAAACATAATTTAAAACCAGCTTGGGGAAGGCCTTGAATACCTAAGGAAAGAGTTTGTAACTTAATTGCTAAGTACATGAATAAGTCAGTACAAAATATAAAGATACATAAAGAGCAAATACAAAATAATTACAGGCATTAATCAGTGATTGGAGATCAGCTAGCTAGTTAGCTTGATAAAGTAGTAATATCGGAAGTTTTGAGAGGATTTTTTTTTCACAAAATGCATTATTGCCTCAATTTACTAAACTGTAAATCTAAAATTTCATGAAAATTAATAAGGCAGGAAGATGTACAATTAGGGTAATATGAAGGACTTCTTCAGTCAAAAATATTCACAGGGTACCATGTGATTCACATTTGAACCAATTTCTGAAAATAATATAAATACAGACTACATTTCTACAACTTTCCAGTTGTACTTTACCTATATTAGCTTATATGATAAACTCATGAAATTGGATTAATTTATTTGAATGAATGAAATGAATACAAAATCATTTTTTTATGCAGAGCACTGTTTTAAGTAACTATAGCAAAACTGAGGTTTCAACCATGGTAGAGTTCAAAGATTTGATAACCAAAGCTTGGGTTGAATTTTTGTTTGATGTCATATTAGCTATGTGACCTGGAATAAGTTGGACCTTAGTTTCTGTGAAATGAAGAAGTTAGACTATATAACTCTTAAGGACCCTTGCTGCCCTGAATCTCTTATCCTATAATTCCACCTCCATTCCTAGTACTCCTTCAAATTCATTATCCTGTGTGATGAAGGTGAAGGCCTTCTTTTGGGAATTTATTACTCCCCACAACCTATCAGCTCTCACCTCACAGATCTGAGGAAGCAGATTTACACAGAAAAGATAGAATGTGACTTTAGAAAAGAAAAACAGTAGATCTTTTTAAATGTTCTATCTGCCTATTGAGATTTGTTTATAGGAGATCTATGCAGATGTCTCTCACCTCAGGCCTTTCTACTAGTCCATGAAATAATTTCTGCCACATCCAACTCATCTAGTAATACTAATTCATGATCTTGTAATGCTTTCGAGTTTACTAAGCAGTTTCTGCTCAAGAAACCTTATGAAGTGGTATTGTGAACATAGAGAGGCAGTAGGCAATGACCAATAGAGTTTTGAATTGAAAGACAGGAAGGTCTGAGGTGAGTCGACCTCTGACACTTAGCAGCTATATAATCTTTGGGTAAGTAATCCAAGTATTCTGAACTTCAATTGTTTCTTCATTTGTAAAATGAAAATAATGATCTATATAGTACCTATGTACTTACCACCCTCAAGGACAATGTTCAATGCAGAATTCAAGTAAAGAAAATGAATTCTTTTCATGGTGAAGGTAGTGATAGTGAGATCTTCCAGATTTTGCTTCTCTTTGTGGGCAACATATTGGCTGTATCAAGCCGCAGAGCTTACAGACTTTCCCAAAGGAGGTCTATAGTCTTTTAAGGGTTTTGACTTATTACTCAAACTGGGAGAAAAATGAAGAATGTGTATTTCTAGTCTATGATATAGAGTTGGATGGTCGTTGTAGGTTGGGGAAAACTTTTCAAATTTAACAGGAGTTATCCCATGTACCATGCTCAGGGTTGCCCTTCAACGTTTCTGTAGACCACATGGGAGTTTCGGGGCCCGATTCCAGATATTTTGTATTCCAGTGCTGTAGGACTTGCTATTTTGGTATGATGTGGAAGCTACTGAGTGGTCTCTTCATTCTCTCTCTACTTCATTATAGTGTAGGGATGATAAGGGTAGTGTGAGGTCAAAAATCAGTTTAAAAGATTTTACTGCGTCTCCAAATTTGACTCTTCTATGTATGATATACAGAGTACTATGTCTCTAGAGGGTTCATGAGGGAGGATGAGAGAAGGGGAGGTAATCTTGTCCCCTACCTCTCCTCATGTATTTCAGTTAGGCAAAGTGGCATTTAAAACCCCAGGTTGGATTTCCAAACCTCAGTAGGTATTCTAACACCATTCATGGGTTAGGCAAGTCTAGCTTTGGGGGTGACCTTTATAGATGTGAGAGAACCAAAGCTGAAGATGGTTGGTGGAAGGGGAAGTTTCTTCATTGAAAAGGGTGACTACTGACATATGTTTTACATCTTTCAAATATACTTAAAATACAGTACTATATTATTGTTATGTATATTTGTACCTTATCCTTCTACTTGAATATAAACTTTAGGGGAGGACAAAGACTGTGTCTTAACCACCATGTGTAAGTTCTCCAGAAACCAGTACAGGTACAGCTCTAGCTCACAGAAAGTAAAATATTCATGTGCACACAAACACACACACACATACATACACACACATACATATGCATGTATATGTGTGTATATATGTATATACAGATATAACCCACATATTCACATATATCCATACACATGTATACACACATAAACATATATACATATGTGCATACATAATATATACATGTTACCCATAGCTACATACATAACAAATTAATGTATAAACACATGTGAACATATATGTGCATGTGTGCTCATAATATACACACATGGTATATGATAGTCTATTAATAATTATTCTATTACTAATGATAGCTAACATTTAAATAGAGCTAGCTCTGTACTAGGCACTTTGCCAAGTGTTTTGTAATTACCATCTTACTGGGTTCCCACAACAACCCTGTAAGTTAGGTGTTATTATCATCCCTATCTTGCAGATGAAGAAACTGCAGTAAAGTGGTTAAGTGGCTTGCTTAGGGTCATACAGCTAGTTAATGTCTGACACTGTATTTCAATCCAGGTTTTCCTAACAGCAGATGCTCAGTTCTATCCACTGGGTCACCAACTGCCCCATATAAGCATGTATATGCACGATATGCCTCTTTATATATTCCTTACATCTTCCTTTCTCTTTACCCCCAGACAAGCATCTCCATGTTTGTATGCTATAAGAATTTGAGAGGAGTTATCCCATGTACCATGCTCAGGGTTGCCCTTCAACGTTTCTGTAGACCACATGGGAGTTTCGGGGCCCAATTCCAGATATTTTTTATTCCAGTGCTGTAGGACTTGCTATTTTGGTACGACATGAAAGCTACTGAGTAGTCTCTTCATTCTCTCTCTACTTCATTATAGTGTAGGGATGATAAGGGTGGTGTACTGTACTTTCTGTACTTCTCTGTAACCCTTCAACCTCTGCAACAGACACACACACACACACACACACACACACACTCTTCAGTCAATACCAAATTTTCATCATACCTACTGACTTCTTACTGCATCTCAGTCCTAGCCCTAGATCTCTCCATTGCTTATCTCCACCTTTTATCTTTGTCTCATTTTGCCCCTCCCTACCTAAAGAAGGGCTGTTTCATTTTTTCTCTTTGTAGCCCTAGTACCTAACATACACAGAGCCCTTGATAAATTATGAATTTATTAATAATTAATAATCAATCGATTTCCTCCCTATCACTGCAATTTTTTATTGCTCTTGGCATTTGCATGATTTTGAAACTCCATCTTCTGCTAAATCTTTTCCTTCTCACCTCATTTTTTTTCTCCAAGGATGTTAGACAGAGTTTTGGCATGAGTAGAGGTCATCTTTACTTAGATCTTGTAAACAGCTCTAATTTGTGATAAAAAAGCCACTGCAGCCCAGAGTTCTTATCTGAATGAAAGAGTGTCTTTACAGATTTTAATTTCAACTTGAATTACAAGTAGGAAAATTTAATAGCAGCACTATTCAGCTGCATGCTCTGAGGTGCTTACACATGCCATATGCAGATTATAAGACAAACTGAAACCTCTCTTCATTAGAATTATTCTAAGAGTTAAAGTGATTTTTAAAATGACTGCATATCCGCCAACTTAAATGATCCTGGAGGATTAATGCTCCCAATGAATGCAGATTCAGAACCCAAGGACTATATGGTGCCTCTGTATTCTTGCTGAGTCCAGGAAAGGGCCTCTGTGCAGAATCTTGAACATATGAGACTGAATACATCAGATTTCTCTGTCTTTTTGAAAAGATAGCTTGATTTTCAGTTTGTCTTCCTAAAAGGAAAAGGTATCATTGTAACTGGAGCTTCCATAATAATTCAAGGCGCATTGTTAAAATATGAGAAGTCAATAAAAAAAGATTTTTGCGAATAAGTTGGTCAAGATGAACCATAATAAGTAGCTTGAATTCATATTAGTGAATTTCAAACCCAAAGAGGTTTGAAAATAGTTTGAGTATTGCTAGTTTCAGGTGGAGCCAGGGTAAATCCTTTTAGTTCAAATGATGGAGCACAGGGATGCTCTTTAAATTATTGTGAAGTTTCAACAACGTAGCATGGCCATTCTATCTCTTCTTAAAGACTATCAAGTAATAGATTGCTTACTGGCTGATCAATTCAGTCCAAGTGACTGTACTTCTGCAGGTATAGCTAGAGCCTGTGGATTTTAATTCTATGGATAAAACAGCAACAGTAAATAGTAAATGTATTCAACCATTCCCTTCCTCCACCTTAGTCAAAAACAGAATCAAATAAATAATCACAAACTTAGTTGTGTTTAGTGTGGCCATGTAGATAAACCATCCCCTTGACCCAGTTCTTATAAAGATAATACAGTTTGGTAGAAACTAAAGAGAGCTTGTGTGTAAGTAGAAGGACCTAAGTTCAAATTCCAGCTTTGCTACTTATTACCAGCATACCTGAACCAGTCATTAACCCATTTGTTTTTTAATTGGGGGCTTGTGTGATCATCTCCAACATCCTTTCAATTCTAATTCTATGATGCTTTTATCTTTTTGGCATGGATTAAATAAGGCCTTACTTATGGGCCTTATATATAGGGTGATTCTGGTACCATTATCTATAAAACTCTGCTAAACTCATGTGGCCTTATACAAATTCACAAACAGCTCTCCTACATTTTTCAGCGGTACTCTTCAATTCTGGTATGCAATTCAGGCAGAAAAGACTTCAGATATCCTGTAAGACCTAAATTAAATCTTTTAGGAACCAGGCTTCTTTGTACTAAAGTTGGTTTGGATGTGAAGCAGAAGTTCTGATCTCTTCCATATGGAGTTAGCGATGGTGAGACCGAAGAGGATGAGGACACAATGGCACAATCTCAAGTAGGGACTTCTTGGGGCTGGTCAGGCTCTTGTGCCGCTTGAAAGCAGGGAAACACTTGTTATTTGTTCTTTCTTTTTGAAAAGGACCATGGACAGTACTGGTGATGTTTTGACTTGCCTGTGAATTGGATTTAAGTCAGACCACGTTGTGCAAAGTCTTCAGCCTCACTGTCTCTTCCAGGGTCATTGAAAGACAAAGTCAGAAAGCTGGTCATGGTCCAGGATATAGTGGATGTCCTTGGCATCCTCAATACCTGCCCAAGTTCTGAGTGCTTCATAGAGTCTGCTTCAACCACCTTCATGGATGCTGGGACAAGTTGTTCTCATTTGCCCTTTACACTGGGGAAAGTCTTCACATGCTTAGGATAGTCATTCCCCTAACCCACCAACAGGTCTGAGGCCTCAGCCCAATTCAGCCTGTCTGCTGAGATAGTTTTACCAAGGTGTGCCATGTGAAAGTTAGGGTTTCTTGAAACCACAGGTGAGAATTGGGTAAGGATGGACACCAAGAGTAGATGAGGAGCTCTGAAAAGGGCTCTGCAGCCCTCACATCAGAGGTGTTAATTCTCGCTGAGCACCCCATACACCCCAACACTTGCACAACCCAGTCACTGCAGCTAAGGCAGAAGCCAATCGTTATATCCTTTGTACTATCATTATGCATATTTTTGAAGAGCAAGAGCAAAGAAAGTGAAGGAATTTTATTTCCATAGAAGATGATGCTCAAGTCCTTTGGCAAGGGGAGCCATGACAGATGGACAGCCAGAGTGTTCTCATGGTACTCTTCCAATGGAAGGAAGGTCTCCAACATGCTGGTGAGCTCCCTCTGGGGAACTTTTGGGAAAATATGAAAAGGATCACACAGAATGGGCAGGATGCAAAGTGCATGACTGGAGGGAATCAGGTAACGTTGCTCTGTGCCTTTCATATTCTTCCTACCTCTTATGAGAAAGTTTCTGCCAATCAAGTGCAGTATTCCAACTTACTTTTTTTTAGTTTTTTTTTTCTTCTTGTTCTGGACTTGGGATTTCTTCTTACAACCATTCATATCAGCAACTTATCTGGAACTTACAGTCTGGGGTCATTGTTTGGGTGCACTGAAAAGTTAAATAAATTGCCAGTGGTCACACAACAAATATATGTCAGAGCAAGAATGAAAGCTAAGTTTTCTTGATTTGATCCACAACTTCTTATGTCAGTAGGGGTCTTAGTGCACCTTTGACTTTTCTCATATATGCAATCCTTTTTGTTTTTTTTCAATTAAAAAAACACACAAACTATCTACTGTGTGAGAGTTGTCCACGTAAAGAAAATAGTTGAACTCATAGAAGCTAATGGATTTTCCAAAAGACAAAATGTAAGGAGAGAATACTCAGGACAAAGCAGGTAAAATGGCAATATCCAAAGCTCTAGAGGACTGACAAAGTCTGATGGGGCCACAGGGTACAGTAAATAGCAGGGTGACTCCTAAGAACCAGGTGACTTCCTTTGAACTGAAAGAAGCTATTGCCTCCTCATCCTGTAAGATTTGTAGGAGAGTTGGACCTAGTCCATGACTGTTGGAGAGGGCAATGTGGTCCAAGGGTCAGAGAAAAGCAGGGTCCCTGGTCTCTCTCGCATAAAGATATGGATAAGGGATGTGGACAAGTAGGGTTAGCATTCTACCTCAAGGGAAAACAAAAGGAAGGGTATAAACCCATGTAGAAGGGCTCCCTGTAACTTCTCTCCTAATGCACCATCTAGTTCCTGGTAGAATTTGGGTGCTGTGGCAGGGGAGGATGTCTTTTCCCTTATTTAGTTAAATTGAATATACAGAGAGGAGACGAATGTGGTGGTGAATGTCTGTAATCCTGTTAATGAGGGGGCTGAGGAAGGTGGGTCATATGAATTTAGGAGTTTTGACCAAACAGCTTGAAGCTGATCTATTGTCCATACTAAGTCTGGCACCAGTAGGGATAGGGGGACCATCAGCGTGTCTAGGCAGGGTCAAACTGACCGAGGCTAGATATAGAGCAGGTCAAAAGGTCAAAGCTTCTAGTACAACCAGTATAGGGACAGTGGGTGCATGAGTGCTACTGCATTTTTCACCTGAGTAACTAAAGGAGACCCCATCTCAAATAAAGGGAGGGGGGAGAAAGAAAGAAAAAGAAAAAGCAACATTCTGTTCAACATTTTTGTCAGTTAATCAATCAATGACCATGAAGCATAGGACTTAGTGTTGAGACAACTTGGCTTTGAATCCTTCCACAGATATGTGCTACCTGTGTAATGTTGGCAAGTAATTTAACCTTTATTTGCCTCAGTCTCCCTATCAATAAATAGTAGATAATGAACCAGTTAATCCACAAGATTGTTGTAAGGATGAAATAAGTAAGCATTCATGAAGGGCTTTGCAAAATTTAAAGCATAAATGCTAATTTATTATTGCTATTACTATTTCTCACTTGCTATGTGCCAAATACTGGTTTGGGTATTGGAGCTACAAGACAAAAAGATGAAATAATTCTGTAATGCTGATTGGATTTCATTCAGTTAGGTCAGGATCATTTGATTATAGTAATCTTTTTATTAGGATTACCAGTTATTCATGCCAGTCATCTTTTTCTCCTGATTCAGACTCAGACATGCTTCATACAGCTGCATGATGAAAGAGGTACTTGTTTACGGTAACATTTTGGAACACCATTCATTCATAGTAGGACATTTATTTTGCTTAATATTTTGTGTGTTTAAATCTATCGATGTATTTTCTTTTGACATGAGATAACTTCCACCGAACCCTTACCCCTCCACCAAATGCCAGATCACATGATCAGTTTTTAGCAGAAAGAAGTATGTGTCCTCTAAGTTTGCCTGTGGTAATAATATTGACCATTGCATTTTACCAAAATTTTGTTATGTCTTAAAGTTGCCTTATTTACATCATTATGGTCAGTGTACGTACAAAATCCTTTTGACTCTGTTTTCTTCAGTCTGAATCATATCATATAAGTCCTCTTACGGTTTCTAAGAATTTCTTATTCTGTAGAGTGCAGTCAGTCTCAAAGGGCATTTATTTTATACAAAATGCCTTTCATTTCCAAAAATGAATATTGAGGATCAATGTTTTTATTGTATTAAATTTGTTTTTATAATGCTTTGATTTATATTTTAATCCACTTAGATTTTCCCTTCACCAGCACAAATTACAGTACTTCTAACCCTTATCAATTAAGGCTACTCTCTGCAGTGGTAGGAAAGAGATTTCCTGAGTTTGAGTTATTTAAATTTAAGAGAGACTTGATCTGTTTCTCCTACTCATTTCAATTTATTGTTGGTGGCAAATCCTATTCCAAAATAATATCTACGTAACAAGCCTATGTGTTCATTAGAAAGGAGGGGGGAGAAAAAGTACTTAAGACTTACATTTCCAAAAGAGATTTTTTAAAGCATGTATCACTTTTATTATTGCTAGATGGAGACAAGAGTGGCAATCTCCAATTCGATCTGGGCAGTGATGAGACAGTCCTCTAAATTTGGGTGGTATGGCATGTCCAAAGATGGTTTCTCAGTGTTCCTTTATCTCTCATATATGTTGGCAATGCTTCTACTTTTCAGAGATCCCAATAAGGTGATTCAAATAAGGCTAATGTTAGATTTATGCTTTGAAATATCTGAGCATGGTAATTGGTTATACGGGACTGCAAAGTCCCCTTACTTATTCAAGGTTAACTAACAAAGTGACTTTAAAGTGTCTCCACTAAGATGCCAGGTGCCATGGTCCCATCTGACCCCATGTAGAAACTTGCCTGTGAAGTTATATTTAAAAAAATAAGTGAGACCATCCTGATTTTAAAATTGAAAGCAAAAAGGAAGAAAGAGCAAATGTATAAAGAATCCAGAAATTCTGTCTTGAAAATGAAAATGATATGCAGAGATCTTCCTGAATTATCACAACTTGCTCAGATCAGCAAGTAAACCTACTGACATTTAACGTTTCTATGCACCTGGTAATTTTATAACATTTTAAATTGCAGAGCAGGTGCCAGTCTGCATCGGGGCAGGGAATTACCTTATTAGCAGTTTCTTATATTAGTTGTCACAAATCCAGACCAAATTACACACACACACACACACACACGTATATATAATGTATATATATATATATAGATCAATATATTTATTTATATACATATGTAGATAAAACACACATGTGTACGCATGCAAATACACATTGTATGCACATATGTGTGTGTGCATTCCATGGGGTGAACATTGGAATACCAATAGATAAACCTATAAAATATTTTTTCAGTTTTTTAAAATGTTTTATTGATGCATTTTATATCTTAGTCATCTTTTTTTAATACACTTCACTCCAATACCCTACCATAATTAAAATCTTCCTTGTAACAAAGAAAATCATTTTAAAAAAACCCAATATCCATAGAAACCATAGATCATTTCACATCTGTAGTCACACACATCTTTATTGAAAGGAGGAAGATACATCCTATTTTCAGTTCTCTGGAATTATGGGTCTTCATTACAATTAATAAGACTTTGACTTCTTTGCATCAATACGTCTATGTCCTGGCACATTTATCTGAATTATTTAGTTATAATTCAATAAAACACAGTTCTTGCAGTTATTTCCAGTTGTTCGTCAAATACCTTTATTTTTTTGCTTTTTTTCTCTTATACTGATCATATTCCTCATTCAATTAAGCAGAATTTTATGCTATTATTGTGTTATCTTTCATAAAAGTAATGGATATACTATTAGATATATTTGTTATTTTAGAAATGATGGCTTTATTTAACAATTTTTCAAATCACAGATAGTGGCTTACGTCCATACTAGTACAGATATAAGGGAAGATACTACCAGACTACATTACAAATTAGTCATTAAAAACAAAAACTAAAAAAAAGCAAACCTGAAACACAATACACAGCATGTATTGGATTGTAGGAAGTTTTTTTCTTAACCTTGTTGCTCGAGACTCCAACTGTCTAAAGACAGCACTTCATAAAGAGTAAAGAGGTAGAACATGAACAAGGGAGGGAAGATCACTCCTGGGGGAAATCAATTTAGTTAGAGTTTTACTATTGGTGGTTTACCCATTATTTTGCAAAATCAGTCTCTTCTTTCTAACCCTGGATTTTTCAAAAGAAAGAGTGCTAATTATAAGTGAATGCAAGAAAACAAGCAGCATTAGGAATTACCAAAAGTAAGAGAAATGCCAAACAAAATAACTGATAAAGATGAAAACCATTGCAGTGAGATGGCAGGAACTCTGATGTACTGTTGATGGAACTATGAAAATCCTCAACTATGTTGAACTTCATTTTAAAATTACTCAAGGAAAGTAATCAAGCTTTTCATATCCTCTGAGCCAGCAACCCCACTACTAGGTATACATCCTAAAGAAATAAAAGCCAAAAACAAAGGTCCAGCACATGCTGAAATATTTATTGAATAGCTCAGGAAAGAACTAAAAGCATATCAATCAGGCTAAGAGAAAATCTCTTTAATTTGTGAATGGAATATATATTATTGAGCAAGAATGAGAAATATGAGGAATTTAGAAAAATACGTGTGTGGCGGGGGGAAGATTTCTGTGACATGGCACAAAGTAAGGTAAAAAAACAATGTACACAATGAACAATCATGTAAATGAAAGCAACACTAATGGGAAGACAAACTCTGAGGAACTGCGAAACTAATATAGGTCTTACAGAACTGAAGATGTAATATGCCTCCCCATCATGGGAGTACATGGGACCAAGAATGTTACAAATTGTCACATGTTTCTCTTTGATTGTGAGGGAAAGTTCAATGGAAGATTCAAGTGGGACCATCATATGAAGACATAAGATGTCACTAAAATGTACTAAAAAAGTTTCCATTTTCAGATATCTTCATTTTGTCCATCTGCTCTTTGACTTCCATTGCCATGCTGTCGTCCCACTCTTCTGGGAATGTGTCTTTTCCTACATCTCTTTTACTGTCTTCATTCTACCGTTGACCCTTTCCTGCTTCTTTCAGGAAACAGAAAATACCCAGGAGCCATTAACAGGTACTAAGAATCTAGCTGCTTCAATGTCAGAAAGGACAAGAAGACTTTCGGAAAAAAGATTAGAGGAAAATTCAGGATCTCTAACTGCTGGCTCCCAACTTTTTTTTTTCTTGTTAACCTTCTCTCAGATCTGAGATTTGTTGGACTCATTTCTTGATATTTATTCCCTTGTGGCTGAGGGAGAAAATAGCTTTCCCAACTATAAGAGGGCCAATTAGTTCAAGAGAGATACAGATTGCCCAAACTCAAGTGGGCAGAAAATGTTGACAATATTAAGCCAAAACAGGTTAATGTTTAAATTTTCCTAAATCAAATAAATTGTAGAGCTAGAAAAAACATACAAACAATTGATGATCAGTGCCAAAGAAAGGGAAACTTAAAGATCTGGTCTATTAGAAAACATCTTTTCTAAACATTCCTCTTACAATTTTTAAACCACATCTCCAAGGATTAGATATATATAAACAACTCCATCCTAATAGAATCCTCTCAGTGGAAAGGAAAAGTATTTTACAACATTCTTGTAATATACCTTTATCCTTTTAAAAAAGTAAATACCAGTGAGATAATTGAAGTAGATTTGACTGCTCAAAATACAGTGATTCTTAAATTTTTAACTGGTTTTAATGCTACTTAGCAAGTTATTTTTGGCTTCAGGCAACAAGGAAAAGAAATTTAAAACAACTGATAAGATATCCATTAGCACTTCATCTTAATATTGCTCATGCAGAATATAAAATGGCCTAAATCTCCATTCAGCTTCAAATAATATAATATGGTGTGTTCTGCAGTCCAAGTTCAATTTATGTTGGAAATGAAAAAACTTAATATTTGCCAGTCTTCCGAACAATAAGGCATCTGAACACAATTGGCTAAAAGAATGGAGAATGCAAGCTAAGGAAAAGCTGAAATTAAGCTAAATGGAGGACAATGTCTTTTGATTATACATTATTAACAGACAGCTCAGGCCAGACACAGCTCAATGTTTTTCATTTCTGAAAACAAATATAAATACAGGAAGTGTCTTTTCCCCTTTTGCCCACCCTCTTCCATCTATAATTTAAAAATTTAAAATGTATTTCTATTAGCAAAAATACCCAGTTGCTTGACCAGAAGGAAGAAATCTGACAGCAGTCTGGTGTATTGTGAATGGTGAAACTCTAAACTCTCCTGTTTAGGCGATAAGGCAACGTAATCCTAGGATGCATTCAGGATCAAAATTCACATGGAGTATACTTCTCTCTAGTGAGGAAATACTATTGTCTTCACATGCAGAATCAATGAGGTAGATCAGGAGTGGGGAATGTGTGGCCCCTCGGTTCTTGGGTGTGGCCCTTTGACTGGGCCCAAGTTTTACAGAACAAATCCTTTCATTAAGGGCATTTGTTTGGTGAAGTTTGGATTCGGTCAAAGGGCCACACTTGAGGACCTAAAGGGTCACATTTAATCAAGAAATACTGTAGGTTAGGAGAAGCCTAAGCAGTAATCCTAAAACAACTTTTTCATTGTTTGTTATCTTCTGCTTGTACATGTGTTTTGCCATTTAATATGGGTCATGATTTGGCTCATTCTTATTTTCAGGGAATCCATTCTTGGGTAAGGTTTGTCACTGCCTATTATAAGTTACTGGTTTTCTTTATTATTCTGTCCATCTTAACTGGAAATCCAGCTATACATAATTTTGAAAATATCCTTGGATATTTTTATCTCTCAAATGTATTAAAGAATGTAGCCTTATAATAATGTTTAAGCATCAAGTATCTACTTAGTAGCAAATGCATTTTCAAGAAAAACCTTAGCAATTCGTAATGTTAATATAATGTTAATGAGAGTTAAAGATGCCCCCCTCTCCCCATTAATAGCCCATTAAGGGAAGCTTGATTAAGGAGGCTTGTTAATTGTTAAAGAGGCACTGAGTCACACCTTTCAGCTCTGAAAAGTGTATATATACTTTAAGGCGAGGTTTTGCTTGGGGGCTTACTCTTTTGAAGAAGGCTCCTGGGACCACTGAGACTCTGGGTAGCTGTTAAGGAGTCCCCCACCTCTTTGAAAAGCTTGTCTCTGGTAACTATGTATGCATGTAATGGTCAGACAGTTGCATCTGTCTGTTGATCTGTGATGTATGTGTTACTTATGGTCAGGCAGAAGCCCTGTCTGTGGGTCTTGATTTCTCTCCTTGCATTTTCTCTGTTGGTATATGTGATTAAAGAAGATTGTTGACCCCTCAAAAATTGCTTGAACCTGTGCCATTATATCATCCTGGATGTGTCAGGGTAGTTGCTGCTACTAAATTGTCCAATCAAATTGTCTCACTTTATAAATGAAGGGACTTCAGAATCAGATAAAGTCAAATAACTTACCCAGGGTCATTTGGGAAGTACGTGACAGAGATGACATTTAAACTCAGGTCCTTAGACTGCAAATCCAGCACTTCATCATGTTGCCTGTGGGGGGAAAAATGTACAAATATAAATTTGTAGGTGTTTGTTTTTCCTAATAGCATGAATGTACTGTACTTCATCAAAGATTTTTCTTCAACCTTTGAGATAAGCATAAAATTTGGATTGTTTTTGCTTTTGATATAATTAATGGTGATAATTATTTCCCTACTTTTGTACCATCCAAGCATTCCTGGTCATAATTAAAGATTATTTGGCTGAATCACTTCTGTCTGTTTGATAGATGTTTTATTTAAAATATTTTAAATTGGTAGTCATTATATAGTTCTCTTTTTTTTCATCTGTCTCTAATTTAGCTATTTGGATTATGTTTATCTCATAAATAGAATCTGATAAAGTGCTTTTTCAATTTTTGAGAATTCCTTTATGCAGCATTAGTATTAATCATTCTTTAAAAGTTTGATAAAATTCTGTGAATTCATCAGGATCAGAAGAGAATCCCCCCATACACACATAAACACACACACACACACACACATACTTTAAAGTTTATTGCTTTTTCTGAAATTTGATTGCTTATGAATGCATTTTGGTCTTCTGTTAGAACATTTTATATTTTCAAAGATATCTTTCTATTTCTTTATTCTTCTCAGTTTTGTTAGCACATACTTGGGCAATATAGATACTGATAATTCTATTTTTAATTTCTTCTGGTTTTCTTGCAATTCCATTTTATTGATTTACTATTTTATCAATTGGACTTTCTACCGTCTTCTTTATTAAGTTAGTTAAAGGTTTATCAGTTTTGTTAGTCTTTAAAGAACTAGATTTTACTTTTTTTTATCATTTCAGCAGCCATTTTTATTTTGAATTGATCTGTGTCTCCTTTAATTTTAATATTTCTTCTGATTATTCTGGGAATTTTTATTTGTTGATTTCCCTATGTTTCAAATGCAGATTCAGTGCATTAACTCTCTTTTTTTTCCTATTTTAGTAATATATGTTTGTAGAGATATAATTTCGCCTTGGGATTACTTTATTACATCCCAGAATTTTTTATATGTTTTGTTCATCATTATCACTTTCGTATAATTATGATTTCTATAATTTGTTCTTTGTCCTCATTATTTAAAATTTCATTGTTAAACTTCCATTAAGTTCTGTGTCTGTCCTGATTAGCATTTTTATTGCATTGTTACCTATAAAGAATGAGTTTCCTATTTCTGCTTCTGTGCCCTAACACATATTCAATTTTTCAAAAAGTTTCTGATGGAGCTGAGAAATATGTATATTATTTAGCAGTCTCTTTTAGATGTCACCATGCATCTTTTATTTCTAGTTTTCAAGAAATTTCCTTAACTGAATATTTTTTACTTTTGTTTATTTTTCTGTCAAATTTGCCAAAAATTAAAAGAGTGAGAAAGAGCCATTATTCTACTATTATTACATAACTCTCTCTACCTTACTGTAATTCAATTAGTTTTCCCCTAGCAATACAGATGCTATTGGATCTGGAGCATATAAGTTTAATATTAATATTTATTCATTAGCTACAGGTCTTTTCAGGATATTGGAATTTTTTTGTTTCTATTTTATGAATTTTTATTTTTGCTTTGTTTGAGAGTATGCTTGAAATTTTTGCTTTTTTTGTTGTGAACTGAAGCATAATAAATTTTGTCCTAGTCCCTAAATTTTTATTCTATAAATATCTTCACTGTATGTATTTTTGTAAATAACTGATTTTTTTGTTGGACTATTCAATCCATTCACATTTATAGGTATGAGAGTTGGGTCTATGTTTTTCTTCTTTTGTCTTCAATGATGATTTTTTTCCTAAGTTTTTTTCTTCCTCTTTGAAGATGCCACTTTGTCTCTTCAGTTATTTTTGCTTAATTTACCTTAAGCCAGCCCTATTACCATAGAATCTATTCTCCTTATCTCAAGCCTTCCCACATCTCCAATTTGTCAACTTTTTCTGTGGTTTTAGAATTTTGCCTAAAATTACATTTCTTTGTAACTGGATAGACTTGACCACATGCTGATCTATTTTGGGGACTCATAACTTTTTACAAGATAACTTCAATAGGAATACATTTCTGCATTGAATAAAATGATACCAGAGAGACTCTTTCTCTCATATATTTTGATTTCTTTCTTTCTTTTTCTTTCTTGTTTGGTTTAGTCCAATAATAGATTCAGGGTATTACCCATGAACAGAAATGACTGATGTTAGTTGCCTAGGGCAGAACTCTGGTAGTCTGGGAGAGGGAGCTGATCTGAGAGAAGTTGCAGCTGAAATCAATGGTCATAACAAATCTACAAGTCATAGTCAAAAGAAAAGAAGCATTCAGTGGATGATTATGCCAAACACAAAATACAGTTGGCTATACTGAATTATTATTGAAACCTAGATCCAGGAAAAATCTTATGAGTGAGAATCATTTGGGTTATTATTAATGGAACTGGACTTTGATTCCAGCACTAGATTAACTTTGGGATTAGTCTTTTTATAGCCAGTCATGGTTAGAATTAAAAATAATAGCCCACATATTTTCTTTTGATATCTACACAAGGTCAAGAGTACCTCTTGACATGCTCCACTGGAATCCGCACACTGTCAAGAGGTCTATGAGAAGGTCCTTGACACATTGAATAGATCCCCTGGGGATACTGGCAAGAGTTACAAAAAATAAGAAAATGTAGACAGCTTATGATCTCCATTATCAAAAGGAGTAGCCACACTGATAAAATGACAGATCAATTTAAGTGTCAAAGAAGCCAAATGAGTTATAAGTGTGCATCTGAATATTGTTCTCAGATATAATGACCTCATTAATGTATAAATTTTCTATGCTTTCTTTTATTCTTTATTTCATCCTGATTAAACTTTGTAGGAAGATGCAATTTCCATTAGTGCCATTATCTTTCCATGGTTGGAGCTTTCTAGTGATCACTTAGTATAGTTCATAGTAAGATTCTCAGAAGGTATCTATACAGCAGGCTTCCCATTCAGGTAAAGTGTTTGATTTTTATTTTGAACCATATGGCTTACTTAACATATGGGAAAGGTGGTCTTTGCTCAGTGAGAGAGAAATTTTCTCTATTTTACAATAATTTTATATTTATAGAAATTTCATGTTACAGAAATTTTACAACTTTGAAGTACGGCTCCAGAGCACTCAACATAAAGGGGTTGAAGTAGACCTCCAGTGATATTTTTAACACTTCCTTTCCCTATTCTTTAGCCTTATCATGTTCATATCATATTATGACTCATTACATATTCCCACCAAGAACTCTTAGAATCTCTAGTTTCCTTCATAATTCACCTTCTGGGACTTTTTAGATGAAACCTTTATTTCTTCCCCACCCTTCCCTCCATCAACTGGCTGCTAGAGTTTTTCTCCCAACAGAACATTGGATTTGGAGTTAGGAGGACACAAGTTCAAATCCTGCCTCAAGTGTTTGTTGATCATGTTGCCTTGGGCATGTAATTTAAACTACCTTACTCAATTTTCCCCTCTATAAAAATCAAGATAATAACAGCAACGCAGTGTTCAAGTAAGAAAACTATTTATATCTTAAATCTCATAAATCTTAAAGTACTCTCTAAATAACAACTTGTGTGCTGTTATGCCCCATGTACCAGGGACACAGATAGAAAGAAAAAAAATAGTCTTTTCCTTAATATGTGCAAATATAGTTTTCCATAAAACTCAAAATGTACTTTGGAACTAGAATGTGATGGGATTTAAATAAGCAACAGAGGAATTTGTATCTGTAGTCAAGATACTCCCTTAAAATTAAGAAATTCCCAATACTGTTCATACTGTAGATTTGTTTAGCATATTCTGGATTAAGTGTTGAAAGCCCTCAATCAAAATAAATCAATAAGCAAAAAAGTGCTTTCTCTAGAGTTTTCGTAGAAGTATAATACATATTAAAAAATACCTGAGCAACTTAAATGTCCAAAAGTAAGGAAATAGTAAAATAAACTGTGATACATTAATGGAATGGAATGCTAAAATGTAATATAGTTGGACAAGCATGAGGAATGCAAAGGAATCTGGAGAAACCTTTATGGAAAAAAATGCAGAACAGCAATGAAAATAAAGAACAGACAAAATGAAGTTCACACTATGATTATTTAAAAGGAAAAGGTAATGGGAATGAGTGGACAAAGAATAAATCTGAAATATTCTTATGTTTTTTTATATGTTGAAATTAATTTTAAGTGTACAGAATTACTTGTATTGAGGTTCAATGTCATTTTTAATAAAATATTTTTAACTTACATTAGATTTTCTGTAACTTTTTCTCCTTAAGAAAAAAATGGCTTCAATAAACAGTGGGTAATGAAGCTAACATTATAAGGATACCTAGGATAACAGGAAGAATCAATATTTCTTATAAATTTTAATTTAACAAGGCACTAATAAAATTAAAACCTGCCTGGCCTACCAACAACACTGTACAACAGAATAGTTTGCATAAGGTTCCCATTACTCCACCATTAGCCACTTTAATTCTGTTCATTTTTACAACTAGAGCATAAAGCATGCCCATAAATAAACTGTCAGCACTCAGTTCCTCAAAAGGCAGTACATTCAACTAGAAAACAAATCAAGGCGACTCAATAGAAAAGACTAGGTTTTAGTTTTATTAACATAATAAGAACGAGCTTTTTTTTCCTTTTTTGGCTAGACCAACAGATCATTAACATTTATGCCCTTAATCTCTACAGCTCAGTCCTTTTATAATTACGGAATAATGACATTAGGACAATGAATTGAAAAGTCTATTGTTATTTCAGGAAATAGGTAATTTCATACACAGTGTTAGTTTGAGTTCTAATTAGTGTTTGGCCATTTACATTAGCTCCGCCCCACCCCCTTCCCCCCCCCCCCCCCCCCCCCCCCCCCCCGTTCTGACTACATCAGGGCTTTATCTGATTCATATCTGTGGGACACTGTTACACAGCTGGCCTCTATTTCTGAAGTCAGATTAGTACAAATGTACTGTTTACAATCCTTGTCAAAGTATGCGAGTATTGTTAGACTTTCCTGTCTGAAAGTCCCCAAAGAAAAAGTATTTCTTTTAAGTGTAGTGTCTCACACACAGTAGGCACTTTATAATGCTTGTTGACTTCACAACAACAGGTCATTTGGCATTGGTGCATGGTATTAAGCAATTATATACATGCTAAATTTATTTTTTATAAATTGGGGTTCAAAATGAATAGCCAGCTTTGTAATTCAGATTCCTCCCAAACCATACATTGCCCTTATTTTAGACTGTCAGTACTGCTATAGAACAATATTCAAATCCTGTGACATTGCTGTTAAGTTCCCAAAGACCTCATGCCTGCATGAGACCTTTCTTCCAGGTACGAATGAATGAGGTGGGAGCAAGGATGGTATGCACTCCATTTATTCTCAGCTAGCTTAGAGTATATGTAGGCATTCTACTTCCATACATGCAAGAAATTTTGTAAATACTGTCTGCTATGCTTATGTGCTTGGCTGTTATTATTCTTGCTCAAGATAATTGCGTAGGGGTGGTCCATCACGTAAATCATACAAGGACACAGCGTCTCAAACAGATTTCTCCTGAGGGCATCATGACCCTGATAATCCGAGAGTTCCAGACCCCTTACAATTTGCTAGCCATGTTACCCTGAAAAAGTCACTGAGCCTCTTTGTTCTTCAGGGAAGTCTGTAAGACTTTTCTTCTAAGTTAAAGACAAATTTTCAGTCACAATCTGCATTGAGAGTAGTTGCTACACAGGGTATTCCATATCCTGATGAAATCATAAAACTTTTGAGTATATATAGTAGTATGTTCTACTACAGGGAGATCCACCCAGGGCTGTACCACATAAATTCCAAGTGAAGTGTGTTTGTATGTATATATGTATGCATGCATGCAGGCATATATGTATATATGCACACATACTATAGATTAGTTTTAGATCATATAATTATTATAGTAAAAACATCTTCAATGAAAACATGATAAAGGATCGTGCAAAATTTCACAGATTATCTTCCATCATAAGTCATATCTTTACATTCGCTCATCTGAAAGAGATACAGAAAAAAAAGATCCTGCTCTATTATTTATTATTTAAACAAGTCGTATGTACTTTTTCAGTTTCTACTCAAGTGAGTTGTCTTGCACACCTATGAAAATTATTATTAAAAATAGATAACAGAGGAAATGAGATGTTAATGTGTTAAAGAGGATTTAGTACTCAGATTCCTTTAAGAACTGTGATGACCTTTCTAAAAGTGAATAAAAAGAAAGCAAAGTAATTGGCTTGCCTGAAGATAGTTCATGTTTCTGAGGACATTAAAGAGCCAAATCCTAGAGAGGATTTCGCTGTTTGAATCAGTTTTCGATTAGCTCTCTATTGAAGAGATCCAAGAAGAAACCCCGCATGTTAGACTGTTTGAGAGCTGTCATGATACAGATCCTTTTGTTCAATAATCAATTATTAACAAGTAAATTATAAAAGAAAGTCATAGACATATATAGTATATACATATGTGCATGTGTATATATACATATACACATATGTACATGTATTGTGTGAATATACAGGTATGTGTATACAGATATATGTGAAGAGAGAGAGGAAGTTTACCAGTATTGTGGAAAATGCCTTGCCCAGAGACAAAACAAAAGGATTCCATGTTTGTGGTGAATTTCTCAAAGGCTCCCGTTTAGAAGTCCCATCACGCTGCCAACCAGTCACTCAATCAAAAGCATTTATTAAGCACTTTTTATGCATCAGGCACTGTGCAAGGTGCTGAAAACATTACAAAAAAGAAACAACCCCTCCTGTCAAGAAACTTCCATGGTAATGGGAAAGGAAAGAATATATACTGAGAAGTGGATATAAATTCACTTCACAAACACAAAGTGAACAAATCCAAAAATATAGAAAATTGTTTAGTATAAGTTAACTTGGGAGTTAGGGCACTACCAGTCAGCCAATTAGGAAAGGCTTCATGCATATGATGGTGTTTGACCTGTGTCTTAAAGGAAGTAGATTTTAGGAATGTGGGGCAGCCATTGCAAAGGCATGGAGATGGGAAATGAAGTGTTATGTGTGCGGAACAAAGAGAAATCTAATTAAGCTGGGATGGTAAATTATGGAAAATAGTTTGGATCTAGGTTGTGAAGGAATTTAAGAATTAAACAGAGGACTTTATGTTGGATCCTGGAGGCAAGAAGAAGCCAATGGAGTTTATGAGATTTTGTGTAAGGGTGTGTGTGTATGTGTGTTTGTGTGTGTGTGTGTGTGTCAGACATTGTCAGATATATGGTCAAGGAAAATCACTTCGGCCAGCAGTAGGTAGTATGGATTAGAGTGACGGGAGACTTGAAAAAAGAACAATTAGGAGAATTGAGGTAAGAGGTGATGAATTAAGGTGGTAGCTGTGTGACTGGGGAAAAGGGGAAAAGGACAGAAGAGATGTGGAGGTAGAAGTAACAAGATTTGGGCAACTGATTAGGTGGGAGGTGCGCAGTAGAAAGGGAGAGCAAAAAGTGAAGACTAATTCCTGAGTTATCAACCTGGTGGACTGCAAGAATAATTATTTCTCAGGAAACAGGGAAGTTTAGAAGAGAAGAGGCTTTGGAGAGAAAGATAATGAGCTCAATTTTGAAATTGTGGAGTACCAATCACATTTCTTTTACTCCCATGGGTTCAGTTATGATCCCTATGCAGATGATTTCCTTATTTATGTATCCAACCTCCTTAATCTTTCTCTGATCTCTACTTCTGTATTTAATGACCTGCTAGACACCACCATCTAGATATCCTGCTAACAACTCCAACTTAATGTGCTCTAAATTGAACTCATCACCTGCCTTCTGAAACACACTCCTCCATACTTCCCTCTTGCGATTGGTGGCATAATTACATATGGCTAATCATCTGGTTTTCATCTTCAGAGTATTGAACCCTTTCCTCTCCTTTGCTAGTAGCATCCTGTGAATTCTGTTTACAAAAGTTCTTTCATATCCATGACTTTCTCTTCATATTACAACCAATATCACTGAGTCCCAATAGTCTTACTTGAACAATGGTAATAGCCTTCAAATAGGTCTCTGCAACCATTTTTTCTGCATTTCAAATGATCATTCACATAGTTGCCAAAGGAATCTTCCTAATGCACAGATCTGACCACTTCATTTTCTTTCTCAGAAATCTATAGTGGCTTCCTATTGGATATAAGAAAGAATAGACAGACATAAATGATCAAATACTGTTGGTGACTTTTGAATGATCACAGGAAATGGTAGAAGCATCCTGGCACTAAATAAGGAAAAATATCCAGGACTGTGAAATAAAGATAAAGAGATTTGAATCTGCAAAATGTGGACCACGAAGCTCAACTTTGATTCTTATCTAAATGTGAGAATGTATTATTCAGTGGATAGTTAGTAAACATGAAAAGGAAGTAGTTGTCACAGATATCAACATGGTTCCATCAAAAACAAATTATACCAGAAAATCTAATTTCTTTTGAATCATTCTTCTCCTCCTCCTCCACGTGTTCCTCCTCCACCTTCTCCTTCCTCTTCTTCTCCTCCTTCTCCTTCTTCTCCTTCTTCTCATCCTTTTCCTGCTACTTCTTGGAAATGTGGCATATATAGCCTACCAATAATGAAGCAAAGCCTTTCACAGTATCATACATTGTAGATGAGGTGAAAATATGTAACAGACATAATCATATAGTTAACTTAATTTAAAATTGTTTGAATGAGCTCAAAGAAATAATCATTGTCAACATGAAGACAGCTCATTTTCTAGTGGAGCAACCCATGGAGCCCTCCTGGAGCCTGTGATTTTTTAAATTTTTTATCAATGACTTGGATATAAACGTAACTGAAAAACTTATCAAATGTGCAAATAATACAAATCCAATACAAGAAGAAGACCCTTTACTACATGGAAATTCATATAAAAATACTTGGGGCTTTAAGTATATTGAAACTCAAAATGGATCAGCAGTGACACCTGGAAGCCAAAAAAAAAAAAAAATTACCATGACTTTAAGCTACAATTTGAGAGGTATATCTTAGCTTCTCCTTATCCTCCACTAGTCAGATTCGCATATAGAATATTGTGCTTGGTTCAGCACATCATACTGCAGTAAAGACTTTGATTAAAAGGAAATATACTTTTTGTTTACAAGTTGTATCCTGCAATAGAATGTAAAACTCAGTATAATATATAATACCTATTCAGGTACTCACTTAGAGTGAGCTAATGCCCATTCAGTATATAGACCCCTTTAAGAAGTAATCAGGGAATGGCCTTTTTAATGAGCAAAAGAAAAAAATAAGTAAATCAAGCTTCAAGAGAAAGAGCAAAATTACAGATAATCACTCTGATGCCAGGAGGGTCCTGAAAAGAGTCATTAAGTGGAGTTTGGGCAGGAACCTTTTGTGCAATATATGGGCTTCAGAGTGCAGTAGGCAATCTATCAAGTTAGCGTACCTATTATTCTGCATGTCTATTTCACTATGAATGACAGTGGCTATAGTTCTATAATGAACTTATAGTCTTGAATTTATTAAGGTGGGGGTCACAAGTGATTTCTAACTTTTGGGATATTGCACGATACTTTCAATAATCCCAAATTTCTAGCTGTCATATATCTTAAAATATTATCTTTTTGATGTTCTAAATGATGTTAAATCACAGAACATTGCAATTTCTAAAAAAAATCAGATCGCACATGACACATGGAACACTTAAAGGATGATCTGTGTGTGTAAGTGTTAGTTATCAATAGTGTATGAGATTAGATATAAAAAAATCCAGTACATGTATGTCCAGACATGAAGGTGGGCCTATGGTGCACAAAAAAGAAAGAAGAGACACTCAGCCAAGTAGTGTATTGGGTGTCCCTCAGAATTAGAAAGTGAGAGCTTCATTTCTGTGGACTGTTCATGGAAAAAAAAACATGATTGAGAATCACGCAGGATCAGAAACTTAGAATTTTATTTTTCATAAGTAATAGAAGCACTTATGCCAATCATGTGATGGGTCCACTAAAGTAACGTATGTATGACACAACTTAGTTTTTTATATTTGCTATTGGACACAAAGAAAATATGCCATGCTTTTAATACCTTTCAACTTCTCTCCTCCCACTGCCTCTCCCTTTTTTTCAGACCCCAAGAACTGAAAAACTTTGTTGATACCTCTGTGGTTAAAGACTAAATAATATATCTCAGTATTTTTACCTTCAGTGCACATAAACACACAACTGCATTTCTAGCATGGCTTTATCACCTGTATTAAAGATGTTGGAAAGACACCAGTAAATCAAACAATGAAAAATGAGGCAGGGACGGCAGTGCTCCAGAGTAGTTTCCTTTTTATTACATCTTTATTGGAGAATGGCTAGAAAGCAACTAAGTGCTATTTTATCAAGATATCTCTCCTTAATCACAATACTCTTATCTATGATGTGTGTGCGTGTGTGTGCATGTGTACCAAAACCTTTGACGTTTCACTGGCAGCAATCAGTAACCGTAGTTTCCGGTGCCACATGGCGCTCCATATTGTAGTCCGGGTAGCCCTGCTTTTCTGTGACCTGTTGATTGTGAGGACTATACTGCTTCTTAGCGCTACTTTAAAAATGTTAATCTGTTGGTCCAAAATTTTTTATAAATATAGCTGAAATTTCTGGTTTTTGTAATTTGATTAATAATTGTTGGATGAAATAGCATTTAATAAATAACTGAATTAATGAGCTGATTAAATACAGTGATGCAAGTCAATAATAATAGCAGATTGAGGACTTGTCTTGTTCCAGGATTATTTGTACCTGAACTCCAGTGAAAAATACAAACTAATGAAATGATGATGACATGATGATGATGATGGCAGTTCACATTTATATAGAAATTTAAAGTTTGCAAAGTATTTTACACTATGTCTAATTTAGCTTTCACAACAACCCTGAATTGTAGGTGCTTATATGATCCTCCACTTGCAGATGAAGGGATTCAGACTGAGAGAAGTTAAATGACTTATCTTGAGTCCCTAAAGTAGTAAGAATCTGCAGGAGGATTTAAATTCAGCTCTTCTTTTCTCCTAGTCCATAACGCTGTGATACATGGGCATAGACATTTCATAAGGTCAGAGATTTAAACTCTATCCCCACTCCTTTCAGATGAACTACAATAACCAATAAACATGTGTTAAGCCTTAACGTTCCAGGCACTGAGCTAATGTACAAATGTTTTAAAAAAGCAAAAATAACCCCTGCCTTCAAAGAACTTAGATTCAGTTGCTAAAAACAAGTACATAAATATGTACATTAAAGAGTCAATGGAATGGAGCCTTCGTGTAGAAAGTACTAACAATGGAGAGACCAGGGAAGACCTTCCATAGATCACACTTGAGCTGGTTCTTGATGGAAGACAGGGTTTCTAAGAGGTCAAAGTGAATAGGAGAATCTTTCCATCCAGGGGAAAAAGTGAGTACAAAGGTATAGATAGATATGGGAGGTGAAATGTCATGAGTGAGAAAGAATAAGTAAGGGAATATAGCTACAGTCTAGAGTATAGGAAGGCAGTAATATGTAAGAATACTGACAGTAAAGGAAGGGGACATTTATTGAAGAATTTGAAATGTCAAACACGGGAATTTATGTTTGATATTAAACATAATCAGGGAGCCATTGAAGTTTATCAAAAGAGGAGTCAAAGGGTCAGAGTTCATAATTAAGGAAAGCCCACTTTGGGCAATTACATGAAGGGTGGATTGGAGTGGAAAGAGACTTTGAGGCACAGGGTCCAATTAAAAGTTTATTACAATAGTTCAGGTAAGAAATAAGAAGTGAGTAAATTAAAGTGGTGTCTCTGTGAATGGACAGATTTTATAGACAGAAAAATAACAAGATTTGGAAACCTCTAGGATATGTATAGAGTTTATGATGACAGAGTTGTCTTCTTGGGTAAATGCAAAGTTGGTGAATGTATTCTACTATTACTAGGAAGTTTAAAAGAAAAACGGGTTTTCTTGGAGGGCGGAAGGGATGAAAAGTCTGTTTTGAATATAATTCGCTTCAGATATCTACAGACCATTCAGTTCGAATTATACAATAGCTAACTGCTGATGTGGAGCTTTGGTTTAGGAAAGAGATTTGGTGCACTCTGGTACGGCACGGTATCTTAGTATGGACAGTCTTGTAAGAGGGGATGCACCATCGAATTGTTGTTTGTCTTTCATGGTTGTTTGTCCTTCATCTACAAAAGACCTCCATGACAGCAGGGAGTTGATGCCATGACTTGCAAGCAGATTGGATTTTCAAGTGAGGAAGGGCTGTGCAAAGTCACTAGCCTCATTTTCTCCTCTGGAGTCATCTAGGCTCAGTGGCAAGATATGATCAAGATGACTGGAGATGGCCCTGAAGGCAGTGGGAGATCTTGGCTTTTATAAACTAAGGTGTTTTCCAGGTCTCAGTTTGACTGAGGTAATAATGGTCATTCAATGATTAAGGGCTTATTAGAAATGTGGCGAAGAATGGCCTCTTTGTCCAGTCAAAAAGAGTCAATCTGGAAGGCAAAGCCCCTTAGGGTTTCTGGCCAAAACAGAAACAATTACTGTTTACATTTACTCTGAGTCATCAGAGCCCAACAATGACCAGCTTGGGCTGGCACATATTGTTGGTCAATCAGTGAGAGCTAAAGTGACTGGGGTTTAAGGCATGGTCCTTAAGAAAGACATCGAGCTGTAAACCCCAAGGTAACTGAGATCAAAATTTACATTTCTTTGAGCAAAGCACTAGAAAGTAAGGATATTATACCCTATGTGGACAGAGGGAGAGGAAGGAGGAGAGGAGAGAAGAGAGGGGGAGCAAGGGGAAGGAAAGTAGAGGAGGATTTCCTTCTTAAGGACCATGCCTTAAACAGAAATCTCTCTGACTCTCGTTGACTGGCCAACAATAAGTCCCAGCCTAAGCCCCACGTGGTCATTGTTTGGGCCTTGATGTCTCAGAGTGAATGTGTTTTCTGTTTTGAATGTGTTTTTTTCTGTTTTCTGTTTCTGTTTTGTCCAGAAACTCAGAAGGTCTTCCCTTCCCAGACTGATTTTTTTTGACTAGGTGAAAGACTTTGCCTCATTTCTTACCTAATCTTAATTACTGAATGGGTGTTGTCTTAGTCAAACTTAAACCTGGGAAAGCCCTTAGCTTAAAAAGGTCAAAGCCTCCCACTACATCCAGGGCCATCTCCAGTCATCCTGATTTTTTTCTTGCCACTGGGCTCATATGGCTCCAGAGGAGAAAGTGAGGCTGGTAACTTTGCACAGCTCTTCCTCACTTAAATCTAATTCGCTTGCAAGCCATGGCATCACCTTCTTGATGGCATTGTCCTCTCAAACCAAAACAACAACCTGGTCTTAATCGATGAATAGGAGTTCCCTCAGTCAAACATCTCCATCTGCTTTTCTGTTAAAAGAGGGCTTGATGACTGTTTAAAGACGAGTCATTTGCCACCTCCCTTCCCCAATCCGGTGCATTATTATTTGCCAAGACACAAATAACCGTACAATGATAATAATGTGTAATTTCCACCTACATTACAGGGAATGGGCATTTCATCATAGAGCCAGACCATAGTGTTTGATTCTGTAAAAAAGAAAGGGTTTTGGAGAAGCATTTCTTCAATGAACATACTAGGAAGAGACAACAACCTTTCTTGTATTTGTACTATAGATATCTGTATAAGTGTGCCCTAAAGTACCAGATGTTCCTTTTAGAATTAACGAAGGTAATGACTGCTCTTAGACTGAGGACAGGATGACAATGCTAGAAAATAAATGCCTGTAAAGAAGATGGATAGTGCCAGCTTGCTTGAAAAGTGAAACAATTCAAAGAGTTTAAATTATATTACAGACTAGGGAAAAATATGGCAAAACACCATGTCCCTTAGGAAAGCACATTTATGAGAAGAGTAAAGCATGTTTAGAGCCTAACTTGATAGATATGTCAACATGACTGTTGGATCAAATCCAGACACCAAAGTTGGAGGGAAATTAGGAAAGCTTCATTATGAGGTTCAACAAATAGCAATCACTTAGCATATGGACCTGTAGGTAGTCCCCATGAGACTATAGTTAGAGGTTGGGGAGAGGCTTTTAGACCCAAGGAAAAAGAAGTGAGTGAACTTTCTAGGTGACTCCAGGTTGTCTCATGGCTATCAGAAAGACACACAATTAATATTTCACAGTTGGGAAGAAGTTGTCACTTCTATTAATAAGAGCTTTGGCTTTTACAACAATCCTGGGACCATAAAAGGGGGCAGGATCCTGAGCTACATAAGAACCAGGGACAATATAGAAGAACTTTATGGAATGGAGTTACTTTGCAACCTACAATTGTTGAGTGTTTGTTGAGTTTGACTGCAAGGGAGCCTCACCCATAGGAGTGGGGACTCCCCCCAGAAAGCAAAAGTACAAGCCTTAAAGAGATTTCAATTTAAGCAGGATATGAACTGGGTATGGGTTGACCTAAATTTGGACAGGGTTTGTTGCAGGGGCTAGTTACAGGAAAGGCTCTTTGGTTTAGCTATGTCTTGCAACCCCTCCCTCATAGATAGGACTCCCCTTGCTCTTTCAGCAGGGTACACAGAAACAAGATGAGGAACTACGAACAAAATGGAGCTGCTATAGTTTTCTTGGTTGCCCACAGAACATGTCCTAGTGCACACAGATAAAATGACTCAGAGAAACAAAAGCGTATGAATATTATTGAGAAAAATAGCTCTCATTTATGATGTCCCTTTAAGATTACAAAGCTCTTCTCTCAGGGCAACATTCTGAAGTTATTAAAATTATTATTCCCATTATACAGATGAGGAAATTGGATCAAAAAAGCAAGTTGAATAGTAAGTAGCAGAACTAGTGCTCAGCTTTTTTGACTTAGATTGAATGCTGTTCTATTCCACAAGAAGCTCTGAGGCAGAGACAGAAATGACTGTTCCAGGTCACATGGATGTTCTTCAGTGGAATCAAAACTAAGCCTCTGCCTATGGCATCACTTTCCATTTCAGCAATTCCTAAATTAGGTGAACTGAGGTTTTTAAAGCCTAATATGCTTTGGAGAAATGAATTGAATTTTTAAAAATCCAAAACACTTTCACTGTTTCTATCTTCCCAACACAGTATTTTAAATCTGGAAAAATGCCATAAAGGGACCCACAAAGCAATTCTTTGTCAAGGAGGCTTGACAGCAAATGAAATTATTCTTCATTTCTTTCAAATTTCTCCTTTATGCCTCCATCCTCCTTGTAAGGACAAGATCAGATGGTAGCTCCTGCATGAAACTTGCCCTGAAAGTAAGAAGGATTGTGAAACATTTATTAAAAAAAAATTATGTTCAAATCTCAGCTTTAGCACTTACTGACTGGATAACTATGACTGTAGAGTCAGAGAACTTGACCTCAAACCCTACCTCTGCGGTTTATTCCTGTGCAGCCTTGTAGAAGTCACTTCAATTCTCTTGGCCTCAGTTTTCTTATCTTTACAACGAGATCCCTTTCCTAGATGGATTCTGAGATGTCTACCAGTTCTAGATCTCTTTCACTTTACTGTTGTCAGCCTCAACATATTCAACAGCAAAATGAGGTTCTTGACACTTGTGATAAGCTAATGCCATCTACAAACCAATGCTTACCCTTCTGCTTCCTACCTTACACAGCTGTAGTGAAGGAAGCACTCTGTAATCCTTGTGGCAATACAGAAATGAGTTATTGTGATTCCTCTGTCAAGATACTATTAGGAGACACCTTGTTTTCCAGAACTAAGGCCCAGAAAGCAAGCTGTGACCTGAACTTGGCATAACAATAATCCTTTGTGCTCACCCTATGGAACTGATGGTCCCTGAGCCCAGACAAACACCAACAGGCCCAGATGTGAAGCCCTGCTATGAATGGATTTTTGTCACTGGATAACCTTGTCTCATTGTTTCTGTTGTACCTTAGTACTATTGCTATACTACACTAGCCTCTTTGTCTAGCCACAGGTACATAAATCAAGGTTCTGCCACATTGAAGATGTTCTCCCTCACTGGAACAGGGTCCTGACTCATGCATCTAATTTGCCTTCTTCCTTGCAAGCCATTTCCCTAGCTTTGAAATTAAATTTCTGTTTGATTCCCAAGTTTGCTTTGCTTGCTTGCTCTAGCTTGCTCTGTTCAGCTCTGGCCATTCCCAGGTTAGAGGCTAGCATAGTCAGGCTGACATCTCCCACCCCAACGAGTAACAATAATCCTTCACCTTGTATAACACTTGGTTAGGAACTTTATTCTGTCTTCGTCCATCATGTTGAATTATAGTTATTTTGGTATGTAGCCTAGATTGTAGATTCCAGAAGGGTACAGGATTAATTCTTTTTACTGACTTGTGCACATGGCAGATCATTAATAAATGTTTCTTATTGGAACATTTGTCATGCCCCATAAAAAGTATTCCATTCCTCTCTCCCCTTCCCCCCACCCCACATACATACATTCATTGATAGGCTCTCTCCCATATCTGAAATGCTTTCCCTCCTTATGCCTTCAGTAGAATCCCTAAGCCCAGCTCAAGTATCATCTCTCCCACTTACAATGATCCCACACTGGCTTTTTTTTCTGGATAAAAAAGTTAGCTTTCCTCTGAAACTATGTTGAATTTATTTTGTGTATATTTTATATTCCTCTATCTCCCTACCCCCAAGTAGAATGTAAGCCCCTTAAGGGCAGATGTGGATTAATTGTTAAATATTTTTAAAATTAAATTGGAAGTTAATTTTTTTTCTCTTTAAACCTCCCTACCTCCTTGAATCTACAAAACTCCATCATTCATTGACTTTTCCCTCTTTTCAAAGAGCTCTAAAGTTTCTCCTTATACTCTCCAGGTTTTTATGTATTATCACTTTTTTTCTGACTTCCCGGTGCTGTCAATGAGGTGCTTAGTACAACTCAAATGAAGTCAATAGTACTTAGCAATCATTTAGTACATGTCAGGCATTGTGCTAAGCACTGGGGATTCAAAAACAGGCAAAAACCATCCCTGTCCTCAAGGATCTCATAGTCTGCTAGGGGAGACATGCAAATAAGTGTGCACAAATTTTATAGCTATATAAATATGATATATGTATAATATATGACTATATATACATGTATCATCTATAAATGTCTCTTTATATGTGTCTGTGAGTGAGACTGGAGATAATCTCAGAGGGACATCACTAGCATTAGGTGTATTGGGAAAGACTTCTTGCCTTAACATCCAGAGAAAATTGAAGCTATCATAGGACACAAACAAAAGAAGGTAAAAACAGAGGTAGAGGAAGATTAAAAACAGAAGTGAAAGTCATTGAAAAGTATCCTTCATTTTTATTCTGTCCAATATAATACTTCAAGGATCCAGATTTCATCAGTTTGGGATTTCCATCCAAGAAGAAAACAATGTGACATTTTGTGTCTTAGTAGATGGTATTCTTGAATATTTGTGACTGGAAAAGCAGACAAACAAAAAACTGCCACATGGTGAGCCATCTTCTTGTGTCGATCCTCTCTGAACTTAGCTAAAGTAGTCCATAGTCCACAGTCAGCGTCCATCACCAAAATTAAATCATTATCTTTCCAGCTTGGCAAGATTTGTCAGATCTTGTTCACATCATGGTGCCACAGCCTGAGAACTCAAGGTCACCTTCAAATCTCCTCTAGCTCCTGCTCTTAGAATGTAGACATGAAAATGTGTAGATACTCCCTTTTTCTCTTATAGGGCATAAATTATCCTCTAGTGACCACACTTGACCTCAATCCTTTAGAGAGCAGTCTTTGGGAATATTTGAAGAAAATGAGAAAACAATTGAGAAAGAATCTTAATCTGTCAGCCCATGAACAACCAGACAGCAGCAATGACCGATATACTTCACCTAAGGACAAAAGCCCCAAACCATTTTTACCTCCTTGGGAGCATTTAGTAAAAATGAATACATCAATATAGCTTTATTCTTTCATATCCCTCCTAAATCCCAATTTGTAATCCAGGCTTACTGTGGAAATATTTTCACCTGTATCTTGAGATGAATTACTCTCCCCCCTTTTCACAATACCCTATTTGCAAGAATAAAACACAAATTTAAAAGTAATTATGACCAATTACAGTTTTATATGGCATTCATGTTCATTAAAGTACTAACCAAATCAAAAATTATGACCACACTTACAAAAAAGAAATCTGGAGTAAATGTTTGCTATTTGGAGTTGGAGTAGGGAGAGGGAAGTAGAGAGACAGACAGACCAAGAGCAAGAAGTGGAGAGAAAGACACAGAGAGATAGATAGAGACAAAGAACGTTATAAAATCTTTCGGAGAGGAAAATTTCTCAAGTCTTATTCCATTGCAGCCATACTCATTTTCATGTGTCAGATGGAGAAAAGGATAGCAGTGGAGTTAGCTATTCAGATAACAGCCACACAGTCATCACTGTCTCCAAGCTCTCTATCTTTCTTAACAAGAAAAACCTCTTTTTTTACCCTAATATCACAGTGCTCCCTCTTTATGATATCAAGTTATGAGGTATTGTTCTAACCCAAAGAAATTCAACTCCCAATATGCAGACTTAGCTTCAGAGAAATACCACCACTTAATAGAGTTCTGTACATGGATTCAAGAAGTCCAGAGTTCAAATCCAGCCTCTGATACTTATGATTTATGTGACTCTAGGTAAGTTGCTTTACCTCTTTCTGTCTCAGTTTCCTGATCTATAAAATTGGGATAATTCCTCCCAGGGTTGAAGTGCAGATAATTGAGATAATGCTTCTAAAGCACCTATAAAACTTAAAGCTCTATAAACATGATATATAATTATCATTAAAATTTTTATTACCATTATATATGTTGTTATTATTTTTGAACACAATCTTCTAGAGTTTTTTAATTGAGAAGCATCAGCAGTTCTTTTTCATAAAGCATGAAAACTAATAACATTGCAATTACAAACATTTGAGAATTCCTAATTTTTTCTTATTTTCAATGGAGGAAAAATGCTAACATTCCATTCTGGAAGATGAGAATAAGAGTGAAATCCATTGTGTAAACCTATGGGGAGAAGCTTATATTTTGTGGAGTTTGTTAAATTGTCTTTAGAAGACAGTTGAATTCTGATAAATTTTAATAATTGAGCATAGTCATAGAGAAGCACAATTGGGTGCAGTACATTGCATATCCTGCTATTTTTACTTATTTTTTGTTTGTTAGTATTCAGAAGATGGCAGAAAGTAAATGATTATAGCATAAGAAAACATTCGCACAATTGTCTGGTCACCCTTCTAGCTCTATTTATCCACATAGCATACCACAAAAAGTTTCTAGAAATGTGGTCTGATCCCTCTGCAAGGCTTGCTTTGGGGGATAAAATCTTGCTTCATAATTTAATTAAATTTATGTAATTTTGTTTGTGAGCATATAAATTGACCCTTAATGCATTCAAATCTGTGGAAGATGCTGTCGTATATCTATGAATATAGATATAGGCTTCTATATCTATGAATATTACCACTAAGATCTTCGATGACTTCTACAAAATCCAAAACACTTACTGATTGAAATACAAAATCTTTAAGGTCAAAATTTCAATATTTCATGATAAAATGGAAAGCTAAAAAAATCTCATTTCTGTTGATGGTAGAATGAATCAAAACTGAGTAAACCCTCTGCCTCATTTTTGTTTAAAATAGTAAGAATTCAACTTAAGCAAAATTGAGTTTGTCTGGATAATTTAGTTCCAGAGCTCAGTGCTGTTTTTTGTTTATGTTTTTGCTTTTTCTCATCTCCACTGAGAAACAAGGCAGGCCTTCAAGGGGCCAAAGTCATTCTTATTCCTGGCTTGTCTTCCTTAAGTGAAAAAAAAAGAGTATTACCTATTACTTTTTCTAAAAGTAAAACCTAGGCTTGACATTAAAAGGAAGTAGAAAGGGACTTAGTCAATGACCAAATCACTTCCATCCTTTTGAATTTAGGTGAGCCAGTTGATGAGGCCCTTATCATTCATAGTAGCATTTATCCTGTTCTGATAGAGTAGGGAAAAAGAAAAAGTACTTTAGAGGTTTGGTCTTCTCTCTCTCTCTCTCTCTCTCTCTCTCTCTCTCTCTCTCTCTCTCTCTCTCTCTCTCTCTCTCTCTCTCTCTCTCATCTATCTCTCTCTCTGTCTCTCAATTTTTCTCCCATTTTGTTTCAGGAGATTTTGAAATGAAGTGGGAAATGTTGAATGTGTAAGTGATAGGAAAAAAGATTTCAGTAAACCTCAGATTTGAATCCCTTACATCACTGATAGAAGATTGCCCTTCTTTGGGTAGAAATGAATATAAGTACACACTCACAACTTCAGAAAACAACACAGATTCAGAGTTATAAGTGGCCTTACAGATCATCTAGTTCTGTCTATTTATTTAATAGATAAGAAACCAATATCCAGATCAATTAAATGATTTATTCAAGGTCACACAGGTAAAATGTATATTATACATATATATATGTGTGTGTGTGTGTGTGTGTGTGTGTGTTGGTAGGTACTGTTATGGTTACTGTTGCCATAAATATTATTATAATTTTTGATCATGGGAAGAGAGATCAAAAAATAAATGGCAGTCATTCTTTGAAAAGAATTTAAAATCCAGTATGTAGCTCCATTTTAATGACATATCAAGCAAGGCTAATGAGAAGTAGAATTCCTGAAAATTGACTTTAATACAACTGAATTACTTCATTTGGCCATCTCATTCTAAATCTCGGAAGGAGGTTACAATTTGAATAGTTAGGGTTTATTCATTTTGAGGAAAATGATGGTATAACGTAGTTGCTCTCAAATTTTCCAGTTTTTTGTTTTTCAGTCATTTCAATTTTGCCTGACTCTTTATGACCCCTTCAATGATATTTGGGGTTTCCTTTGCAAAGATACTGGAGGGTTTTGTTGCCATTTCCTTCTCCAACTCATTTCACAGATGAGAAAACTGAGGCAATCAGGGTTAAATGACTTGCTCAGGGTCAAATAGCTAGTAAGTGTCTGAAGCTGGATTTGAACTCAGGTCTTCCTGACTCCAGGTCCAGCACTCTATCTGCTGCACCACCAAAATAATGAATAGTAAAGTTTAATCATTTTCCAGATCAGCTCATATTTTCTTATTATTGCACATTGCTAGACAGCACTGAAATTTGAATCCTGGAATATGTGAGTTGATTTTGATGAGTGTCCAACTACTGTTAATTATTTAGAATGAAATGGACAAATGAAGGAATTCATGTGTATTGAGGTCAATTTCACAGGAATTCTATTTCTCATTAGCATTGGTTACCATGTCATCAAAATGTGAAGTCATTCTAAAGCATTATAGTGTTTAACTAGGCTGATGGAGCCAAGGACCAATTGTTAGAACCATTGTAAATACGGAAGATTGGCATGATCCCTGTTTCGAGGTAACCACACTAACCAAAGGGCTTCTCTGAATGCCTTTATCACTGTAATTTACTCCTTACAGGTAACCAAGGCATGATATAGTTTCATCAGAGCACATTCCTCAGACATATCTCTAATTGGATTTGTACTAGGACAAAGCTCCTCAGTTTAATTCTCTAGCTCTTTGCTGTAGCCCCTCTGTGCTTAAGTTTTGAATGAATCTCCAGAAGTGTTCCTTGTAGAATAAATGCGGATGAGGGGTGGACTTCAGTTTCCTCTGGAGAAAAAGTGCTCTATGACCCTGTGTAAACTGAGAACAAAGTTGTTTTTCTTTCCTTTGAGAGAGAGGACTGTGGTGACAGTAGCAGACAAACTCCTCTTAACCAACAGGAATCATAAAGCCATCTGGGGGCCCAGAATTTATGTTTCTTAAAGAAATATCATATATACTTACCCAGATCCACACAACCATTTGAAGGAGGATGGGTAGACATTATTGGTGCAGTGTAAAAAGACCTGGATTTGAAATTAAAGTACCCAGGTTCAAGTAGTGACTTTGCCACTTATGACTTATACGACCTTGAGTAAATCAACTGACTTCTCCAGTTTCATAAAATGAGGGCCTGAACTAGGTGAATCTAAGAGTTCCTTTCTTGTGACCTCTGTTTCATCCCTGATAAAACAGACACACAGAAGTTAATGGTTTGCCCTCTTTGGATCTGAACTTAGAGTTATTTAAGGTGAAAATCATCTTGCCCCAACAACTTCCCCAAATGAAAGATAGTCATTGACAAAATTCTGAGAATCCAGGAGAAAGGAAAGAACAGGTTGGGAAGATGAGAAAAAGAAGAATATTTGTCAGGGGAGAAAATTTGTCTTAGGAGCAGGAGGAAAGCTATAATCGATGCAGGATATGAAGTCTAAAGAACGAGAACAAATGAGAAGCATATGGTAAAAAAGCATGAACAACAAAACGCTTCTCAAACCACTTGCTTCCAACTTTGCTTCAATGTCACAAGAAGCACTGAGCAGTGGTAGGCCCCGAAGCCCAGCAGGTGTTGCATATGGTACTGCCCTCGCATCAATCAGGAGAGCTGCACGGCACTTGGCCCCAGCATGAGTCCTTGAAATACTTTACTTGGCTGGGGGGGATGAAGCAGGAATTATAAAGACACCTGATTTCCAAAGTACACTAAGTCTTGCTGAGGAGCCATACACAGGCACCTTGAAAATAACCCATAAACGCTTGCCAAACCAGTCAATCACTTTCTGAAATGCCTGCCATGCAGAGGGTACTGCACTAGGGGCTCCTGAGGAGTTTCTAAAAAAAGACAACAGGAAAAAAACGGTCGTCTCTTGTTCTCAAGTATACTCACCCAACGGAGGTACAATAATGAAGCATGACCCCTGTCCTGAAGATTACTAAGGCAAGAGAATAGATGATAAAACATGGCTCCTGTCTTCAAGAGCATTGGGGCACACAGCCTCCATACAGAATGCTGCATACCCTGTTGAACTGGGCTGTTCTTTTAGTGTGTGTTGCTCCAATGATGTTCTTTGTTACAAAGGACAATTCAGTGATGGCAGGAGGGAGAGGCATATCTGGAAATGATTATGATAGGGAAAAAAAGATGCTTTATTTTGCTTTTTTTCCCTCACAGCAAGATTAAAGGTGTTGGGCAAATTCAGATAGGAAAGGGGGGTATCTAAGTGCCCACCCAAACTCTTTAATGAATCACCCCTGCGTGTCCAGTGATTAGTATGCAAAGCAACAGCAGCTGTCATGATGGAATTTCAGAAAGAAAAACATTTGTCTAATTTTCTTTTCTTGTCTACACCTTTAGATAACTCATTTAATGACGTGTTCTGATTAACATGCAATAAAATGACTGGTTTAAAATACTGATGCCAATTTCATTTGAGTTATTTTGTCTTCTCTCAAAAAAAGGATACTTTTTTGGTCCATAAAGAGATGGCTGATTAATAGCCCTGGACAAGTTTGGCCTATCTCCACAGAGCAGGCGAGACAAATTCCCATGATGCCAGGCCAAAATGCACATCATCCAGGGGCAGCAGAATGCTCTGATTATTTTGTCTGCTTCTTTTTTAGCAAATTCAGTATCACCAAAGTCATAGAATTCTTGATTTTTCTCAAGAAAAAAGGTTTTTGCCTTTAATAGCATCAGTGCTGATTGAAAGGAGTTATAGAATGTCAGGAACGTACAAAGCAAACTTCTACTGTTTAATATATGGGTCATCAGACAATTATAGAAGAAAAGTTGAATGTTTTTCTTTGTTTTTAGAAAGTCAGACAAGGCAAAAAGTCCACTAAAGCAAGATTACATTTAGATCCCACAGCATAATACCCAATGATTGTTTCCTTTGTCTCAACTTAAGAAAATGAAATAAAAAATGACAATTATCTCCCCTTGCTCTTATCTCAGACAGCTAAAAGATGCAGCTGCAGGTTGACTTATCCTCTCTGGTCTAAAGAAAGCCTAGGTTTTACAGAAGCTATGTTGCCTTAGGTATCATCCTTCCTTGAAATGGTGGTTAATATAGAGCAGCTGCCTTCCTGTCTCTGGACTGGAGAGATGCCCATGTGAGATTTGGCAAAGGCATAGACGCCATATCATTCTTGTGGCTCAATGATGCCACAAAGGGTGATTCACTCAAGTTCTGAAAAATTGAAAGCGTCAGACCAGATACATTAAGGAGTGACTCATTTACCTGAAGGAGGTCAGGCTGAGACTTTCACTGGCTCCATTTACTTCTTCCTAAAGAATAAGGCCTGGGGAAACGTCTGCAACACTGTCTGTCTAGGGTCTTTACATCAGCCAATCAATCACCAAGCATTTATCAATGGACAACTAACATTAGGCCCTATTTGAGGTACTAACAATATGTAGAGCAAATTAAAACAGTCTTTGCCCTCAAAAAGTTTCCATTCTATTAAACAGGCATTCTTTTTAAGTCAGGGGTTTCTTTGGCAATCTGGTGAAGTCTATGCACTCCTCAGAATTAAAGCAGAAAATAAAATATATAGCAATATAAAGGAAACCCATTATACTGAAATACAATTTTCAAAGAAAAAAATGTTTAATGCCATGGAATGCAGGTTAAAAGACCCTGATATAGAAGACATCATATTACCAGTATAAATACACACAAAATTAATAACTATTATTTGGAAAGGGAGGGCAAGCACTAGAACAAGAAAGTCCACATATAGAAAGTAACATTTGAGCGGTTAGTCCAGCACAGCAGAAAAACGACTATACAACAACAAAAGAAGAATACAGCAAGCAAAGTTAAGAAAGGTATGCATTCCAGTTTGTGGGAAGGAATGAGATAAAATGCTGCGTGTGGAGGAGAAGAGGGTCAATATGGCCTTCCTGGCTGTTCCTTGCATTCTTTGTACAAGACATTATATCACCTAACTGAATTTTTTTGAGTTTTCTCTTATACCTGGAATATTCTTCATCTTCACATCCACTTTCTGATTTGTCTGTATTTTTTCAAGTGTTAGCTAAAATCCCACCTTCTATGAGAAACTTTTCTTGATCCCCCTTAAGTAAAGCTAATGCCTTCCCTTTGTTGATTATCTCAAATTAATGCTGCAGGAATCTTGCTGCTCATAGTAATTTTCATGTCGTCTCCTCCAATAGACTTTGAGTTTCTTGAAAGTAGGTGCTATCTTTTTCCTTCCTTTAGTCTTTATATCCTCAGAGCTTAGCACAGCGACTGACCCAAAGTAAACATTTAATAAATGCTTATTGACTGACATCAACATCCTCATGGGGATAATTATACAGAGAGACAGACAGACAGAGAGAGAGAGGCAGAGAGAGAGAGAGAAAGAGAGAGAGAGAGAGAGAGAGAGAGAGAGAGAGAGAGAGAGAGATGTAACCTGCCTCACAAGAGTATTACTCTGTAGCAGGAGTTGAAGAGAGGGATTGATCAGAGGGCATCTGATCTACTGAATCCCTGAATCTACTAGATGAAATGACAGAACTTTCAGTTTTTTAGTTGCTATATTTGGGACTTGCAAAGTATATGAGGCTCTGAATGGACTGGTTGCCTATGAAAAGGTTAGAAAACTCAACTGGGGAATGGCAGAAACTTGCCTCTGGTTGTGTATTTGTGGAAGAATGTGTTCAAGATTTATGAGAAAGATTATGTTGTTGCTTTTTCTTACTTTGCCATTTGGCTCTATACCTTTACTTTGAGATAGTGATGTCCTCAGGTTGAGTATTAAAAGGTAAACACGCTAGTAAGTGCTTATTGTTTTAGGAATACAGAGTCACAAAGTCCCTTGGAATCATCACCTGGAAGATAAAAGTTGTGAATGAGAACTGGAGGGATAGCCCAAAGAGAACCTGCATTGTAAAGTACCCGAAACATGTTCAGAAGAGCCACCATCGTTTGTGATATCCTTGAATTCCTCCACAAGTGGAATGGCATCTCTAGTGTAAATAGTTCCACCAGGTCCTTTGAGCCTTTCCTAATCAGGGAACATGGTTCTGAGTTTTTTTGTGAGCTCCTCTGTCTGTTGGTTTGCACTCAACTAAGTTAATCACTAAGGGTTGGATGGCTGTGGACTTCTAGGAAAAAAAAAAAAAAAACAAGCAAATACAACCTGAGCTTCTGGATCAGTAGGAATCTCAGCTATTAGTCCTGCATTTTTCCTGAGCAGAATGTAGAGTATTTAGAATAGCCAACTCCAAGAATCCACCATTTTATTTTTCTAACCATCTCAACTCAACTCCACAGCTGTTCTCCTACAGTAGTAGATGCTACCATATGCTTTTACTGTAAGAGGGAATGAGGAGAGAGATCCTTTTCTCTACCTTGCTGCATGTTTCTGGACAAGGGAAAAGATGAAGAGCTAATGTAATTTTAGCCAAGACTTCTTCTCAACTCTCCTTAGCAAGGTCAGTCCATTATTTCTAAATTAGATTGTCACCACCAGGAACAAATCCACTGTCTCTGCCAAAACTCAGCCAAGTTTCCTAATCCTTTCACATTCAAATGAACCAAAATCTCAAGGACCTTACTAGCTATAAATGGGCACTCCCCAAATCTGAAGGGGCACACTATTCCTTTTCATTTTCTCTGTTAGCTAGCCTTTAAATATTGCAAATATGACCTCTCAAAGTCTTGAGACTTTGATTTGATCTTGGGACCACTGATCAACCCTGTCCCTTATATCTAGATAAGATTAAGGATGCAAAATATTCTGCAAACCTTAAAGTGCTATGACATTTCAGTTGTTATTCATAGCAACATAAAAGAAATACATAATAAATCTGATAACCTTGATAACAACTCTGATGATGATGAAAGTAATAATAGTATTCTATTAGACTTGAGGGCAGTAAAAGTTTTTCAGCTTTGAATCGCTGGACTCTAGCACAGTACTGTGCATGTGTAGGTACTTGATCCATTTTGTTGAATGAATGAATGATTACAGCCGTTTGCTGCTCCCTCATCATTTCACATGAATACTCCTGAGTTCTCAACAGCTATGTTAGTGACGAGTTTTAGCAGGTTCTACAGTTTGGAAAATACAGGCCTAGGTACAGAATGTTTTGGCTGATCATTGGATGATTTTTTTTTCTCACTGTTGATTTTAAATGAAAGGATTTAGACATGGAGGGAAGCTAAAGATCATGTAGTCCTAAATCCTCATTTAACAGAGGAGGAAATTGAAACTCAGAAAGAAAAAAACTTGCCTGCCCAAGTCACACAGATAAGCAAATAACAGAGCCAGGACTAGAATTTAGGGCCTCTCTGTCGCTACAGTATACTTTCTACCATTATAAAGTAATCATAGAAATTGTCTACCAAGACATAAGAGACTGGGAGATACTCTTATGGAAATCACACCAGAGAATTCGCAGTATCTTAAACTATTAAAGGATAGCATTCACTTTGAGAAGACTAATTCGAAGAGTTGGTAGTGAGTGTTCAATCCAAGCATACTAATCTTTTTCCATTTAAAGTCTTTTCAATCACTTTAAATGCTCCACTGTCAAGACCTTTGAATTATGCACAAACCCATAAGGAAAGGGAAATGGCCCCAGTAGGAAGTATCTGTCAGGCAGCAATTAGTGGTGACTGAAGACACTTATCTTCCTATCTAACATTTCTACTTTGGTACTCCATTGTCCAACCCAGACAGAACCCCTGTTTCAGGTGGCTAGAGGCTTGGCAAACAGTAGCTTGGAACCTGAGTCTAGAATCTCATGTATGGACTAGCAGGTAGAGTATTAAATTCAAAATCAGGAAGACTCGGAATATTTGGGTTTAGAGTGAGCACATGCATACATACATACAACACACTTACACACACACACACATACATACAACTATGGACAAGTCTCACATCTTTGAATCTCACTTTTCTCTTCTATCTAATTAGGGGTAATAATGTCCCAGGTGCTTATCTCCCAGGTCTTGTCATGAAGCACATATGATATAAAGTATGCAAAATTCTTTGCAGTCTCAAAGTTCCACAGTGTATAATTATCACTCATGTCTCTTTAGAATTTAAACTCCCTGACCATTATGACTATTTTGTATTTTCTTGAAACAGTGTCTTTCTTATACATATTACATGTTTAATAAAACTGGGATTTTAATAGTCTCTATTCAACTAAGTTATTGTGATATAATGTGCATAAAGTGGTTATACTTCTTAAATGTGAGAAATTATTACTAATAAATATTTTTTGAATTGAATTCAGGCAATGGATGTGAGGTGGGAGAGGACAAAAATAATCTGTGGATGAGTAAATTAATTAAAACTATTAAGGATTTACTGTGTCAAATAACATGCTAAGTGCTGATGATACAAATTAAAAAATGAAGACAATTTTTGTCTTCAAGGAATTTGTGTTCTAACGGTGGAAAAAATATAGAAAAGAAAATGGTGGTCAGATTGGGAGAGGCATTCAGTTCAGAACTCTGCATAGTGTGGTGAATGGGCCCAAATAGAAACAGGGACAGACTCCATTCAGGAACAAGGACAGAGCGGATGTGATCATGGTTTATGGCTCTAGAGCTGGGAAGGAAACAAAAGGCGTGCTAATGGTGGTAAGGTACAGTTAGCGCTAGCATGACTGGAGTTTCAAAAATGTGAATTTTTCAATGAGATTGCTACATTAGGGAACATTTTTAGCATAACTAGAATTTCATCTTGGCTTAGGTTCTATTTCTTATGCAGAAAACTGGACCACTTCACAACAATTCAGAAGCTGCAATCCTTCCCACACCCACTTCCACAAGAAAATTTCAGATTTTCTTTTCTTTTCAAGGTAAAGGGCCAGATTTATTGTGTAGCTTCTGGTACTTGGGAGTTGTGAGTAGAGGAGAGCTGAGCCTAACCAGCCATTCCCACAATCATCTTCCCTGCCTGCCTGTCTTAGAGTGTCTCTCCTTTACCCCCAGGTATATTCCCTTTCCCCTTGACCTCTGACCCAGATGCCAAGAGTAGTGGCCTGCCCAACCTCTTCAAGACTCTGGGTCATAGTCCAAGAAGTAGCCTGAAGCTTTCACTATTTGTTGTGATATTTATGTATTTCTTAACCATTTAACATATACATACATATATACTATATTATACATACAATATAGTAGGTATGCATATATAATATATATGATATATCACATATATTATATATGTAAAACTGTGAGGCAATTTTTATTAGATATCTTTTTTTAATGTACCACTGATGAGGTGTTGGAACACTGTGGCCTTAACTCTATTTTCCCCATAAGTTTTGGGATCTTTGTTAGTTTATTTCACATATCTCAGAAATTTGGGGGAACCTATATGTTACTTTATAGTAGAATTTCCTTGCTTAGTGAGAAGATGGATACAGAGGAGAAAGTAAGGTGAAATATATTGACAATGTTCCTGAAACAGTGATCCCAAAGCCTCTGTGACCAAGTAGCAGATAGACTGGAGGGAGCCTCAGGGCAGAAGTGTGTCCAGGGAGTGGTAGTCAGACACCTGAAGAAAGAGGTTGTGGGTGGAACAGCTTGGCCAGAAGGGTTGGAGTAAAAGAGAAGAGTCTCTAGGATTTGGCCTTTATTTCCTATAGAGCATTATTATGTGGGATCTTCAGAGAGACCTTGAGAGTGTCCTTATATTGCTTCTCCTGACCTCCAGGTGAGTGTTTGCCTTATGTGATTTTGCCATAAAATAGTCTTTTAGGCAAATGCACATATGGCATTCAAATAATTTGGCCAGCCCATCAGTTTCATTCTCTGCAATAGAGGTTAAGTGCTTGGTAGTTCAGCTTGAGACAGGACCTCACTGTCTGGTATCTTAGACAAGGTAAGTGTTCACATGGTATTCAGAAGAAGTGATGCAAGGATACTCTCAAGGTATTGCTGAAGAATTTTGGGATCAATTATGGGACGTGGGAGACACTGGCAAAGGACGACCCAACATGGTGTACCCACATCAAAAAAAGGCACTGTGCTCTATGAGTGAAATAGAATTGCAGTAGCTCAAGAGAAATATGAGATGTACAAAGTTAGAGACCTCTCCACTCCAAATATTCACATGGACTTCTGTGCCCAATCTGTGGTAGAGTCTCCTGAGCTTGGTCTGATCAGTCACTTGGACTTCTGCACCTTGACTCCAACATTTTGGCTTTCTTTGAGAATGAAGGACAATATCCAATATGTATGATATGTTCTATAGTACTTTTTATTATATTTTTTATTATTTCAAACTTGAAAAAATCAGCAAACATGATTTTCCCCCTATATACAAAGAAGACAAAAAAAATTCTGGAACTGAAAATGTCTATACTCTGCAGCTCAACTTTAGAGTAAAGAGAATTTTGAGAATTTTTCTCCAGCCAGATCCACTATTTATAGCATTATATCTAGGGGGACATGTGTTCCAAATTCCAAACAACTGATTTGCAAATGAACTTATAAAATACAACACATTCCTAAATTGAGTACTTCTGTCACAATTCTTGTGGAGATTTAATATAATTGGCCATTGTCATCATGGAGGTTTCTGGGCAATTCATTTGTATCAAAAAATATTATTCTTTATCCATCCACCTCATTAGACTAGTTCTCATGAAGGCCCAGTGCCCTTGAAAACATTTAGTTTAGAAGTCTTGATGTTAAAGGTGATATTACCTCTAAGGCTTACCCTCTTGGGATTTGGTCAGAGAAATCTCTCTGCGCCAGTTTATGACCAAGTAGTATACTAGAAGAGTAACAGTCAAACTACATTAGTCGAGCAGGATAATTAAAATAAGCATACGGGAACCCGATGTGTATTGAGCGGTGTTAGCCGAGTGAAGAATTGCAAAGGCCCTCATCACATGTTTTCATCCCTAAGGGACATAATAAAATATAATAGAGAGATCTGGCAAAACAAGAAAATGCAGGAGATAAATAGATATATGGTAGATAGATAGATAGATAGATAGATAGATAGATAGATAGATAGATAGATAGATAGATAGGTAGGTAGATAGATAGACAGACAGATGGATAGATGACTTTAGCTATTTAGCCGTATTTGGGGGGAGCTATGAGGAGAAAGGGATGATTAAGGTTTTTGCAAATACTTACTGGCAGGTAGAACATGGTAAAATCAGATTGTGGGTAGTTGAATGTACAAGAGAGCTGGGATGTGATGTGCACCAAGAACCATTTTTCTCTTATTAAACTGTGTTTTAAAACTTGAAGACATTTGCATCTTACAATATAACAAGTATAACCCACTGTTTTTCGTTCAGGGGATACAAGATACAAGGATAAAACAAAAAATATATAAACAGTTTCCACCTTCAAGGGGATTATATGCTAGTGGAGGGATAAAGACAAAGCTAATAAAAATACATAATTTATACTCAGAGGGCAATCATTTAGGGAAGGATAAGATATTATACAATGGAAAAATCAGGAAAGCTTTCATGGAGAAATTGACGCCTATGCTAACTGAAGAAAAGAAGGAATTCTAGGACATAGAGGAGTAAGAACCAGGCAAAGCTACAGCCTGAGCAGAGTCACAGAAGTCAACCTGACAATGAAAGGGCCAGTTTGATTCTGTATTCCCATGTCGTCTTGGTTGCTCTGTCTTGTCCAACCTTTCATGACCCCATAAGACCATGGGACACCAATACTGTCCATGAGGTTTTCTTGTCAAAAATATTGGAGTGGTTTGCCATTCCCTTTTCCACTGAATTAAAGCAAACAGGTTAGGTGACTTGTCCAGGGTCACACACTTAGTAAGCACCTGAAACTATATTTGAATTCAGGTCTTCCTGACTCCAGGCCTAGCATTCTATCCACTGAACCACATAGCTACTTTTTCTATATTCTCCTAACCTAGAATCAAGTTACACGAAGAATACATTTAGTAAATGTTTTTTGAATTGAATTGAATGCCAACATTGCTACAGCCTAGTCAAGATAATAGAATTACAGAGTTTTAGAATCGGAGAGGAATGGCAGAAGTCTTCCAATCAATCCTTAATTGATTTCTGTGTCCCCATAATCTCACTGTTAGTCTTTAATCTTTTTAACATCTGCTGTACAAAGAATCCTGTGCTAAGTATGATGGTAATTACTCTGATAGTATAATACAGAGACTACAGAAGCAATATATTGAGATTCAGATATGTAGTCTCAGATAAGTCATAAGGAGTGCACCTGGTTTTCAAAAACCAGTAACAAATAAAAAAGCGAACAACTAATTAAACTAATTTCTTGTGGAATTCCAGAGGATTCAGGTTCCAAAGGTATGAGCAGAAGGTAACTAAAAATTCATCAGGTGCAAGATTTTTGAGACTTGGTCTCCCTAGCTGTATGTGTAGCAGTAAATTGGTTTACATGGAAGCTTTGACCTATACCATTTCAAACCTGGGTCGGTTTTCCATCATAGTGACCCTCCTTTCCCCCTACTCCTAAGTATTCACTATAATGTTGTCAAATTTCATATGGGCACTCAGCTGCCCTATTGCAGCTCTGAACTCCTGAGCTCAAGACACCCACAGTCTCCATTGCAGCAGAGAATATAGGCATACTCCACCACAAATGATATCAGGTGCTATTTTAAGATTTACAAAAATCCCTCATGAGGCTTATCTCTCATGGGCATACCCCAGGATGTTCATTTCCATGATCCGTTCCTAAGACTGCCTTTGGTCACTAACCATAAGTTTAACTGGTACAAAAGACTGATAACAGAGCTTTTAAAGGGGCCATAGTTAAAGAACACATGGCACAGGAAGTGTTTTATGCCAAGGATACAGAATTTATAATGTTATTGACAAGTCCATGTTGTACATAAGATATTCACATATCTGGTAAAAAACAGTTATTGTCAGCACTGAATTTGGAACCAGGAAAGACTTGGTTCATAGACTGCCTCTGACATTTAATAGCCCTTCCATGATGGATAAGTGATCAAGTACAATTCAATAGACATTTACAAGCCCACTATATGCAAAGTGAGACATGGATAGAGAGCTGGCCTTTGAGTCCATGACATCTAGATTCACTCTGGCTTCCTACAGGGCTATATGTCTAATGGCAAGTTACCCAACATCTCAGTGTCAAGTTTAGATTTCATTTTAGTGTTCCCTGTCTGCACTGGTGGAGGGAGTTTTCATACCTAAAGTTCCACATGCAGATGAAATCACAGATCTAGAGAGACAACTCCTTCTTCCTCTGTCCCTCCTCCCCCAAAGATAGTGTGAGGTATTATACTAGAGAAAAAAAAAAAGATACAGTTTTTTCCTCTTCTGAATCTCAGCTTCCCTACTTTAGAAGGGGGATAATACCTTCCGCACCTTCCTCATAGTGTTGTTGTGAGGATAAAATGTGATAATGCATAAATGATAATAAGTAGATTTATTATTAGCATCTTTGTTATGCTGGAGGATCTCTCCCACGCATTCTTGCTAGGAATCAGCTGACACACTAAGACAGGCAGGCAGGGAAATTCCAGAAAATCTTTGTTTCCAATGAAATTTGCATTATTTTTTCTGACATTTATCAAAGTCTTTTAATAACATCTATCATCTTCCACTGATTCTTATAACACAAGGCTAAGCATCTGCCTGCAGCAAATACTTTCAGCTGGCACTCAAACATGAATTCCAATAAGTCTTAAAAACCAGAAGGAATTCAATCAGGCACACTTTTTCTTTCAGTTTCTTAGGTTCATTCTCTGCATTCTAGTAGACCTAGGAAAAAAATGTTCATTTGCATAAGAATTCTGAGTGAATCATTCAGTTAATAAATGAAGAGGAAGAATTAGCATTCTATAGCACCAGTTATAAGCCTGGCATTGTGCTTAAGCACTGGGAATACAAAAAAAAAAAAAAAAGAGAGAGAGAGAACCCCTATCCTCAAGGTGCTTATAATCTAATGAAAGAAAAACAGAGGAATATGGCCAGTTTGGAAAAGAAGACCTGACTTGCCTGGCCATCCTTCTTAAATGGAGATCCTGGAAGGAGCTCTCCACCCTCCAATCAGAGGGAAAGGCCCTAGGAGCAAAGGATACTGATGAACTGCGAACTTCAGACGTGAAGGGATTTTGCAGGATGAAGAGGTCTCTGGGGTATGATGCATGTGTCCAAAGGAGTATAGTTGGGTGGGAAGGAAGAAACTTGAACATATAAATCTTAGAGAAAAGATATTTCTTTCCTCCAGTCTGACTCATTTTTGTGTTCCCCCACACTATGGATTGTGACCAAAAAAAAAAATTGTAGTAGATTTATCTGCAGAGAATCAGAGGAACCCTGATATATAGGGTTTTCTCATATCTTAGGAAAGAATAGGGTGATGATTAAAAATAGTCATAGGACTACATATATAAATGTATATTTATGTATATATACATATATATGTATGTGTGCCTATTTAATTTCAATGTACCAAGCACATAGTAGGAGCTTAATAATTGCCTATTGACCTTCTTAGTCAATAGACAGTAGTTTACCTAATTGACTTTGGGTAGATAGCTTTCCCAGTGAGGAAGTGTGTGTATTGATTAGTCACTTAACCCAAACAACTTTTCGGTAATTTAGGGAATTGTCTGGGGCACTGTGAAATTAAGTGATTTGTCCGTGGTTGCACCTCCAATATGTCAGCAGTGAGAAACTTGAACCTCTATTTTTTGGACCTTAAGGCCAGTTCTCTTTCCACCATGCCATGGTGGATTCCCAATTTTGTTGATTGGGAATTCAGAATGGTACAAAATTCATGGAGCAACACAGGTCTATATTCCATTCAAACATCTTTCCCCTCTTGCACCCTTTTTTTCACTTCCACTCCAAGCAGTACCTTAATGCAGGTACTAGGAAGGCCCAATGAGGGTCATGTCATTATTTAAAATATTGAATAGGATCTGAGGCTAAGGACTAGGGGTCACAAGCTGAGTGAGGTTTGACATTTGAAAGATGGTGAATGTTGATCAGAGATCTCATACTATTTGATTCACTGTAATCCAATTTTCTAACTTTTAGGTTAAATGAGCAAGAGTGCTTAACTTTTTTTAGGAATGCTACATTTATGGAACAAAATAGATTTCATTCTCAAACAGCCAAATTAAGTGCTTTTTGATGAGGAGACAGCACAGTATAGTAAAATGGAAAGAACACAGGACCAGGAATCAGGAGACAGTAGGTCAATTCGCATTTTTTAGCTCCTACTATATGCCTGGCACTGTGCTAAGGTCTGGAAATACAAAAAGGGCAAAAGACAATTCCTACCCTGAAAGACCTCCCAGCCTAAAGGGAGAGGCAACAAGCAAACATCAGAGATTCTGTAGAACTGAACTGTTTACCTCCCTACATAGGAAGATGATACTTATAATTCTTAAAAATTGTATCATTAACAGTACAGACAGAAAGAATATACATGGTAAAAGGGTACAGATATAAGTGCATTTGAGGGAATGACATAAAATAATTAAGAAATGAGAAGGAGGAGTACACTGGGTACAGAAAAAAAGGGAGAGGAAGAATGGGTAAATTATTTCACATGGAGAGGTCCAAAGACCTATTAAGACCTATTACAAAAGACCTATTACAGTGGAAGGGAAGGTGGGAGGGTAGGAAATGGGCATTGCTTGAAACTTACTTTCATCAGTATTGATTCAAAGGGGGAATAATATGCACAATCCATTGAATATAGAAATCTAGTTTATCTGACGGAATTAGGAAGGAAGGAGATTAAGTAAAAGTGGGGGAGGGTTTACTGGCAGAAGGGAGAGCAGAACAGGGGAAGCAGTGGACAGAAGCAAAACACTGGTGAGGAGGAAAAGGGTGAAAGGAGAGGAAGGACAAAGAGGAAGAAAAATAGGCTGGAAGGAAATACACAGGTAGTAATTATACTTGTGAATATGAGATGAACTCTCCCATAAAACAAAATCAGATAGTAGAGTTAGAGTGGATCAAAAGTCAGAATCTTACAATATGCTTTTTACAAGAGGCACACTTGAAGCAGGGACAAATAGAAAGTAAGGGTAAGGGTCTGGAGAAGAAATCTATTATGCTTCAATTGAAGTAAAAAAGAAAAAAAGCAGGGGTACCAATCCTGATCTCAGAAAAAAATTAAAGCAAAAGTAGACTAATTAAAAGACAAAAGGAAGGAAACTACATCTCATACTAAACATATATGAGCCACTTGGTTATAACATCCATATTCTTAAAGGAGAAGTTAAGTGATTTACAGGCAGCTTTGAAATGAATATGTTGAATTGGTCATATGCTAAAAAAACAAAAAAAGTTCTTTGTAATAGAGGGTCATAGATTTTTATGTGACTCTTTGCATATGGAAATGTTTGTTGATGTTAGACAAATTTAGAATAACAAAAAAATAAGATCTATTGAAATTATTCTGATAAAAAGACCATCCATTGCCTTCTCATATTTTCATCAAGAATGCCTATGATACAGTGTGTAGATCCCTTTCATTGATACTCTGTGGAGTGAAAATTAGGCATATTGGATGGTACTTATTGATGACTTCTGGATCCTGTCCCCACCCACCTATCTGTTGACATATAGATTAAGAAACTAGCCCAATTTACCAAAGTAGAAATACGCTACAAGCTACCAACACACACACAATTTTCAATTCTCTTTAAAATTAAATTAATTAAGAGTATGACACACAAAGTGAGGCTACTTTGTATAAGTAGATAAACTTATTGATAAAACATTGGTTCAAGTTTATAGAGCATATTTTTAATGGCCTGCATTCAAAATATTCTGCACTTGGAAGTAGAGTTTTGAAATGAATCATACCCCTAGTTTAAGAGGATAAAAACCTCCCACATGGTAAACTGAGGATTGAACTTCTAGCTCGGTACTAGAAATGGCTCCTCTGTTCTGGGTAACTCCTACAGAATCCTTATACCTCAAACAAAAGGAAACTAGGGATCATAAGAGCAATATTTAGAGAGAGAGCACAAGATGAGTTATACATACATGCACACACATATACATACATACTTTAAATTTCTATTTCACCCTCTGCTTTTGGAATAGGAGAGTGACGATTTTCCTTGATAATTTCTTGAAAGATGATGTCTGGGTTCTTTTTTTGATCATGGCTTTTGGGTAGTCCAATAATTTTTAAATGATCTTTCCTGTATCAATTTTCAGTTCAGTTATTTTTTCAATGAGATGTTTCATGTTGTCTTCTATTTTTTCATTCTCTCGGTTTTGTTTTATAATTTCTTGATTTCTCATAGAGTCATTGGCTTTCATTTGCTCCATTATAATTTTTAAATAATTATTTTCTTCAATAAGCTTTTGGACCTCCTTTTCCATTTGGCCAGTTCTGCTTTTAAGGCATACTTCTCCTCATTGACTTTTTGGACTTCTTTTGACATTTGGGATAGTTGTTAGGTATTATTTTCTTTAGTATTTTGGGGGAGGTCTTTTTTAGCAAGCTCTTGACTTGGTTTTCTAGATTTTTCTTGCATTACCCTCATTTCTCTTCCCAATTTTTCCTCTATTTCTCTTATTTGATTTTCAAAATCCTTTTGGAGCTCTTCCATGGCCTGAGACCAATTCTTATTTTTCTTGGAGGCTTTGAATGTGGGATCTTTGACTTTGTTGTGTTCTTATGATTGTCACTTACTTTGTCACCAAAGTAAAATTCTATAGTCTGTTCCCCTCTGTTTGCTCATTTTCCCAGCCAGTTACTTGGCATTTTACCTCTCTGTTAAGGTAGGGCTCTGTTTCTAGTCTATAGGGTGTACAGTCCCAAGTTTCAGGGGTTTTGTTCAGCTGTTCTCAAAGATACTTCTAAGGACCTGTTAACTTTTATTTCTTCTAAAGTGGTATGATCAAAATAAAGGTGTTTACTCTTCTCTTGAACTGTGCTGGTCTGTGAGTGACCACAAGCACTCTTTTCTGCTTTGTATGAAGAGGATTCCCTGTCCATCACCACAACAAGCTCTGCCACACTAGCCCCAGAACTGCCACCCAGATCCAAGCACAGACAAAGCAAGAGAATGTTGCCTCAGCACCAGCAAAGAAATCCCTGCTATTTCCCTCAATCACCTCATATTCTGTGGACTGAGAGCTGTGGACGCAATTGCCATTGACACAACTGCAGCCACCAGGCTGGGGCCAGACCATGCTCCTCTCTCAGCCAGGTCCAACAGATCTTTCCTACTGATCTTCTAAATTGTCTTTGGTGTTTGTGGGTTGAGAAGTCTGGGAACCATCACAGCTACCAGTGATTCAGTCACCTGAGCTCTGTCTGTGTTTTCTGGGGCTTGATCTATGTTGATGCATTTTGCACTAGACTGTGCTCCTCTCCTAGTCATGTGCAATGATCCTTTCCTATTGACCTTCCAGGTTGTCTTGGGCTGAAAATTTGTTTCATTCTGTCATCTTGTGGGTTCTGCTGCTCCAGTCATTTTTTACTGGTATTTGGAGGGGTTTGGGGGAGAGCTCAAGCTAGTTAGTCCCTGCTTTTGCTCCACCATCTTGACTCCACTCCCCCTTGACTTCCCTTTTTAGAAGTCATATTTCATGCAGATGTGCTAGAAACATTCTGCTGCCATGATCATGATGCCAGAGGATGACCCCTCTCTCTCTACTCTTTTCATGTACTCATTCTAGAGAATCCCCAAACTGATCCCATATCTAATCTTTGATCTCCAGAAATTAAAAACAAATTAAAAAATCTTTAGTCCCGGAGTTATTTGTGCCCTGACAATCCCTTGGCAGAGGATTTTATACAACAACTAGACACTGTATGTAAAGATGCAAAAACTGAGGAAGACAAAATTGACAAAAGCACGTGGAACTATGTCTTCTTCTGCTCAAGGACCTCCCGTGGCTCCTTTTTGTCTCTAGGGAAAAAAGCAAACAATTCTGAATATTAAAGTACTTCACAGTTTGATCCCAGTCAACCTATCCAGGCTTGTTGAACATTACTCTGCTTCACATAATCTGCATTCTAGTCCAGCTGAACCTGTTTTCTGTTTTTTTTATTTTTTGTTTTTTGCACAAATCTATCATTCACCTACCCTACTTCCTAGAATTCTCAGTTTTATTCAGTTCAGTTATTCAGTTCAGATCCTCCAAGATTCACATCTTCTTCTTTGTTACTAGTGTTTCTTCTCTTCCCAATTACTTTATTTTTATGTATGTATGTGTGAGTATCTGTCTCTCTCTGTGTATGTGTGTGTATGCATGTGTGGGTGGGTGTGTATGTTTCCTTCATATCTAGGGGCCAAGATTCTTTGCTGTTCTCACACAGGTCGTTTAGTTGTTCTAATTTTCCTCTAAGCAGTTATATTTCACAATAGAAAACAGGTAAAAACAAATTTATTCTTCTTAAGGGAAAACATTCTTTCTCCACAGCTCTCATAACCCATCAGGGAAAGTATTATCCTCCTGTCTATAAACACTAGAGAAACAGACGAATACATGAGGATAATTTTACCTTACAATGGATCATAGAACGCTAAGGATATTCTTCCTAGTGAACAGGGACATCTCTTTCCTGGAAATTAGTCTTATTTGGTCACTGTTGGAATTCTGATGGTTCAGAGAGAGTGTAAATAGCAAATGTTTCTGTTTTCAACAGAAATCCTGAAGGTCTTCCCTCCCAGATTGTTTGGTTTTTTTTTGACTGGTAAAAGAGGCCATTCTCTGCTTCCCTTTTTACCTAGCCTTAATCACTTGAATGGTCATTGCCTCAGACAAACTGAGACCTGGGAAAGACCTTAACTTAAAAGGGCCAAGGCCTCCCACAGCATCCGGGATCATCTAAGTCATCCTGATCTGTGTCTTGTCACAGGACCCAGGCAGCTCCAGAGGACGAAGTGAGCACAGCCCTCCCTCCCTTAGAGCCAATTGACTTGCCAGTCATGGCATCTCCTTCCTGACATCATGGTCTTCTTCTAGAACAAAGGAGAAACAATAGTAGCAGTCCATTGGATCATGAATGGGGGCAAAACACTTGACAAGAGCAGTCGTCCTGACAATATCAGCCCTTATCTATCAATGTAATGTTTTTCCACATCTCCTTCTAGAGTGATGCAGGGCAAAACACAGCAGATTTTCCTGGACATTCATTCTTAATTTCAAAATGGATTCACAGGATTAACTAATAATAGAAAAGAAACACAAGAAAACAGGTAAAACAAGTTGTCACATCACATTTCCTAAGACTTGGTTTGGATGAGATGACTGCCATTAATGAAATGTTAAATGATCTCAGATTCTATTATGTAATCAAATCCTATTTATTTTAAATGAGGGAGCATCTAGTTCAATTTAATTAAGAAGAAGAATTATAGAAATTCAGTTTTATTTACTCACAGAAACATACCAAAACTTCATCCTATTGTTTAGGAGATGTTGTCATGGAGATGCCCTTCAGAATTTGCTTTAATAAATATACCAGAATAGCTTGTACATAGCACTGGGATTGCTTGTTACATACAGTGAGTGGTGCTTCTAATGTGCTTACAAACAATGTGCACTCCACTTCAAAATTTTCCCCTGAGATCTTATTCACAGAAATAATTGGCTCAACTGACCTTGTCTTTCTAGATAGTATAAAGGCTAACCTCAGCCCTTCTCTTGTATAAATTATCATAATTCTGAGCTACAGATTAGCATCCAAATTGACATGGGTTTATAATTGTTTCTTGAAACTGTTATGCACATTTCTCAGGAATCATAGACTTTTTCTATGCCTTATTTTGTTCTCAAAAATGTTGGTATAACTTTTGTTCCACTCATCTTTTTAAAAAAAATCTATTGGCTAATTTTTTTAAGAACCTGCTATGTCCAATAAACCTGAAATTAACCTGTGTATTATTTAACTTAAAATAGAATGTAAAGCTCCCAGAGGGAAGAGGCTGTTTCTTTTTTGAAATCCATTCCTGGTGCTGAGACAGTGTAGGAGCTAAATGAATAATTGCTGGGTAAAATACTTATTGATTAGTTTTCTGGATTATGGCAAATCACTTTTAGGTTTCATCTAATAAATATCCCCTTCCGGTTGGAAAATGTACGGAGTGCTAGCCATCCTAGCAATCCTCACTTATTTCTGGCTCCAGTACACAGAAGGTAGGAGTCCATAAACACAGGCATAGAAAATGTATCCTGAGTTTCTCCCCCATATTTTCCTTCCATATGATTCTATCAAGTAAGGGACATATTAATGGTGGCAAATCACTTGTCCCTGAATTCTCACATTTGCTCTATATCTTTATAAATTTAAAGTGTTTGCTTACGCATCCATTTAAGTGGCTGGCTGGTAATAGATTGTTGAGATTCTAGTCTCTTGAACTGTCCCTAGCTTCCCCCTAGCTTTGCCCATCCCAGATTTTGGAGGTTCTAGTGTCCTGAATCACCCCAAGCTTTTCTCTAGCCTTGTCCGGGTAGGATTGTTAAGATTCCAGTCTCTTGAAACATCTCTAGCTCTTTTCTAGCTCTGCTTATTGGTGGCCTTCCAGAGTAGAAACTATAAAGCTCACCTCCTCTCCCATCTCTAACTCACGAAAGAAGCATTCAACAGTAAGCAAAGGAAAATTTACTTTGGTATACGGGGAGGATATTCAGTAGGAGGTGATTCAGCTGAACAAATTTACAAGTCAGCCAGCATGTATTATGTACTTATCATGAATCTAGGCACTGTGCTAAGCCCTGAGCCAACACACACACACACACACACACACATACACGTGCACACACATGCCTGCGCGCGCACACACATTCACACACAAAGTTGGGAGAAATAAAGGTCCCAAGAAAGTGGCTACCTTGGAGAAAGACAGGAATAATAATGAATCCATCCTGAAGAAGAATGAAGCTGTCTTACCTAAGTTGCCATTATCTCCCACCAGCCAAACATCAGAATGAACCTAGAGTTTCTTGGGCATATTTTGTGCTCAGATGTCTAGGAAGTGATTTCTGTCAGGATCCTGAGTCTTTATAGTTTCTGCTTAGGAAGAGGAAAGAAACCTTGCATTATTCATGCAAAACAGGTGTCAGTTGCCAGAGACAATGGTCCCGAAGCGGAGGGGCAGAAGGCAAGAGGGAGAGTCCAGATCAAGAACATGTCAGTACCAGAGGGAGTTCAAAAAATGAGATCAAGTTTAAGCATCAGGGAAAAGTGTCAGATGTCAGAATAATGAAGTTCTGAGACTGATAAAGCATTAAAGATAACAACACTCTTGATGTCTTGTAAATCATTAATATTTCAATGATTTGGTGTTGCAATCTAGCTTACAGCTCCCAATACATATCCCAATCAATTCTGAAAATCTATATTAGTTGCATTCAGTATTAGCAACTGTGGAGGAAACTAGATGGGGTAGTGCACAGAGGGCTAGTCCTGTAGTCATAAAGACCTGCTTACAAATTCTCCTCAGAAACTTCTCTAGTGTATGACCTTGAGCCATTCATTTCACCTCTGTCTACTTTCATTTCTTCAACTGTAAAATAGGGGTGATAATAGCACCTCCCTCATGGGATTGTTTTGAGGATTAAATGAGATAATATTTGTGAAACACTTAGCACAATGCCTTCTTATTAAACAAGCTTAATAACTTTAGCAAACTGATTCAATCCCTCAACCTAGAACAGCTGGGATTCTTAAAGTCAGGTTCAGGTCTAAATAACATATGGTTACTTATAGACCAGACCATAAATCAACCAACAAAGTAATCTGGGGGAAAAATGAACGTGACTATCAGGGAAAAGTCAAGCACTAGGAACTTTCAGTCCGTATATGTTCCAATATTCCAATACCTCAGTGCATCTGTGATCCTATCAATGTATTATTCCTTCCAACAATGAAGACTGCAGTCTATTTGTGTGACTTAATCTTCTGCAATTCTTCTGCATGTCTTCCCATAAGTTTCCCAGGGAAGGAGGACAGAGGTGAAGAAGTCTACTCAATGTACTGTTGACCTTCCTCCATTTCTGTTGGCATTGGTAAGACACACAAAGAACATATGGCTTGTCCATGCTCACACTGCTGAAAGCAATATCCTAACTTGTACAACTATAAAACTGGACTACTTTTCTTTAAAAGCTAATTTCCATCTTGGAAATTTCATTGGGTCAAATGACTAAAGACTCAAACTATTACATCACTGCCTAGACAATTAAATACAAAATAACCATAAGAAATTCTAGGCACATCCCGATGTTTGTGGAGTATGATTGACAATTAATACAAGGAAGTTTTTTTCAGCTAAACCAACTCAGAATGACTTCAGTGCCCATCCTTATTAAATACCCTCCTACTATGGCAAAATAAATATCTTTTTATTAACTATGAAATGAGCTAAGATTGTCTTATCTCATTCCTGTGCCAAACATAAACTTCTAGAACATTATGTGACTGGCCCATCTTTTTTTTTGCAGTTATACTTTTTTTAATGACAACCTGATTCCTCTTCTTTATATTACCTCATTTGTGATGGGCTAGAAGCTATTGATGAGTACAAGTCTTTCTGTTTTTTCTGTGATTCCTAGCTTAAGGTCTTATGAGAAAGCAGAATTTCATTGTTTGTGGACAAATACCATCATTGGAAAGATTAGTATTATATACATGCATGCATGCATACATATATGTGTGTATGCATGTATATGTATATCTGTATGTATATACATATAAGTTTATATACATACAAACAGATATTTCTATATCTATCTACCAATCTATATAGCTACATCTATATCTATCTATCCATCTATCTATATCTGTATCTATCTAGATATAGGAGGTTATCCCTCAGGAGTTCAAGGATTCCTCCATTGTCTACCTCTATAAAGGTAAAGGAAATAGATTGTCCTGCAACAATCACAGGGGGTATCTCTCTCTTAGTCATTGTTGGCAAAATTCTTGCTGGAGTCCTCCTTAATAGACTGATCCTTCACCTGGAAGATGGTCATATACCTAAGAGCCAGTGTGGCTTCAGAAAGGGACAAGGAACAGTTGATATGCTGTTTGCTGCCCAACAACTCCAGGAAAAATGCCAGGAGTAGAACAGAGGTCTGTTTATAGATATGACCAAGGCCTTTGACACTGTTAGTCATGAAGGCTTATAGAAAATTATGTCAAAATTTCATTGCTTGGAAAAGTTCTTCAATATTGTACATCAATTTCATGATAACATGTTTGCCTGGGTTCTAGATAATGGACAAAGCTCTCGTGCCTTCCCAGCCCCAATGGAGTGAAGCAGGGCTGTGTGCTAGCTCCCATGCTTTTTAGTATGATGTTTTCAGCCATGTTGACAGATGCTTTCAAGGAGGATGAACATGGCATCAAGGTCAACTACCATACTGATGGTAAGTTCTTCAATTTGAAAAGGCTACGAGCCAAGACCAAAGTGGAGGGAATGTTGGTGCATGATTTTCTGTTTGGAGGTGATTGTGCGCTCAGTGCAGCCTCTGAAATTGAGATACAACAAAGTATGGATCAATTCTCTGCTGCCTAATTTTGGCCTAATAAGTAACACCAAGAAAACACAGGTGCTCCATCAGCCACCACCACATCATCCATATGTGGAACCATCGGTTACAACAAATGGAGAAGTTTTGAGTGCTGTGGTTAAGTTCACCTACCTCAGTAGTATACTTTCCAGGGACGTGCACATTGACAATGAGGTTGATGAACACATTGCCTGAGCTAGCTCAGCATTTGGGAGGCTCTGAAGAAAAGTTTGGGAGAAAAGGTATTATTACCTCATTGTTATATGTTTGTGAAACATGGACAGTCTACCAGTGCCATGCCAGGAAACTGAATCGCTTCCATTTGAACTGTCTTAGCAAGATTCTGAGGGTCACCTGACAGGATAAGGTACCAGACACTGAAGTCCTTGCTTGAGCTGAACTTCCAAGTATTCAAACTATGCTTCAGAGAACACAACTTTGATGGGCTGGCCACATTGTTTGACTGCACAATGTTTGCTTGCCAAAAAGAAGAACTAATATGGGGCAGGCTATCACATGTGGACAGAAAAAATGATACAAGGACACCCTCAAGGTCTCTCTCAAGAGCTTTGGACTTGACTGTGCAACATGGGAGACAGTGGTATAGAACTGCTCAGCATGGCATGCCCACATCAGAAAGCGTGCTGTGCTCTTTGAGCAAAGCAAAACTGAGACAGCACAAAGCAAACATGGGATGCACACATTTGGGGTATACACCCCAAATATTCACACAGACTATCTGTGCCCAACCTGTGGTACAGCATTCCAAGGTCGTATTGGTCTTATCAGTCACAGTAGGACACACTGAAACTTCCCTTTATCATGACGATGTCATTTTGGTCCTCTTTGAGGACAAAGGATAGCAACCAATTAATCAACCAAGCAATCTATATCTGTCTATCTACATGGACATCCATTTCCGAGAAAGCCTTCAGGTCTTTGAACAGAAAAGCTATTTAATTTTCCAAAATTGAACCAACTACTTTCTTTTATAGTTTTGGAACCAACTCATTGTTTGTCAAGAGAGTCTGTCATGCAGGTACATATATATTTACATATATGCATGTGAATGTATATAGTATAGTGTAATATATCAACCATAAATAGCAAAATATATTATTTCCATATTATTACTACCTATATTGATATCATATGATATATAATGTACATATGTATATGTATGTATACATACACATACACACATATGTGTGTATGCTGGTAGAGAAGTTCTGTCCATCCAATTACATATCTAATTCTAATCAACAGAAATTTATCAATCTGATTTTCCTCAATGGATAGTTAGGTCAAACTCTATATTCATTGTGGATCTTATTAATTGGCTCTCCAGGCTCCTGGTGCTTTTGACAAACTGGATAATGTCATCCAGAAACAGAAGCATCTAGAGGATCTTACCATGTGTCCCCTGCAGGAAATCCCTCTTTGACCTAAACTCTTCACTGGATCTCATGCCTTGAGGTCCCTGATAAGTCAAGGAATTCCCCCTGATTTATCTCTTGCCTGATATTCATAATGAGAGGGTGACACACGGTTCTCTATACATATGCATGAAAAATCGCATACACAAGAAAAAAAAATTGCCTCCATTCATCTAGACTGATGACTGGGGATAGATTTGTTTCTACAACGTCGAAAGCCCTAAGTGCATCATGTGCCCATTTCCACCATTTCTGACACCATTCATCTTTTCTCATCAGCTCCCCTCAGCTTTGGCTGCTAATAGGAGTCCTGTATTGTAGCAATCAATCTCCTTGTCCTGGAAGGTGTGTGAGTGCTCATTCTGCCCAGCTCCTTTCTTCCTCTATCTTTTCCTTTCTTCAAATCAAACAAACAGCAGGGATCCTGCCTAATGCATCTCTGCATTTCCTTAGCATCTAGCTGTGCCTCTTATATGTTAAGTGTGGTGTTTGGTAAACATTTGTTGAACTGTAGCTGACATATATTTATATAATGAGCTGCAGTTTCCAAATATATTTCACATACATAATCCCATTTGAGTTTTACCTAAACTCCAGGAGCTACATAGGACATGGAGCAGCTAGGTAACACAATAGATTGAGCACTGGTCTTGGAATCAGGAAGACCACTTCCTTAACTCAAATCTAACCTCAGACACTTCCTAGCTGTATGACCATGGCAAGTTACGTAACCTTATTTGCCTCAGCTTCCTCATCTGTAAAATGAGCTGGAGAAGGAAATGTCAAACCACTCCAGCATCTTTGACAAGAAAATCCCAAAAGGGATCACAAAACTCAGAAATGACTCATCAGCAACAAGAAAAACCAGAGCATATTATATTATCCCTGTTTTAAGATGTGGACTCATAGGGCTCAAAGGATATGAACAGGCGGTTTTCAGAGGAAGAAATTAGATATGAAAAAATGCTCCAAGTCACTACTTATTAGAGGGATGCAAATCAAAACAACTCTGAGGTACCCCATCACACCTATCAGATTGACTGACATGACAAAACAGGAAGATGATAAATGTTGGAAAAGATATAGGAGAGCTGGAACACTAATTCATTGTTGATGGAGCTTATCCAACCATTCTGGGGAGCAATTTGGAACTGTGGCCAAAGGGCTGCAAAAATGCGCATGCCCTTTGACTCAGCAGTACTGCTTCTAGGACTGTATCCCAAAGAGATCATAAAAGTGGAAAAGGACCCACATGTACAAAAATATTTATAGCAGCACTCTTTGTGGTGGCCAAGAACTGGAAATCAAGGGGATGCCCATCAATTGGGGAATGGTTGAATAAATTGTGGTATGTGAATGTAATGGAATACTATTGTGCCATAAAAAATGATGAACAGGAAGACTTCAGAGAGGCCTGGAAGGACTTATGTGAACTGACGCTGAGTGAAAGGAGCAGAACCAGGAGAACTTTGTACACAGCAAAAACCACAGTGTGTGAGGAATTTTTCCAGTAGACTTAGAACTTCATTGCAATGCAATGACCTAAAATATTCCCAATGGACTTTTGAGGCAAATCACCTTCCACATCCAGAGAAAGAACTATGGAATTGGATCAGAGAATGAAGCGGACCATTTTCTTTCATGTTATCTTATGTTTTGTTTTGTTTTATGGTTTGTCCCATTCACTTTAATTCTTCTATTCAATGTGACTGTGGTGAAATTGTATTTAACAGAAACGTATATGTAGAACCTATATAAGATTGCCAGCTATCTCAAGGAGACAGTGGGGAGGGGGAGGAGGAGGGGATGGAAGGGGAAAACATCTTATATGGGAGTGAGTATAGAATACTGAAAACAAATAAAATAATCATAAAAAAATCCACTAAGAAATTGGCAACACATTCAATGGTGAATGTGATGAGCACAACGATTGAAGCAAACACTGTGTGGAACGTGATTCAGATGGCCAACAATTGTTCTTGGGCAGCAAAATCTGGGGGCACAGATAAAACTCTTAATATGTATTGTTTGTTGTGTAAACTAAACAATTCAATTCAATTCAACAAGCATTTAATAAATGACTTGGAACCAAAAAAAATGTGAACTCAGAGAGATAAAGGTAACTACTTAAAATAAATTTAGCCCTATCTCCTGATGTTAAGATCTGTACTCTTTAAAACAAATGCCATCCTGTGATTAGAACTCATGACTTTTCAAATGAGAATATTCTAATGACAAAGATAATCAAAAATAAGAACTGACTTTACCCAACTCAGCTAAGCTATTTCCTAGACTCTATTTTTGTGCCCAAAGTATTATGCCCTCTTAATGCCCAAGTATTCTTCATTAAAGGAAGCAAAATCTAGGAATCTTTTGGGGCAAGTAAATCTTTTGTTCATGCAGAAAGAATTGACTAGGTATGGATTATGCTTAAAAAATATTCTCCCTGACTTACTCCTTAATATTTTAAATTCTTTTCATAGGGCAAAGTTTTTCCTTCCACAGTGGAAGATGATACTTAAAACAGATATCACTACATATTCATTCTTTTTCATGCCAAGGTACAAGTGACTGACCAAATTCTTTGCTTAGAAGAGGAGTATTGGGTGCCCAAGGTGAATGGGAGAGACACAGAAAGAGAAAAGTGATGCTGAGAGGAGAAGATGGCTATCTTTTCCAAACAATTTTGCCCAAGTTTGCCTCAGACTGGCCCAGCTGACTCTAGAGGCAGTAAGGTGGTACAGTTGACAGTTCACTGGATCCAGAATCAGGAAGACCTGAATTCAATGTGAACTCGACCACTTATGAGCTGAGTGGCAGTGGGTAAGTCACATAACCTCTGTCTTCCTCAATATCTTGAGGAAAATGTGGGTAATGATAACATCTATCTCCCAGGGTTCTTGTGAGAATCAAATGAGATGATATTTATAAAGTACTTTGCAAATCTTGAAATGCTATGCAAATTAAAAGCCTTTTACTTACCCCTTTATTAACTTCAGGACTCTCTTTTTTCAAATGTCATCTGACATGCTAAATTCAAAGTACACATCACTGTCAAAGATGTGCATGTTAGGAATGAGCAAAGAAGGAAATAAACATTTATTAAAGACCCACTATGTGCCAGGCACTATGCCTTGCAAATATTACTTCATTTGAGACTCACTGCTAGGTGCTGATGTGATTCTCATTTTACAATTGAAGAAACTGAGGCAGACAGAGGTAAAATGACTTCTCCAGAATCACACAACTAGTAAGTGTCTGAGGCCAAGATTTGAATTCAGGTCTTCTGGCTGCAAGTCCATTATCCTACCCAGTGAAGCACCAGATATATCTAAACCGAATAGAAGAAATTAAAATAAAATACAACAAAACTAAGTCCTATGAAACTTAGTGGTAGAATTGGAACCAAAAAAAAGTCATGTCTCTAGAGTATGTATTACAGAATATTCAATACTACAAATCTTGACACTAAGGTTCAATATCTCCCCAAAGAAGTGTATATTTATTTGTTAAATCAAATAAAAGTTGAAAATTATTGAATTATAAAGAAGATTGCCAGAACGTCTGTGAAACAGCAATTCATCTTGATAGAACATTTATTTTTATTTTTGATCACTTTGATTGTATGTTTTCATTTAAGGTTTTACATTGTCACATATGTATATGTACATGTGTATAAAGGGGAGATAGATACCTTTTGCCCAGAATTTCTTCCTGTGTTCAAATTTATGGTTGTTCAGTTACTGAGGTCATGACTGATTCTTCCTGACCCCATTTGAGTAGTTTACCATTTCCTTCTCCAGCTCATTTTACACATGAGGAAACTGAGGCAAATAGGATTAAGTGACTTGCTCAGTCATATAGCTAATAAGTATCTGAGGCCAGATTTAAATTCGTGAAGATGAGTTTTCATGATCCCAAGCCCAGCGCTCTAACTACTGTGCCACCTAGCTGCTTCTACTCTACAATACATACAGTAACACCAAAAACACTGCTGTGTGTTTCTCCAATGCACAAAACTTTTCCCTCCACTTCCCTCATCTCTCCCAAGAACCAGACATGTCAGATCCTACTCGCTCTAAAACAGGACTGAAACGACCTGTGTGACCTTGGGGAAGTCGCAACTTCCCTGGGTCTCCATCTCCTTATCCATACAATGGGGGAGTTAAACTAGATCATTTCTGTGAGCCCTTTCAGTCCCAAATTTATTATCTTTTTGTTCTATATCCTCTCAAAGATGACATTGGATCTCCTCCTGACCATGGTGATGACTGCCACTAACCCCAATGCATTCTGCAGCTGTCCTTCATCACTGGTGGTCTCCTGGTGGCACCTCTCACTGTCACCAACACCAACCTGCTCAAGCACTCACAGCTCATGGTGCTCATTCACCTGAGACCAGGAAGGAAAACACAGAAGAAGAGACGCCATGGCATGGACCAGTGGTGTCTGAGTGGAGGAATGTGGACATCTCTGCTCCCCCAACCAGCAGCTCCAAGTCTGGGCATGGGAGGTTTGCCCCCTTTGTTTGGACACTTGGTGCCGGCTCAGTGCATGCAGGCACTGGGTCTGCTACCAGCTAGAATGGTTCAATATCACAAGCTGATATGATTTTATCAATGGAAATTATATTAAAGAAGAGGTCTTAATATCTGCTTTACTGGTACATGTTGGGGCAGCTAGGTGGTACAGTGGATAGAGCACCAGTGCAGGAGTCAGGAGGACCTGAATTCAAATCTCACCTCAGACACTTGACACTCGCTAGCTTGGGCAAGTCCCTTAACCCCAATTGCCTCATCCTGGGTCATCTCCAGTCATCCTGATGAATATCTGGTCACTGAATTCAGATGGCTCTGGAGGAGAAGTGAGGCTAGTGACCTGCACAGTCCTCCCTCACTCACAACAAAGTCAAGTGCAGGTCATGTCATTGTTTCTCTGATGGCGTGGTCTTCTTCGACAACGAAGGATAAACACACTGCTACATGCTAAGGATCTTTTGTCTGATTTTTAAACTTTCATATACATTTTCTTCCTCATTAAAATATGTTTCTTAAGAGAAGGGACTGTTTCACTTCTCTCTTCGTGATCCCAATACTGTGCACATCGTTGTGCTGTCATGTCCAACTCTTGGTGACCCTGTGGGCCGTAGCATGCTAGTCCCCCTGGTCCTTCACCACCTCCTGAAGTCCGACTAAGTTACTGTTAATACTGATCATGGGGTTTTCTTGACAAAGATAGTGGAATGGTCTACAATTCCCTTCTCTAGGGGTTCACCTTTTGTCCAAACTCTCCACTATGACCTGTCCATCTTGGGTAACCCTGAACAGCACAGCTCATAGTTTCACTGAGAAATGTAAGCCCCATTTCCACAATAAGACAGTGATCCAGGAGGGGTCTTTGCACATAGAAAGCCCTTAATTTTTTTTTCATTTATTCATTCATTTTCTCATTCATTCACAAATGCTTTGCCCTTTAAACCCTACTCAAAGTTGTTCTTTGCTGAATGGTGACTGGGAGGGGAAAGAGACTTATTTTTTGTTGTTTTGGAATGATACAAAGACATAAAATTTGATGAAAATTCTTCTTTAAGAGGCAAAGCAGCACAGCAAGGAAAAGTTTGAGATGGAGACTTAGGTATGAGTTTTAGATTTACAGCTTATGTGAACTTAGGATAAGGAAGAGAAGGGAATAAGCATTCATATAACACTTATTACTACCTATTATGTGCCATGCACTATAGTAAATGCTTTAAAAGCATTGGATCCTTACAACAAGCCAGTGAAGTAGGTACTTTTATTATCTCTATTTTGTAACTGAGGAAACTGAAGGAAACAGAGGTTAAAAAATAATAGCTAACATTTACATCATACTTACACTCCCAACTGTGCATCGTCCTTTGCAATTATTGTTTATATTCAACTTACAAACAAGGAAACTGAGGCAACCAGAGATTAAGTGACTTGCCCAGGGTCTCAAAGCTAATAAGTGTCAGAGAATGAATTTATACTTAGGTCTTCCTGACTTAGTGCTCTATCTACTAAGTCACCAGCTGCTTCTAAGGAGTCATTTAACCTAACCTTCAGTTTTCTTATCTATAAAACAAAACTGAATATATTTTTTGCTATCTAACCCATAAGTTGTCATGAGAAAAATTATAAATTAGAGAGATATATTGTAGCTATGAGTTATTCCTCATTTGCCAATGCTTATTAAGCTCCTATTTACAGAAAACTTTGATAGTTGCTTAAGGAGATACAGAGTTTAGTTAAGAAACAGCCAGTATGCTTCTGGAGTTTATAATATAGTCTTATTAAGATAGCAAAGGATCTAAAACTATATAGAAATACTAAGTACTTCACAAGAATTTTCTTTTAAAAAAAATCTAAGTTCATCTAGGTTATTTGTAGAAACTTGATGCCTGCCCTGTCAAATTTCCACCATCATTCAACTAAATGGGCACGTACCTTATTACCGAGCAGTGCCCTTTGAGAGGCTGCTTGCCATCAGGTCATGTCTTGCGGAAAAGTTATTTTTAGCTTTCTCCTTACACCTGGCAAGTTCTGTAGTAAAAAAATGCCACCATCTGGAGCTGTTAATGGCATTCTGATGGATACCTAATCTCTGCACAGCTTTGTTCAGCACCTCTCCAGGGGGCAAAAACGGTGATACGCATTCCATTTATGTGATTTTGCTTTTGCAGCTGCTTGATATCAAATACAATAATGTATACAATTTGGTGGCTCATTTCAGCATCCAGGCATCAAAGCATTTTGCTTCAGGCACCAGCAACCAGCCACATCAGCAAAACACAGCAACAGATGCATCAAGGGTGATCCAACCAATCCCATCATTTCACATTTATCTTTATTCCATGTTTGCATACATGGGCACTTAATACAGTTAGTTTGGAGGCTTGTTATCCAGAGACACCATGGGGACCCTCATTGGATCTCTCAGACATAAGTCTCTAAGGAGACTGTGATCACATTCCTAAGTGAGGGACGGATTTGACTGGAGACCTCTTACTTGCCCAGCATTTTGCTGTTTCTCATAAGACAGTGAAAGAGCTACTATTAGACTTAGGACTGTTAGATTTCAACAAAACCATTCTACTTTCTTGTGGACTTCTACCTTTAGAAGATTTTCCTAAATCAGTGGATCATAAATTGAAAAGCATAACCCTCTCATTCAAATCGAAATCAATTGCAAATCATGTCTTCACCTCCCTGATTTCATGGTCCTCTTCAAGAAGAAGAGACAAACCACAGTCACAGAAGTTAGACCATTCCAACCACTGGAAGAAACTTCTCTCCCTGTGAACTTGGCCTCTGATTGGATAGTTTCTGTAGAACTTCCTATTTAAGGAGGTGGTCTGGGCCATTCATGTCTTCTCTTCTCTCCAGGATGTACTTGTGATTCTCTGGAGTTTCTCTATCGTGTCCCCTCACCTGGTACCTTCATTTCTTCTCCCCCACTTTCTGCTTTTCATTTTCCTTTTATGTGCTCTCTTCCCTCATTAAAACATAAGCTCCTCCAAGACAGAGAAAATTCATCTTCTTACTTTTGTTCATGTCCCCAGGACGCGCACAGTACCAGGCACATGACAAGTGATTGATAAGTGCTTGCCGACTGACTATTGACTAACATTTGATATTGTCAGACTGGCTAATAATAGAGCTTTCAGCAGACTTTGGACTTAATTTTGTAAGGGCATGCTCTTCTTTTTATTAGGCATAATTCGATTATCTCTTCGAAAGTGATAGATTTCAAGTTTGTGCACAATTTAATTATTTTCACATTTGGACACTTGTCCATATGAGAATTCAAAATGCCATTTTTTAATGCAATGAAGTTGGGTTCAAAAGAAATTCAGGTAAAATTTTGAAGTATGCCAACATTTTAAAGTTATCTCACATCTCCAAGTACACATATGAGATATGTCAAACTCAATAGCCTGAAGAAATTTCACAAATACAAACGGGAAACCCAATGTGTAAACATTTTAATAAATAGTAGCCCCATATGTTATCTGTAGTTTAGGGACATCATTTTCTGACATTCGCTCTTTAAAATGTTATAATTGATAGATGTTAATAATACAACGGTCCTCCATTGGGAACATATGTATATATAATATATATTCATATCTATTTGCCTTCCTAGTGAGGTGCTTCAGCTTTCTACTGATCTATCCATTTTCTTTTATTTTATATACTTTATAGCTCCAAAGTGTGCATTACCCAGAAAACTGACTGGGGTCAGAGGTATAATATTTGTCAAGTCTGGACTTAGGAATTGCTGATAAGCTCTCCATCCCCTATGTTTTAGCTCTCTGCAGTCTTTTTTTTTTTAATAGCACGTCCTATTTTCAGTTTAGGTAAGTTGATGTTGTTATAATAATGGGCATATGCTGCATGCAAATAGGTCAATAACCAGCCCTTTCTAATATATGTCAGGACCCGATTTTATCCAGGGACATGGTTTTTCTGCCTTCAAAATCCATTTCCAAGGGAAACCTACAGACTAAATTGCAGCAGCATCCCAGTTATAAAGAGAAAATACTTTCAGCAGCCTCCCTCCTAATGGCATGCAAAGCACATACAAGCCTGCAGCTTAGCATTTCCCCAAGATTACGTACATTTTCAGGCTCTGCCTGAGGAAAAGAAACATGAGATTTCCCCTCTGCTCACTTGATGGATTTATAGTCTACCTCGCAACAGTATTAATGAAATCTCCAAGCTGAAAATTTCAAAGGGAAAGCTTGAAGATAGGCTGTGATGCATGAAAGCATTCAGAAAAATTCCAGGTATAATTAATACAATTATGTTCAGCGGAATCTATATGCAAAAGATAATTACTTGCAAGGGGAGGAAATGACTAATAGAATGATAATGCAAAAGTTCTAATTAATAATTTTAAAATTACTAGTAACAATTACTCTAATTGTAGAGCAGTAACAAAATTTAGTCACTTGTTTCAATGTCCTTTTATTTACTATACAAAATAAATGTTAGGGTCGGTAAAGTCCAGAATGATCACAAAATCCATTTTAGGGAACCAGTGTGATGTAGTAGGAAAAACACTGGATGTGGATTTGGATTCAGGAAAACTGAAGTTTAAACTGACCATCTGAAATTAGATGTGTAACTATAGGAAGGAAGAATGATAGCTGGTGTGTTGGATAGTGACAGACCTGGAATTAGGAAGACTCATCTTCCTGAGTTCACATCTGGCCTCAGACACTCCTTACCCGTGTGACCCTGGACGAATCATATAATCCTGTTTGCCTCAGTTTCCTGATCTGTAAAGTGAGCTGGAGAAGAAAATGGCAAACCACTATGGTATCTTTGCCAATAAAGCCACAAAGGCGGTCTAGAAAGTCAGACACAACTGAAAAATGGCTGAACAGCAACAGAAAGAAAGGAAAGGAGAATTTGTTATGTGTCTGCTATGAACAAGGCACTACACTGTGCATTTAACAAGTGTTTCCTTTGATGCTTACAGCAGCCCTGGAAAGTAGGTGCTTTATTATACCTTTTTATAGTTAAGGAAACTGAAGCAGACAGGTTAAGTGAATGGCCTAGGGTCATACAACTAATTGACGGGATTTGAACCTAAACCTTCCAGACTCCAAGCTCAGCACTCTAGCCACTGTACTCCTCAGCTGCTTAGACAAGTCACTTCATCTTTATTATTCTCTGTTCTGTCATCTGTAAAATGGGGACAACCATCCCTATACTATCTACCTCATAGGTTTATTTGGCCTCAAATGGCCATTAAAATGCCAGCTATTAGGACAGAAGAAACTAAGTTCCAAGAAATCTAAACGACTTGCCCAATTAAGATCACACAGCTAGGGAGTGATTGAGCCAGGGCTAGAATACAAGTCTCTCTCCAATTATCTTTTAACTTCACCACATCACTTCAATCCTAGAAATACAATATATCTGAATTGGAAGGAAATGTATGTGATACACTTATACACAAATCTAGATAATCCAGAAAGTCATGTGCCAATGAGAGAAGGGTCTGCCAGATGAGTGAGTGGGACACGTGCTTAAAGTCCCTTACTGTTAAACAAGCAAGTGCTCAGCATTTGAAATGCATAAACAATGCCTATAATTAGGTATACAATTGTAGAAGTCAGAGGTGGGTTAAAGAATGCAAGGCACAACCTCAGAGACACTTAAGTGATACAGTGAACAGAGCACTGAGCCTAGAGATAGGAAGACGAGTTCAAATCTGACTTCAGGCACCCAGATGGATGAACATCGGCAAGTCATCTAAACTCTGTCTGCCTCTATTTCCTCAAATTAAAAAAAAAATAGAAATAATAATAGCATCTACCTTGGAGGGTTGTTTAGAGGACCAAATGAAATAATATTTGTAAAGTTCTTGGCCCAGTGCCTGGCTCGCAGTCTCTTCCTTAATTCTATCCTTCCTTTCTTCTTTTCTTTTCCTTCTGAGGTATCTTGGTGATCCTTGAGTGGGGAACAAAGGTAAGGACTCCTAAAGCACAAGCACAGTTCCCACATGAGTTTCATTCATAAGAACATAATATGTGATACTTCAGTATTCCACTCAGGTAGGCATTTTGCAGATCAGTTTTGATGATGAGTCCCAGGAGATATGGTTACCTTATGAGGGCTGCAATCCAGGGAATCAAAATAATCACAAACACAAAACTATTTATATCTTCCCAGTTGAGATGCATTTCTCTGTGTACTATTTCCCATCTAATCATCTCATATGTCTTAAAATTTTATACCACGAAATATTAGACTTGGATATGGATCTTAGATATATCTCATCCAAGTCTCTTATTCTACAAAAATTTAAAAAAAAAAGAGAATCAAGGCTGAGTGACTTGCCCTGTATGAACCTCTGTTGGAGGTATGGCTCTAATACCATCAATCCCTTTATGCAGTGATTCGGGGATGAAATAAGACACTTATAAGTCATTGAATAGTACACTTTTTGTCCTAACTTTGCTCCAACACAAGGATGCAGTGGTACCTAATTTCTTTGGATGCACCTCCCCCCCATTTATGTCCTTCTGGAAACAATTTTTCAGTAAGTCATGTGGGTAGGGCAAATCTTGGTCTTAGGCATCAACCAAGTCTGAGTTCAAAGCTCCACAGGGCTGGAACTTTTTATGACCCTACACGACCAGGAAGCTGAGTCAGGAAAATCAAGGCCACTCAGGTCCTACGGCAGCTTTGTCTTTCTCTAAGTAAAACTTCTCCTTGTTGTACTTGGACCAAAAAACAAAAAACAAAAAAGGCTGTATCATAGGTATGATCCTATCATAACACCCAACCTGAATTAATCAAAGAAACTCTCCTAGCACTTCCTCCCAATCAGGGATCTGAATCTATGCGGTCAATGCTCAAACAAAGATATGTAAGTATGGTTGCACTGCTTTATTTCCCCAGAGAGTTTAATTACCAGAAAGATCTAAATTTTAGGGTTATCATGAGAAAGGAAAAATCTTCAAGAGGCACTTTGCAATGGCTCCAACTGAAGCATCTTTTTAGACGTTGCATGCTCCAGATAGACTAACACTTCCTAAATATGTTTCATCATCCAATAACATGAGTACATTTCTTTCTTCTTGACTCCAAGAAAGGAGTCCCAGGATAAGTGACATCTATTTTTTTGACTCATTATGGAGAAAGATATTGACACAAACCTTCTGCTCTCTAATCTGTGTTTGGTGACTCTGTGCCAGATTCTGTGTTCTGAGTTTCATTAAACAGGTGCGGGATAGGCTAAAGAAAGCCACAGACAGGATTAGAGGAAAACATTGCCTTGGACAGGGAGGTATAAGGGAAGGAAACATTTTAAAAATGGAGGACATCTTGTTAATTTCTTTTTAATAGTGACTAGCTGAGCCAAACTGATGCAGTTTATATTATGTGTACTGAGTAAGAGACTGCCCCATTATATTTGACTGCTGAGAAATATATTAACTATGGATCCCAAGGTATGAGCCCTGGCAATGAGACGAATTAGTTAAATGTAATGAATTTAGCTTGCCAGATCACCAGAGCAAAACAAAACAAAACACAAACTCTTGAACTGAACCTTATAGGTAGAAATGTTCTAGTCCTACAACTTCCTAGAATATTTTTTTTTTGCAAGTGTGGTTGATACGGGGGAGGAATGACATATTCTTTATAGGCTTTGAAACATTTTACAGTTGTCTGCAACCTTGAGGGTATCTGAGGTGGCCGTGATGTATTCTTCAGCAATAATTGGCCTTCAGGCAAATGACTGGCAGGTGAAAATGGACAACATGCTCAGCCCTTGACCTCCAGACAAAGCCCATCCAAAGACAATGACAGTGTCTACCCTTTTTGAAGATAACACTAGATTTGCCTTTGAAGACTAAGCATTTATTTGTCAGTGCTGTGAAAAGAAAACCAAAGGCCAATCAGCCAGCATTCAAGATGAGAGCCTATTTTTAAGGGGTCTCTGTTTCAAAATACTTACTGATTTTCCCAACTTTATCTCTGAGGATAATGATCAACAAATTGAATTACTGTTTTGTAGATGACAAAAGTGAAGCATTGTGATATTATGGGCAAAAGGAAAGAAAGGCAGTAACTTGAGATAAGGTTCAGAAAAGCTGCACTTCCTTTTATTCTCTTGATTAGCAACAGTGGTGCCTTTTTATGTATTCCTCACTTAGGCTAGTTGTAGTTGTATGCAACTAACCTAAACTTTGGAATGGAAATAGATTTGTGTGTTTTATGATTATGACTATGAATGGTGACATTGGAGTTCGGAACTGTTATTTCATTGGTGGTACTTTTGGTGATGCTAATGAAAACTAACCCCTCCCTCAACACCTGGGGAAAAAAAAAAACTATTCCGTTTTGTACGTTTCAGCCTTTCTATGGAAAACAAAAGATTATGGCTTGGGGAGTGCCAGGCACTGATTTCAGGTTCCACTTGGATGGAAACAATGACCTAGAAAAAGTGAGAAGTGCTAAAAGTGTGCGTGGGCTCTTTATATATGATTGGTGAGAAGAGGGTTAGAGAGGGACACATCTAACATTAGTCACATAAAGAATTTAGAACTGTTAGGTATCCAGTTCAACTTATGTAAACAGAAACCTTAAGATCACTTTTATCAGATTGAAAAATATTATTTAGTACTGTAAGAATGATAGTGTAGTCCAGGTATATTAAACACTGAATGATCACAGATTAAGAGGAAGAAAGTAATGTTTTAGACTTAAAATTAGTGGATAAAAATCAGTGGATATGGACAAAATTGCATCTGGTAGGTTAACAAATTAGCTATTTAAGATGAGGAAATTCCAGGATGTGCACTATACATTCCAAAATACCCTAGGGATCATTACCTTAATTAACTCACCAATTTTTTTCAGCTTAGCACAATAAAATATTTTCCCCTGAGAACATGTCTTTGAATAATTATTTTATCATCATTAATTATATATATAAATTAATTAATAATCATTAATAATGATATTAAACAGAAGAACAGGGTTTTTAAATCACAAAAAAGTTTTGTTTTTTTTTTTCCAGGAAAGTGTATTAGTTTTATTTGCCAAAGGAAAGAAGGTAGTTGAAAATAGGGTGGTTTATCTTAGTGAGTGGTGGAGCTTGATAAAGAGTTTAAAGAGCTCTGTTGAATGTCAAGCTAAAGTTTGTGCTTAGTGATAAAGGACAAAGAGAGTGATTGGCCAGCAGAATAGATTTTCTTTTATATTATTATTAAATTAGAGTTTGTGGAAGAGTTTGCTTAAGATTTTGTATTAGAGATCAAACTAATATTTATAAGGTATTACATAGTAAGTTAATATTATCTTATGTTTTATATTGAGCTGTTTATGCTACTTTGTATTAACCTAATTACTATGACACATTTTATTAAGCCTATCTACACATATGTACTCATGGACATATACACATATATACACATGTGTGCATATATTCATATACATATCTATAGCTATAATTATTGGGAAAGAATTAGTGGACTATTTAGGTTAATGGGATATACTTGTTCTTATGGAAAGAATGTATATCAATCAAGTCAATTGTGGAACCATATACAAACAACAACTGTGGGTTATTTATAGTGAGTGAGCCAAGGGGTGACTTGAAAGTATTGTGTCATAAAGGGCAGGATTTATTTTTTCAGTTCATGTGGATAGAGGAAGGAATTAGAATGGTGATTTTATTTTTTTTAGATATGTAAAATTCTGGTGCAGAAACTCCCTCCACTAATATAGACTTAAAAACTCATTGAAATTGTTCTCTTACGGAAGTGCCTGGGTTGGCCATCACCACGTAGTCAGTATGTGTCAAAATCAGGACTTGAACGCAGATCTTCCTGACTCCCAGTTAGACCTCTATCAACACTGTTGAATTAATGTAGATTACTTATGCTAGCTTTTTCATATATTAATTATAATATATTGATAATGTAGAATTATAAGTTATATGATCATATAACAATGCACAATGAGATATAATTCAGGCTGTATAAATGCTTATATATACTATAATATTTTATATTAACATTAAACATTATATACTATTTCAATGCAAATATAATTAATGCACTAATGTAGCATAAATAGTTCAGGTCTATATAGGAACCAGAAAAAGATAATTTCTTAACATACACACACACACACATAAATACACTCAAAAGTGTGTATATGCATACATGCACACACAAATAACTTTTTGGTTTATCCTGTAGTACTTGTGGGATGGGGAGTCTTTACCAAATATTTGTCAATAATTCCTGATAGTCTCTACAACACTATCTTTTAAAATTTGCGTTAGAAACAAGGTCTGCAGTTTTTATCCGTCCCTTTGATATCTTCTCCTTCTCTTCGCTCCCTGATCTCTCTTTACTTCCTTAACTAGGTGACCTCTGGCACAGACCTCTTCCATATAGCTTTGGCCTAGTTCAGCTGTTTTGCCCATCTTTGACTTCTCTAACTGCCATTTGAACTCCCTCAAGAGGCCCATCCAGGACTTTGATTCCTGAGCCCACATATGTTAGCTATATTATCACTGATGTTGAAAAGAATTTTCAATATAAACCTTTGCAGAATTTTTCCATCTTTCATTTATTGTCCTTCTACTTTCATCCTCTTTCAGCCTGACTTTGCTCTGTTGGATCCCTTGCCACTCTTTCTTTGAACTGTTTTACTCCCTCAACTGCTTTTTTTGCTTTTTTATGAAGAGAGACTTCTCAGAATCTTCCATCATCTTCCATAAGATTTACATGCAAACTTATATTCTAATCCAGTGTTTCTCTTAGCTGGCCCTATATATCTTACTAGTTGACAAGTAGGTCATATTTGTTAATTCACCCCCTTCTTTGAGTCTTTTGGTTTTCCTGTTATAATAATTGGATTATGTAAGTCAAATTTCTATATGAATTATTATAACTAGCTGGTGACAATGTCCTTTATTCCATTCATTTAACATTTTAGTGTTAATAACTTCTTTAAATAGGTTTTAATTGTTTTAATTGAATGTTACATCTTTTTTCTCATTTTTATTCTCAGACTCTCTCCTGACTTCTACTCTAAACATCTTCAGCTGCCCATTAGACATCTCAAAATGATGTCTTATAGAAATCTTAAATTCAACATGTCTAAACCAAACTCTATCTTTCCCCAAAAACCCTACCCTCTTCCAACTTTCCCAGTTACCAACGAGCGTACCACCATTCTTCCAATTAGCCTGAATCATTGCACCACCTTGTTTAGGGAAAGGGAAATAAACTAAAGGCTTTCAGAAATGTTTGACATTGTGGTCAGTCCTACTTCTCTGGGATGAATATAGACCCCTGGTCTTGGATCCACTTTGGAAAGAAAGTACGCTAGGAGTTCCTGGAGAAGCAACTCCGTTCAATTTACATTTGAAAAACCATAGCAGTTTAAAGCGAAATGAAGGTCTTTAGCTGCCCTATGTTGTGGCTGACTTCCAGTTTCTCCTCTAGGTGAGGAATCATGTTCATGATCACCTTCTCCCCAAGAAGCTGTCACTAGCCAGGAAATCCCTTTCTCTCCACGAAAGGCTGGGTTTGGAACTGTCTAATAACTAAACACTATCTAGGAAAAATTGCCCTATGCAATCTGGGAGAACAGGGTTCAGGAATTCCTCTCTCACGCAGGCCCTAAGGGTAACTCTCTTGAGCCAAGAGGCTTTATGACTACTTTCCTATGCCTGAAACCAGGAACTCAGAATCCAAGAAGTCTTCCCTCACACCCTATCGTGGTAGTCTTTGCAACTTCAATATGCCTCGACCTTGAGGTAACTTAAAATAACTCCCAGGAAGTCAATATGAAATGACTGTTTCAACTCACAAAAAAGATGAGGAAATATGTTATTCTTCAACTGGCTACCAACAGTCCAAGCCAATAAGATCATCCCCAAATGGAGAAAATTTAAAGAGAAGTCTTTATCCTTCATGAGGTATGGCTTTATTTCAGGCACAGATGTCCTTTAATCCTCTCCAAAGAAAAGATTTTTCAATGAGCATATCAAACCTTTCATGCAAAGGATAAATCCCCAAAAGACTTACATCCCCAAGGAAGAACCTTAAATTGATCAGGAAATTGTCCTGATGAGGTGTGTACAGCTATGTACAATTTTCAGAAGAAAAATGGAAATTATCAATAACATATCTGAATGTTCTAACTCGATAACAACAGAAATACAAATTATAACTTGTCAAATTGTCAATTTAATAAAGGAGGGCAGTAGGTAATGTAGGAGATGGTTCAGGGAGACATAAACACATATATTGTTGAATTGGTCTAACCCAGGAATTCTTAACCTAGAGATCATGATATCTTATATACATAAATAAATACAAATGACACCAGCACATGTACATATGTTGGGGAGGAGCCAAGATGGCGGAATAGAAAGACTCACGTATGCTAGCTCCGAATCCACAGCCCATATATTTCCTGCAAAAAGAACTCACCATGAATTCTGCAGCACTGCAAGGCACACAGAAACACAGAGGAAAAGATTTCCGTTCCAGAGAGCCCTGGAGAGCCATCCCCAGGGGTCCATCGCACTCCGGACAGCAGAGCCAAGACCTGTGCTGCAATGGCTGCATGGCCCCAGAGAAGCAGGTACAAGCAGGCTTCAGGGACAGAACCTCTGGCGGCCTCAAAGGTTCCTCCACACACAGTCGCTACAGGTCAGTGAGAGAGATGTCTGGGCTGGCCGAGAGGGGAGCAGGGTGTCTCTGTGGCTTGGGCCCCTTTGGGAGGCAGCAGCAGAGGCAGCAGGAGAGGCAGCAGCAGAGGCAGCTGCAGTGATCCAGAGACTCCCAGAGCAGATGGGAGCTCCATTACTGAAGGTCTCTGCATAAAACCCCTGAGGGAACTGAACCTGGGAGGTGGCCCTGCCCCTACCCGCTCCATTACTGAAGGTCTCTGCATAAAGCCCCTGAGGGAACTGAGCCTGGGAGGCAGCCCTGCCCCCACCCAAGCACCAGAACTTAAGCTCACATTGAATAGCAGCCCCACCTGGTGCTGAAAGTCCATTTGAATCCCAGACCCCAAGCACTAGCTGGGCAGATCTAGGTGGGGGTGGACAGGAATCTCAGAAGTCAAGTAACTGGCTGGCAAAATGCCCAGAAAAGGGAAGAAAAACAAGACTGTAGAAAGCTACTTTGATGGGGTACAGATGTTCCCACTTTTCAATTCTGATGATGAGGAAGGATACATACCATCAGGGAAAGACGTGGAGGTTGGGGTCTCTGCATCCCAGACATCCGAGGTGGATGTCCAGTGGGCTCAGGCCATGAAAGAGCTCAAAAACGATTTTGAAAATCAAATTAGACAGGTGGAGGAAAAACTGGGAAGAGAAATGAGGGAGATGCAAGAAAAGCATGAAAAACGGGTCAATACCTTGGTAAAGGAGATCCAAAAAAATGCTGAAGAAAATAACACCTTGAAAAATGGGCTCACTCAATTGGCAAAAGAGGTTCAAAAAGCCAATGAGGAGAAGAATGCTTTCAAAAGCAGAATTAGACAAATGGAAAAAGAGGTTCAAAAGCTCACTGAAGAGAATAGTTCTCTCAAAATTAGAATGGAACAGATGGAGTCTAATGACTTTCTGAGAAACCAAGAAATCACCTAACAAAACCAAAAGAATGAAAAAATGGAAGAGAATGTGAAATATTTCATTGGAAAAATAACTGACCTGGAAAATAGATCCAGGAGAGACAATTTAAAAATTATGGGACTACCTGAAAGCCAAGATCAAAAAAAGAGCCTAGATATCATCTTTCATGAAAATATCAAGGAAAACTGCCCTGAGATTCTAGAACCACAGGGCAAAATAAGTATTCAAGGAATCCATCGATCACCACCTCAAAGAGATCCAAAAAGAAAAACTCCTAGGAACATTGTGGCCAAATTCCAGAATTCCCCGGTCAAGGAGAAAATATTGCAAGCAGCTAGAAAGAAACAATTCCACTATTGTGAAAATAAAATCAGGATAACTCAAGATCTAGCAGCTTCTACATTAAGGGATCAAAGGGCATGGAATAGGATATTCCAGAAGTCAAAGGAACTAGGACTCAAACCAAGAATCACCTACCCAGCAAAACTGAGTATAATACTTCAGGGGAAAATATGGTCTTTCAATGAAACAGAGGACTTTCAAGCATTCTTGATGAAAAGACCAGAGCTGAAAAGAAAATTTGACTTTCAAACACAAGAATGAGAAGAAGCATGAAAAAGTAAACAGCAAAGAGAAGTTATAAGGGACTTACCATAAGTGAACTGTTTACATTCCTACATGGAAAGACAATATTTGTAACTCTTAAAACTTTTCAGTATCTGGGTAGTTGGTGGGACCACACACACACATACACACACATATGTACATGCATGCACGCACACACACATACACACATGCATGCACATACAAAGATAGAGAGCACAGAGTGAATTGAATAGGATGGGACCATATCTTAAAAGAAATTAAGGTAAATGGTGAGAGAGAAATGTAGTGGGAGGAAAGAGGGTGAAATGGAATGGGGTAAATTATATCTCATTCAAGAGGCAAGCAGGAGACTTTTTAGTGGAGGGAAAAAGAGGAGAGCTGAGAAAAAAACAAGAAGTTTACCCTCATCACATTCGACTAAAGGAAGTAATAAAATGCACACTCATTTTGGTATGAAAACCTACCCTACAATACAGGAAAGTGGGGGAGAAGGAGATAAGCAAGGTGGGGGGGGATGATGGAAGGGAGGGCAATGGGAGGAGGGAGCAATTTGAAGTCAACCCTCATGGAGAGGGACAGGATCAAAAGACAGAATAGAAACAATGGGGGGCAGAATAGGATGGAGGGAAATACAGTTAGTCTTACACAACATGACTATTATCGAAGTCATTTGCAAAACTACACAGATAGGGCCTATATTGAATTGCCTGCCTTCCCAAAGGGAACGGGTGGGGAGGGAGGGATAGGGAGAATTTGGAACTCAAAGTTTTAGGAACAACTGTTGAGTATTGTTGTTGCTACTAGGAAATAAGAAATACAGTTTATAGGGAATAGAAAGTCATCTGGCCCTACAGGACAAAAGAGAAGATGGGGACAAGAGAAGGGAGGGATGATAGAAGAGAGGGCAGATTAGTGATAGGGAAAATTAGAATGCTCGGTGTATTGGGGTGGGGGAGGGGAGAAATGGAGAGAAAATTTGGAACCAAAATTTTGTGAAAATGAATGTAAAAAGTTAAATAAGTAAATTTATATTACAAAAAAATAAAATAAAATACATTTAATCCATTTTCATAAAAAAACATGTACCTATGTACATACATAAATGATTGTTTTATTTCAACATAATTAATTTCCTTGGTAATCTTGTGAATTTTATACATTTAAAAATATTATTTTGAGAGGGGATCATTAGGCATCACCAGGCAAAAAGATCCATGACACATAATAGACTTAAGAAAATATTCTTGAAATAATGTGAAATTATGACAGGATATTGACTAAACTATTCATGACCTTTTGTCTAGTAATACCAGTATTAGTCACATATCATGAGGTCAAAGACAAAAAGCAATTTTTCATGTATACCCATATATCCATAGGAGTTGGTTTGTTTTTGTTTTTTTTTGCTATCCAAAAAATGGGAGGGAAATGAGCACTTATCATTTGGAAAGTGGATAAACAAATTGTGATATATGATATAGTGGAATATTAATGCATCATAAAACGATGAACATTGAGAGCCTAAAGAAAAATATGAAGATGTGATATAGAACAAAGAAAACTTATTCAGGAAATCAATACATAATGACTTTGATAGAGCAAATAAAAACCTCAGAAGTCAGTTGAAGTCAGATTTAAACCTCTTAATCCCAAAGGGCAGATGATAAAACATACCTCACTCTTTTTGGTAAATAGGTGAGTTGTTATGATTGTAGAACATCACCTTTGCTGCTGGACATAATAGATATATCAATAAGTTTTGATTCATTATTCCACAGATACACACACACACACACACACACACACACACCTTTGTTAAAAGAAGAATGGCTCATATCTGGAAAATATCCAGTTGTAAAAATCAAAAGTCATCAATAAAACACCAAAAAGAAAACTAAAAGATGCAATGATGGATATGCAGGGACTTTTCTTTATAGAGAGGACGTTTAATTTGTCAGTCTCCTGTTGGTTTAAGGTAACTAAGTGTCATAAAGAATAGGGTACCAGACTTGGAATCAGGAAGACTCATTTTTTTTAATATTTGGTATTTTATTTTTCCCTACTTGCAGGTAAAAACAATATTTTACATTTATTTTTAAAAATTATCTCTCTTCCTTCATCCCCAATCCTCCTCACTCAGAAGGCAAGTGATTTGAAATAGATTATGCATGTAGAGTTATGCAAAACATGTCTGTTATAGCCACGTTGTGGGAAAAAAAAACATAGACAAAAAAACACAAGAAAAATAAAGTAAAAGAAAAGGTTTACTTCAATCTGTATTCAGACACCATCAGTTATTTCTCTGGGAAAGGCTAGCATTTTTCATCATAAGTCCTTCAGAGTTTTCTTGGATCATCATATTGCTGAGAATAGCTAAGTCATTCACAGCTGATCTGTTACTTTGTACACAGTATATTTTACTTTGCATCAGCTCATGCAAATCTTTTCAGGATTTTCTGAGAGTTTTCTGCTCATCATTTCTTATAGTACAATAGTAGTCCATCTTAATCACATACCACAACTTGTTCAGCCATTCCTCAACTGATGAGTATCCCCTCAATTTCTAATTTTTTGCCTCCAAAAAAGAACTACTATAAATGATTTTGTACATAGAAGTAATTTTCTCTTTTTTTTGTTTGTTTTTTATCTCTTTTGGGATATAGTCCTAGCTGTAGTATTGCTAGGTCAAAGGGTATGCATGGTTTTATAGCCTTGTAAAATCAAGGACCCTGAAATACACAGGAGGGCCTGCTGTGCAGGTTCTTTGATCTACTTTTCTAAAAGGAAAGCAACTTTTGAGGGGTCAACAATGACTTTAATCAAGTACAAGTATCATTTACTTAGTTCACAGGAAAAAGTCAACACCCTGACTTTCAGAGAAAATACAGAGAAATCAAAATCAACAGACATGCTTCCAACAGTCTAACATAAGAAATCCATACATCATAGATCAACAGACAGATCCAACTGTTTGACCATTACATACATGCATAGCTGCCAGAGAGAGAAGCACTAACATCTGAGTTCTGACAGCTGGGGGGCTCCTTAGTGGCTGTCTGGTGTCTTGTCTGACCAAAGAAACACTCCCAAAGACTAAGCCACAGAGTCCAACCTCATTTTTTAGAGCCAGAGGTTATCACCACCCTTGAGAACCAGTTCCTCATTAACAAAAGGTTTTGGTCTTACTACAAATCTTCCCTAATCAACCCCCCCTTAATGGACAAGCCTATTAATGGATGGAGAAGATCTTCCCATTCAGAAGCAAAGTTACATTAAAAATAGGCAAAAATGCATTATCAATACAAACCCTTTGGGCATAGCACCAAATGGCTCTACAGAATGGTTGAATCAGTTCACAGATCCATCAACAAGACATTTATGTCTCATTTCCCTAACATCCCCTCCAACATTTGTCATTTTCCTGTTCTGTCCATTATCCAATCTAACAGAAATGAGGCAATACCTCGGAATTGTTTTGATTTGCACTTCTTCCATCAGTAGTGAGTTAGAGTATTTTTTAAAATATGACTACAGACAGATTTGAGTACTTCATCTGAAAACTGATCATATATTTTAATCATTTATACATTGAGGAATAACATTTATTTTTTTTCAGATCTGACTTAGTTCTCTATATGTTTGAAATGAGGACTTTATCAGAATAACTCATTTCAAAACTTTTTTTCAGTTACTACTGCTAACAATATTTCCCTCCATTCTATTGCCCCCCCATTTATTCTATTCTCTCTCTCTCCCTTCACCCTGTCTTTTCTCAGAAGTGTTTTGCTTCTGGCCATCCCCTCCCTGAATCTGCCCTACCTTCTATAAATATCTTTCTTTTATCCATTCCCCTCCTACTCTTCTAGGAGAAAGCACATTTTTAGGAGATAGATTTATATAGCAAACTGAATGTGTATGTTATTCCCTTTTTGACCCAATTATGATGTGAGTAAAGTTCACTCCCTTCTTCTCACCTTTCTTCTTCCCCTCCACTGTAAAAGCTTTTTCTTGTCTCTTTTATGTGAAAACATTTATCCCATTCTACCTCTCCCATTCTCTTTTTCCCCATACTTTCTTTTCTCACCCCTTAGTTTTATTTTTTAGATGTCATTCCTTCTTATTCAACTCACACCTGTGAGCTCCATCAATAAATAATCCTTCCAACTACCCTAATAATGAGAAAGGTATTATGAGTTATTAATATCATCTTCACATGTAGGAATGCAAACAGTTTAAGTTTACTGTGTCCCTTATAATTGCCCTTTCTGTTTACCTTTTTATTCTTTTGAGTCCTATCTTCGAAAGTGAAATTTTCTATTCAATTCTGGTCTTTTCATCAAGAATGCTTCAAAGACTAACAAAGCCTAACAACAAGAGATAGAAAGAGAAATTCCATGTGAAATTACTTAGACATTATAAAATATTTAGTAGTATACCTGCCAAAAACAAACCCAGGGACTATATGAACACAATTACAAAACACTTTTCTCACAAATAAAGTCAGCTCTAACTAATTGGAAAAACATCAGTTGTTCATGGGTAAGCCAAGATAATATAAATAGCAATGACAATTCTACCTAAATTAATTTACTTAATCAATATTATATCAATCATAGTACCAAAAATATTTTATAGTGCTAGAAAAAAATATCAAAATTCATCTGGAAGAACAAGAGATTCAGACTATCAAGGGAATTGATGAAAAGAAATGCTAGGGAAGGTGGTCTAGACATAGCAGATCTTATATTGTATTATAAAGCAGCAATCATCAAAGCCACTTGGTACTGACTAAGAAACAGAGAAGTAGATCAGTGGAATAGGTTCAGTACACAAAACACAGTAGTCAATAATTATAGTAGTCTACTGTTCAATAAACCCAGGGACTCCAACTTCTGGGATAAGAACACGCTGTTTGACAAAAACTACTGGGAAAACTGGAAAATAGTATGGTGGAAACTGGGCGTAGACCAATACCTGACACCATATAACAGAATGAAGTCCAAATGGTTACGTGATCTAGGTATAAAGACTGATACTATAAAAAAATTCTAGGAGAAGGGAAGTTTATTTCTCAGATTTATGGAGAATGGAGGAATTTATGACCAAACAAGAAATGGAGAACATTACAAAATACAAAATGGATAATTTTGATAACATTAAATTGAAAATATTTATGCAAACAAAGCCAATGAAACCAAAATTAGGAGAGAAGCAGAAAACTGGGAGAGAAGTTTTATAACTAGTATCTGTGATAAAAGCCTCCTTTCTAAAATATATAGAGAACTGAATTAAATTTACAAGAATACAAGCCATTTGCCAATCGATAACACAATTTTCACAGGGAGAAATTAAAGCAATGTATTATCTTATTAAGTGCTCTAAATCACTATTGATTAGAGATGAAAATCAAAACAACTCTGAGGTACCACACCACACTTATCATAGTGGCTAACATGACAAAACAGGAAGATGATAAATGTTGGAGAAGATGTGGGAGAGTTGGAACACTAATTCATTGTTGATGGAGCTGTAAATTGATCCAGCCGTCCTGGAGAACAATTTGGAAATAAGCCAAAAGGGCTAAAAAATGTGCATAACCTTTAACCCAGAAATACTGGGCTGTATCCCAAAGAGATCATAAAAAATGGGGAAAAGATTCATAGGTACAAAAATATTTTAGCTCTCAATCAAGGGGATGGCCATCAATTTGGGAATGGCTGAACAAATTGTAGTATATCAATGTAATGGAATACTTTTGTGCTATAAGAAATGATGAACAGACAGACCAGAAAATCCTGGAATGATTTATATGAACTGATGTTGAGTAAAGGGAACAGAACTAGGAGAACATTTTACACAGTAACAGCCACAGTGTTGTGATGACTGATTTTGATAGACTTAGCCCTTCCCAGCAATGCAAGGACCCAAAACAATTCCAAAGGACTTACGATGGAAAATTCCATCCACATCAAAAAAAGAACTATGGTGTCTGAATGTAGAGCAAAGCAGACTATTTTCTTTTTCGTTTTGTTTTTTTCTTTCTCATAGTTTCTCCCATGTGTTATAATTCTTCTATACAACATGACTAATATGAAAGTGTGTTCAATAGCAATGTATATGTAGAGCCCATACCAGATTGTCTGTCATCTTGGGAAGAGAGGTGAAGGGAGCAGGAGAAAATTTAAAACTTACAGAAGTGAATGTTGAAAACTAAAAATAAGTCAATTAGTCTAAAAAACTAAAAATAAGTCTTCTATCGCATTTAATTTTCATTTTTCCCCCTGAAATATTATACACAGTTCTGCTGGGTAGATGATTCTTGGTTTTAACTGTAGTTCCTTTGACTTCCGGGATATCATATTCCAAGCCCTTCCATCTCTTGGTGTAAAAAGGTGCTAAATTCTGTGTTATCCTGATTGTATTTCCAAAATGCTTGAATTGTTTTTTTTTCTATATTCTTATAATATTTTTCTCCTTCACTTGAGGACTCTGGAATGTGGTTACAATATTCCTAGGAGTATTCCTTTTAGGGTCTCTTTCAGGAGGTTATCTGTGAATTCTTTCCATTTCTATTTTACCATCTGGTTCTACAATAACAGGGCAGTTTTCCTTGATAATTTCTTGGAACATACTGTCTAGGCTCTTTTTTGATGATGGTTTACAGGTAGACCAATAATTTTTAAATTGCAAAAATTAAAAAAGATGGAGTGAAACAAATTTCCTGCCCAAGACAGACAAAAGAATGAAAAACTAGAAGACAATGTGAAATATCTCATTGGAGAAACAGCTGAGCTGGAAAATAGATCCAGGCCATGGAGTGCAGAACACTGGACTGCCCTCCAGTCTCATCCAGATATGACAGACCTTTCCATCTGATCTAAGTTGTCTTTGGCATCCATGACTGAGAGGTCTGGAAAACACCTTTGTTGCCAGTGATTCAGTTGCCATGAGGCCTGCTCCAGGTTTGCTGGGACATGATCTGCACTGGGTATATGATGGTGTGATCTGCACTAGACTGCACTGCTCTCTCAGCCTGGTGCAGCAGACCCTTTTTGCTGACCTCCCAAACTGTCTTGAGATGTAAATTTGTTTTACTCCATTCTTTTGCAAGTTCTACTATGCTAGAAAATTTTTAAAAGGTATTTGGAAGGGTTTGGGGGAGAGCTCAGGTGAATTCCTGCTTTTGTACTGCCATCGTGGTTCTACCTCCACCCAGGAAGACTCCTCTTCATAAGTTCAAATCTGACCTCAGGCAATTAGTAGCTGTAAGACTCTGGCCAAGTCCTTTAACCCTGTTTCCTTCAGTTCCTCATTACAAAATGAAATGGAAAAGGACATGGTAAACTTCTCCAGTTTCTTTGCCAAGAAAACTGACTGAATCTACTAGACAAGTACAGCAAAAAAATGATTAAAATATTATGTTACTGTATGAGTTAAAAAGTTCTAGACTTCTCTTCTGAGATACGTTAGAAACTTTGTTTTACATAATATATATGTATATGTATATATGTGTATGTATGTATGTATGTGCTTATATATATATATATATATATATATATATATATATATATATATATATATATATATATATATTCCTCTAGATGCTAGGGTAACCCTAGACAGCACAAGTGACTTTTGGAAGATGTCATCCTGCATAAGGGAAACCTTTGCCATCTATTGCTTTGGGAAAATCTGGTTTTGACAGCTGCTCTTCTCTTGCAGCCTCACTGGGATTATCCAGTGCATGTGCATGGAAGGAATTATTAATTTCCTTGCATTTTGCCTTACAAAGCCCCCCAGGCATTATCTTGGATGTTACCTTCTGTGTGTACACAGTGGCACCTATTACCACAGCCCTCTGCAGATTCCTTTCATGTTTGGTTCTCTCTCTTAGCTAAAAATACTCAGTTTTCTTCCTTTTAAATGCCAGATTGAATAGTACATTTACGTCCTGCCAGTCTTACAAGCCTGCAAAATCCATGGAATCACAGAATTGGAAAGGATCTTACCTGGACATGGCTGTTGCTCTTAATACTCTGGACAGTAGAATTTATTTTCTCTGCTTATCATCTGCTGCCTTCTAGGGACACATTCAACTGGAAATCAACTTCCGTATTCATTCTCCCTCAAATGTGGAAGTCAAGGAAAAGGAGACTTCTAATAATATCTAAACTAAAAGCTATATAAAATCAAGTGAATCAAATTGATCTAACCCTCTCTTTATCCTTTGTCACTAAACATAGCTTTTAGCTAAACATCTGATAGAACTCTGAAACAATATAAGGAGCGTGACTCTGAGCATTCACCCTGTACATCAGGGGCTCTTCACCTTTCTGTGTGTCATGGACTCCTTTGGCAAGCTGGAAAAGTCTATGGACCCCTTCTCAGGAGAGTTTCATGTTTATTACACTCATAACTTGAAAAACATACTAAATTTCAGTTAAAGGTCAGTGAAAATAAAGATGTCATTTTTTTGTTGCCGTTGAAGTTCTCAAGCGCCTTATAATCTGACTGGGATCACCGGATTAAGAACTATAGGGGACGTATTTTCAGAGCTTGACCTAAAAAGATAAGACCTTGAAATAATATGTAATTTTTAGTTGTCCTTAGATCCACTGTCAAGCCACACAAGTTCAAAAGATCAGGGAGGCCCTGGTGCAAATGGGCAGTCATTAATTAAAAACAATTATTAGGTCTTTGGATGTTGAGTATGCAAATGGACCACCATGAACTGCTAACTTCTTTGCCCTTAATTCTTCCAGGCCTTAATTCCTGGTCTTCAGTTTTGGTTTTTCCTCTGTAGATTTTTCTTTGTCAGGCACTCTGATGGGGACCTCCTGAGAGGCCTCAAGACTGATGATATTCAGATAAAGTGCAGCCTCTAGAAAGACTTTTACTTGATGTGCAGGATCACAGCTCCTTCATTTACATTAGTCTGCAACCTATTCCCTAAAACATTCATTCAATGCCTAGTGTGTACAAAGCCTAGCCTGTACTTTTTCTTTTTCTCTCCACCATACAGTGCCTTACACATACTAAGTGCATGTTAAATGTTTGTTAAATTGAATTGAATGCTAAGTCCTGGGGACATTTCAAAGATAAACAGGACATGGTTGCTGTTTGCAGTTTAATAGCTTATGAGTAGCGAAGTATTTGGATTGCAAACTGTGAAGCATTTGCCATCACTTAGGATATAGCTAATTCATGTCTCAGCAGTATTCATTTCAAAATTACCAATGATTCCACAGAAAACAATTCCTTTTGAAAATTTTTAGAGCAAGGAAGCCCTTTAAAAAAATCTCCAATGCTACATACGGCAACATAGAATATAAATAATTAAAGAAACAAAATGGAGAACAACAAATTTCAGAGCATCTGGACTTTAGATCTATTTCAGCTCTCTACTAACTGGGAAATGGGCCAATCATGTCTGTATCCTAAACAGAAATGGTTTGGCTTTGCTTACCTTTGATTTATGTTTTATAAAGCATTGCACAGAATTGAAAACAAAAATAATTAAAGCTATAAGATTTGAAAATCTAACACTGAATCTAGACTTTTATGCTTCATGCTCTGGTTGCAATGATAATATGTAAGTGTATATAATAAATTGTATATAAAATAATATATATAGTATATAAAATAATAAATAAATGAATTGTATATAATAAATAAAATCAGATGATATGTTTCAGCTCCTAAATTAAAGAGTCCAACCTTGTCTTATCATAAACCAACAAGAACTTTTAGGTGTTTATTGCATACAAGGAGATAAAAATTTTAGATAAAATATGGGCCCTACCCTCATTGAACTTACAGTTGAAAAGGGCATAAGACAGCACAGATAGCTGCAATACACAGTACTGTGTACTGCTATATTGTAAGTTCATTAGAGCAGTGGTTTCCAAAGTAGAGGGTCGGGTCTGCAGAGATAAGGGAGGATTGAGCTGACCTCAAAAAGACTGTGTGATGAGGATGAAAAGATGAATTCCATTCAACCCTCCCTGAAATAACCAATCATGGTACTTGTCTCTAACATGACCAAATATACCCTTGGAAATCAGAACTTTCCCCATTTGACCTTTTCCTTCCCCCAAACATCCTTCCAGTCTCTTAAATACAAAAGCTCAATTATCATCTTTCATTCTCTATTCTGTCTCAAACCACATATCAAATCAGTTGCCAAATCTTGGTGTTTTTACCTCCATAACTATCCCATCTATTTCCTCTGCACTCATACAGTCACTCCCCCTACCGTATTCTAGGCCATCACTACCTTTTATCAAAACTATTGCAATAGACTCCTCGTTGGTCTCCCTCCTTCAAATCTCTTCCATTCAGCTTCCAAAGTACTTTTCCTTAAGTGCAGGTCTAATGGTGTCCCACTGCTCTTTCTCAAATTCCAGCTATTACTCTGTAATTCAGTAGTTCTTCATGACCCCATCTGGGGTTTTCTTGGCAAAGATACTGGAGTTGTTTGCCATTTCCTAACCCTAGGATAATCAGAATGCAATGTCATTGAGGGTACCGATCGTTTGGCTTTTGTATTAGTGTACTCAGTGTGTAGCATTGTGCTTGACATGTAGTAAGAGTTCATTAAATGTTTGTCATTTAACTATTAACTCATTCTATGTCTAAAAACCATCACATTTTTTCAAATTAAAAAATGTTTTATAAAGTTCATAACTGTTAATTTAGTAGTATATGCTACGTAATTTTTTGAAAGGTACATATTCCCAAATGTTTGGTCACTGTAGCGCTTAGTCAATGGAGTTAGAGACTACTGGATTAGGAGATTTTAGATATATGTATATATATATATATACATATATATATATATGTATATATATATGTGTGTGTGTGTATGTAAATGTATGTATATATATGTATATGTGTATATATATATATATATGTATATGACATAGCCTTTTGAGATCTAAGGGGAAAAGTTTCAATAATCTGCAAGTAGGGAAAGCTTCAAGGAAAAGTTCCATTTGAGATAAGCCTTAAAAGACACACAGGAATTTAACAAGCAGAGAAGTAGCAGCACCCACTATTCACACATTCTGGCAATTGCCCCAAATTTCTTTCTTTTCAAGTGACAATGGCCTTAAAAAAAAAGGTTAAAAAAAAGGGATGTACTTCTTTATTTAACTAATTTGGTCAGTTCTTACCTTCTAGCTTCCTTGTGTCTTTATGTTTCCAGTAATATTTGTTCTCCTGGGAATGCCAGCCCATGCTGATCTCCCTTTTCTATATTTCATTGCTGAATCACATTTCATATGTGCTGGTCCTACCTCCCTAGTTAGACCATGGAGTGGACCATGCCTTTTACTTGTAATCTATCCCTAGAGTACTGGAGGTGTGGCGGGAGGGGGGTAGGGGAGGAATTGAGCAAAAACGTCAACAGTAGCAACTGAAACCAAACAATAACCCCAAAACACACCTGAAATGCCCAGGCCAGCCTTCTCTTCACTTCTTATCTACGCAGACTTCTTTGAGGTTCTCCAGAGTCCAGGGCAGACTGTGTCCACACAGGCTACCATATTCCCTGCTCATCCAAATTTTCAGCTTACTTTTATATATTATCTTTCTTATTAGATTTTAAGGTCTTTTGTGGGGATGGGTGGGGAGGAGGAAGGACATATATATATGTATATATATATACATACATACATATATATTTAATATTTACAACACAAGTATTTAGCATAGCGCCTAACACATACTGGATGCTTAATAAATACATGTTTATTGACTAACAAAACTATTATATGTGAATAAATTATATGACATAATGAATATATATGTGTGTGTATGTTTATGCAAATCAATGAACAAAACTTGTATTGCAATGTCTCTAAATAATGACCTCTAACTAATCATAGTAGCCTTGATATATTAATGTCATTTTTTTATGCTTTCCTCATATCACTTGTCCCGACAAAGCCTATTATCCAACCAACCTAGACTACACTCTGTCTTTTGAGCATACTCTGAACCTTTCGTGCTTCTATACCTTTCCTTACATTGCTTTCTGTGCCTGTGTAGCATCTGGGTCAATGCATTTCAAGCTTGGGGGACATTAGAAAAGTTACCCCATATTTAAAGTACTTTGTGAGTTCATATCCACTCAAAAATGAGCAACTCAAGAACTTATTAAGATTTATTTACTTTTGTTAGTCACCTAGAACATAAAATTCAAAACAAAGACATTTAAGGAGTTAGCACAGTTAGACAATTAGCTTGAAAATAGTCCCCTTCCCCTGTAAACTTGCAGCATTCTCTGCTAAAAATATATACAATATCCATAGGAAAAGGACACATTTAGGTAACATACATAGAGTGATACTGATAGGGAACATTTACAGGAAATATACGTGGCCAAGGCACACATTTGAGGACAATTAGAGAACATATGTGTCCAGGGCACTTTTAAGATTGGACAGCTCATGTCTTTTGCATAGAAAGGAGATAACATCTTCTACTGATGTTGTACTGATTCTCTGTGGTTATCACCAAACAATGTTCTCAGTTCTGCGTTTCCCATCACAGCTGAGTATCTGTGTACTAGTACTTTCTGGCTAGCTCTTCTCACTGCACACCTTAGCTCCTGCCTGCTAGGATACAGGACCTGGAAAGTCTCTGCACAATAATGGTGGCAGCAGGGTGACTCAGAGGATAGAGGGCCGGGGCTAGTGTCAGGAAGATCTAAGTTCAAATCTGACCTCAGATACTCACCAGCTATGTGACCCTGGGCAAGTCACTTAACCTCTTTTTTCCTTGATCCACTAGAGAAGAAAATGGCAAATCACCCTAGTATCTTTGCAAAGAAGATGATGCTCCCGGTTCCATGCAGAGTCGTTGGATAAAATTGACCAACAATCAGGGTGTGTTGAGCTTTTTCATCATAGGGAAGATTATAAGCCACAATAAAAGGTCAACAGCCAAGCAGACAATCCCTCAGCCTAAACTAATGTCTGATTTTTGAACTCTCCGCGTTTGGAACTGAATCTCAGACCATTGTATCCATGCATTATCTGACTAAGGAATGGAAACTACTAATATATTTTGATCAGCCTGGACAATGAAAGGGAGCAGGGAATAAGAACAAGCACTCTCTTAGGTAGAACTCCAAATTTCTCTCCATTTCAATTCTTTATTCCAAATTTTCACCCGAATTGTTGCTCACTTTTCTCTGACTCATTCTTTGATGCTGACTGCATTAGTTTGTACTCCATCAGATCCCTATTATCGTTACCTACCAGCTACCAAGCCATTCTTCCTCCTTTCTCAAGCAGTCCAATACCTGAATCATGCATTTTAACTCTCCTTTGATCCCTGCTTTCCTGTATGGAGGAGTCAATATTGAGGCTGCTGTCTTCTTCGTTTCCCTGGCCTTCAAGCTCATCAGCCTACTCAACAGTCATGGTCTGTATCTTCATTCCATTTCAATAATCACATTACCTATAACTATGCCATTTTCATGACATACTGAACTTTATATTTCTACTTTTTGAACATAACTTTCTCTCCTTCCATATCTTCTTCTGCCTCACTATTTCTAAACCTACTCTTTATCCTCATGGGGAACTTCTATACCTCTATCCATCCCTCTTCTTCTACTTCATCACTCATGCTCTCCCCTTACTTTCTACATTTTGCAGTCTCAACCTTATATTTGGCCTCTTTAACCATACAATATATTAAACCCTTGTATCTCTTGTCCCATTCACACCTTGACAAATCTCAAGGTTAACCCCCCCTGGTCCACCAGCACACATCATCCAACTTTTTTACTTATTCATGTTCCACTTTACACTGCAGAAAGATGTTAAAGAACTTTCTCAACTAGTTTTGCATAAAATTTCCCTTAAAAGATTTCATGGGAGTGATTTTATCTTTCCCTGATTTATTGTATCATACTTCCAACAGTCACCATCCCTAACTTTCTTTTCTTTCTTCAAATCTTCCATGCTCTCCTCCCACTTTTACCAAACAACCTTGCTTCCCAACAGGCCTGTTCCCTCTCTCTTTAACTCTTGGTCATCATTTCAATTTCCCTTAATCTTCGAGTTCTATTTCATAGTATCTAAATGTATGTTAATCTATCCTTCAATTTAAGATACTTTAGAGAAGGGACTATTTCTTTTTCATTTGTTTGTTTTTATGTCCAGTTTCTATAAATGGCAGGGGCTTAACAAATGGTTGTTGAAAAATGGGCATACTAATGCACTGTTGATGGAGATATAAATTGGTTTAACTATTTTTTCCATTATTAATTTGTTTTCTTTTTCTACAATTACTTGCATAGATTTCTTCCTTTCCATTAGATTTCTTCCCACCACCCTCCTCTCTCCCCTAGATGGCATGCAACCTTATGTGGGTTCTACACATACATTCTTATTAAGCACATTTTCACATTAGTCGAGCTGCATAGAAGAATTAAAATGAATGGGAGAAACCATGAGAAAAAATCAAAATAAAACAAAACATAACAAAAGAGAAAATATTCTGTTTTACTCTGCATTCCAATTTCATGGTTCTTTCTCTGGATGTGGATGGCATTTTGCCTCAAGAGTTTTCTGGGAATGTTTTAGGTGCTTGCATTGCTGCGAAGGGCTATGTCTACCAGAAAAATTCTTCACACACTGTGGTTGTTACTGTGTACAATGTTCTCCTGGTTCTGCTCCTTTCACTCAGCGTCAGTTCATATAAGTCCTTCCAGGCCTCTCTGAAGTCTTCCTGTTCATCATTTCTTATAGCACAATAGTATTCCATTACATTCATATACCACAACTTGTTCTACCATTCCCCAACTGATGGGCATCCCCTTAATTACCAGCTCTTGGCCACCACAAAGAGAGCTACTATAAATATTTTTATACATGTGGGACCCTTTCCCATTTTTATGATCTGTTTGAGATACAATCCTAGAAGCGATATTGCTAGGGCAAAGGTTATGCACATTTTTGTAGCCCTTTGTGCATAGTTCCAAATTACTCTCCAGAATGGTTGGATCAGCTCACAGTTCCACCAATAGTATGTTAGTGTTCCAACTCTCCCACATCCTCTCCAATATTTACCATCTTCCTGCTTTGTCATGTTAGCCAATCTGATAGGTGTGGTGTAGTACCTCAGAGTTGTTTTGATTTACATCTCTCTAACCAATAGTGATGTAGAGCATGTTTTTATATGACTATAGATAGCTTTAATTTCTGATTTAACTCTTTTGGAAAACAATTTGAAACAGTAAACTGTCTGTAATATTTGAGCCAGAGATCTCATAGGTAAGTATACGTTTCAAGGAGGTCAAAAGATAAAAATGAAATTCCTTATATACAATTCAAAGGCTATCTATTTCTCTCTGTGTGTCTCTGTATATAGTATACTCATCATTAACTGATAGAAATATAAAAAGTATCAAAATTTATTTTTAATTGAAAAAACCCCCCTCCTTTTACTTTATCCTTGAAATGTCACCCTTTTGACAACATTGAAGAATTAATTTTCAGGTTATATAAAAGACAAAAGATAAATTAGCAAAGGATAAAGCCCTCAGTTTTATTTATTAACAAAAACAAAGTGACCAAGGGACCATCAACAATTATCAGTCAATAAGGCTAATTTCCCACCTACTCATATTTTTATGAGAATAATCTCCATATTTATCAAGGACATCCTTAATGAGTCTATTAGTGGGGAACTTTCAGACTAATGAAATAGATATCCTACAGTATGACACATAATTATAAGAGATTTGGAAAATACAAGATTTCACTCTGCTTGTTTGCTGATTTCAAGGAAGTATTTCAATCTACAAAACAAAATGCCATTGTCACGGCTCTCTTCACGCCAGGTGTCTCCCATGCCTTTATCAAAATTATGAAAGATTTCTTGAAAAATATTAGATAACCTTTTCAAAAATCCTTTAATGTTCAGAATAAGAAGAGGCATGAAACAGGGAGACAGAAATATGTTCACCAAAGGCATTTGCCACTGCCTTGGCAATATGTTTATATACTATCTCCCTCATTAGAATGTAAGTTCCTCAAGGAAAAGTATTGCATTTTAGCCTTTCTCTGTAGCTCCAGCTCTTAGCAGAGTTCTTGGTTTAGTAAACCAGGTAAACTACTTATTGATTGAATCACTGCCTTATGGGAGAGTCCCCCGCAGAGTCCAAGTTGCACAGGGATTCTCTAAAGTTGGTGAAGTTTTCCAAATGTTTCTATTTGTAAGTGACATTTTGCTATTTGAATAAAGGCCCAGAATATTGCAGAAATTGCTTTGTACTCTCTCATAGGTTGGTTTCTGTGACCACGTTCTTTTATGTTCTCTTGTTAGTTTGACTACTCCTTCATGTCCTTTGCTGCAAATCTATCTTCTCCCCATTAATCAAGGAGTATTCTCTAGACCTAAGTCTTTGGCCCTCATATGGTTCCTCTCTCCAGTCTCTCCTTTAGCAATCTCATCTCCTAAATTCAACCATATTGTCTCTTTACAGATGAGTCCCCAAACTAAATATCTGTTCTGATGTTCTAGTCACCAGGTTCCTGCCTATTCATCTCCATCTGGATTCTTTCTCTCTCCTGAGCCCTACATTAATTGTCTATTGAAACTTTTCCATTGGATATCCCACAGAAATCTTAAACAACATTCTCCAAACGGAAATGATTATCTCTCTACCGCATTTCAGACTCTATAAACCCAAACTTCTTCAAACTTACCTACTTCTAGGGAAGGTACCACCATCATTCCAGGCATCTACAATCACACCTTCAAACATGTCCTCCACATTTCTTTTGTACTATTTCTATATCCAGCATTAGTTTCTCTTAAGCTCTAGTCCCATGTTATTTGCCTACTGCACAGTTCCCATTAAATATCTCATAGTTATCTCAAGTTTAACATGTCCATATTAGAATTCTCCGTCTTTTCTATAAAACTCACCCTTGCTCCACTCAGCAATTGAAATTAAATTCCTAAAACCTGGAAAGGCTGTCACTCCCCTGCTTCAAAGGCTCAGTGGCACCTGACTGCCTGTAGGAAAAAATCCAAAATCTTCTATTCATTATTAAAAGTTCTTTATAATCTAGTTTCAGCCTATTTTTCCAAGCTTTACTTTTCTTTATACACTCTATTTTTGTATGTATATATGCATGTATGTGTACATATGTATATTTACACATACGCATGTATGTACATTTCTGTGTACATGCATGTGTGAATGTGTACATATATATGTAAACATGTGTGTTTGTATATATAAAACATTTCATCTCTTATCTTCTCCCTTTTCATAGGCTTCCTTCCTTGTTTGAAATGCATTCATTTGGTCTATTCAAAGCTCATTTCAGTTGATATCTTCTTCCTATATGTAGTTCATGGCCTCAGCTACCACACCCCACAAAAACCTCACTTTTAATTACCTTATTTATATATTTGCATTTATGTGTATGTATGAGTGTGTACTTGTGTTGCTTCCCCTAATAGAATATAAACTTCTTAATATCAGGGAATGTTTTATTTCCTTTATTCTTTTTATAACCAGTACTGATCGCATTGTTTGATACATTAATAAATGCATAATAAACGCACACTGATTGATTTTTCACTTGACCACCTTATCCAATTAGTTGCTGAATCTTAATAATTCTCCCTTTACACCACTCCATACCTTGGGTCCTATTCTTCTCACCATCCCATCCACTCCCACAGATCAGGCCCTTAACACCTCTCATTTAGAATTCTGGAATAGCTTATACTTTGACTTCCATGTTTTCAGTCTCCCTTTTCTTGAATCCATTCCTTATACCATTACCAATATAATCTTCCTAAGATACACATATTTAAATAATATGACATGCTCAAACGTCTTCATTATCTATTAGTTGTTCCTAGTTTAAAATGCTTATTTGTCAGCCTAGCCTTTACAGAATTCTATATCTTGACTCCCACTTACCTTTTGAGATATATTTCTCTCCTTCACATGATCTAGATAAAGTACCTACTAGATGTTCTTCAAATTTTGCATTCCACTTCCCATCTGTTTTTCCACAGGCTGTCTCTATGCTTAGGATAATTCATTCTTCACCTCCATTTGTTAATGTACCTCTTTTCCTTTAAAGCTTTTTAGGTGAAGTGCCACCTGGTATATAAAGGCTTTTGTGATCCTTCTGGGTTTGAATGCTCTCTTTCTTTAAATAATCGTATATTTACCAGTCTACCTTCATGTTACATTCTCCACTCCATTCATGAGATTAACACCAGCTTCTTAATAACAGGGACTATTTCGTTGCCTTTTATAAAATTCCTAGGATGTAGTACAATGCTTTGCAAAAATGCTTGTAGAATTAAAGCAATCCATATAATTGTCTCATGCTTGCACTAAAAATGTAAATTTCATGAGTATGGCAATTGACTTATTGAAACTTCATAGCTTCTTCAACAATATTACAATGCTTTGTGTACAATAGATATCCAATAAGCATTTGATGAAAAACTAGTGAACAGTAACATAATGCCTTAACAGACCACAATCCACTTGGGCTTCTGTGACATCTCTCAATGTCCCTTAAAGAGCACAATGAATTTAAATGCAATGGTTTCACATTTTTCTGGTGCCAGGTTCATTCTTGGTTTTAACTTCAGACTCATATTTACTTCAGGTCAAAAGAATTAGCCTTCCTTCAATAAAATAAGAAATAGGAAAGGTGTTACTCCATGGCATGGGAAGAAGGAGACAAGCACCTTAGTCAGGTAGTGTAATGGATAAACCCATAGACATAATGCCAAAACTGAGGTGTAGAAGTTGACAAGGGAACATTATTATCTTCTTCACCTATCTGAGGCACTAAGGAGAAAAATATGAATAGGGAATAATTGTAAATATGAATGCTATTTAAGGCATGATTACCTGAAAAGTGAGCCTAATTCTATATTATTTTCCTTTTAAAAACCCCATTATGTATCCCTTCAAAACCAATATCTGAAGCTGTACTTTTGAAAATAGATTAGAGAAAAGGTGGACAGGAAGTTCTCTTCCTGCTGCTCCACCTATTTGGACTGAAAAGTAGGGGTAGAACACTTTTCTTTCTGTCTTTTTACTCTGGTAAACAGAAGCTGAAGTATATATACACGTATGTGTGTGTGTGTGTGTGTATAACCTCATCTCATGGATGTGGTTCCTGTGACTTTGGGTGAGTATGGTCACACACAAATCATCTACTCAGTGTCATTTTTCTGATTTGCAAAATAAGGGCAGTGATACTGGATGACCTTTAAAGCCCCTTCTAGTTTTAAACATGATCAAATGAGGTACTGTAACACTTCTACAAGTTATTGAATGGGAAGTGAGAGGTGAAAGACTTGGTTTCAGAAACAGTATTCTGTGTCAGGCAAAGAACAGATAATGAAATTTCATTTTTTTTTCTAGTATAGATTCCAACCTTTTCACTTTAAGCATGTTAAGGGCAAAACTGAGACTTCAAAAGACAAAAATAATCATTTTACTTCTGTTCTTTAATAATAATAGTAACTCATTTTATACTCAATATACCTGAAGGAAGGGCTATCAACCATGATCTAGTTGTCTTGAAAAAGACATTTTTCACCAAAACAAAATCCACGTTCTAGCTATGATCACTGCATTTTGTGTGTGTTTCTTTTTAATTGGCAGCATACTTTGTCTTACATATGCCTCATAATTTATACCTTGTATTCCCAATTAGAATATAGCATCTTTGGTGACAAGGATTATGTTTGCCTTTCTTTGTGCCTCCAGTGTTTGACATACAATAAATACGTAATATATGCTTCTCAAATGATTAAATATATTTAGATCTGGAGAACTCTTATGTTTGGGATTTAGGTGGGAGTTCCTTCTATTTTTCAAATTGGCCATGGAACCACAAGGAAGAGGGAATTTTCATTCTCTCATAAGAGCATGCATGTGATTTTCAGCTGAAATGGTTTGTGACCAGAGCAGGCAAAATATTCCCATGAGCAACAGGCCCAAAATGATGCTAGGGAGACAGACAATTATAAGTATAAAAGTACAGTGGGGACAGCGGCACTAGCAGGTGAGAGAACAAAATCTAGAGTTTGGATAGAAGATGTTATATACTGCCTGTGTCAATACCAACACATTTGGAATATTAGGCCAACACCCTGTAGGAACATGACAATCTCTCTTTGAGTATGAAGGGGATAGTGATTGAATTAGGAGAAAATAAGTATAAAACAAAAAGCAAGGCCAGGTTAATGTCAGGATATCTTTGAAATGCTGCAATTGAAGGGACTGAGATAAACAGAAAAATCTTATATAAGTAAGAAATCATGCTATTTATTTAGGCATATGAGCTAAATGACAATGCAAAATATAGTATTATTTCATTCATCCTTTGCCCCTAAACCAGATGCTATACTTTTATCATATCTACTGGCATCCTACTACACTTTTGTGCATATATGCCAATGTGATCAGCAATAGAGTTCAGATGCTTCCTCATGACTCAGAACTTTCAGACTATGAGATACTACGGAAAGGGCATCTCATAAAAATCATAACTTCTTCTGGACTCCTAGCCAATAACAAGTGTTTCAGAAAACCTTAAGTTATTTATCTATACCTATAAAACATAGAAAATGCCTTAGTCACAATAACACATTCCCTGTCATTTCCTTTTGAAATAACAATAGGAAGAGATTAGACTTTGAGCCAACAAAATATCAGAATTGATTTAAATCCTACATTGAAAAGTTAAAATCAGCTGTCTTAAAAATAAACGAGATTTGGTATTTGTACCTATTAGGACTCATTTGAAAATTAGAGATTAGTGATCTCTAATAATTGAATCAGGTGATAGCTTGGCATAATACAATGACCTCTGGATCTAGAGTCAAAAAGATCTAGAACTCACAAATCCTAGGTGTGTGAGCCTAGCTAAGTCACTTAACCTCTTTGAGACTCATTTTTCTCATATATAAAGTGGGGATGGTGATACTTCAATGACTTTCCCCATAGTGTTGCTGTGAGAGAAGTGATATATAAATATTCAAGTGTTGAAGTATGTGGGATGCTATATGTGCTGTCAAATGTGGTAGTTGCACTGATAGGTTTTATTTAAATGGTTTCCTTTTGTTACAGGAATGTATGATGCAAATTGAGGTGGTTGTTAAGTGGAAGTGACATATTAAATGGTCTATAAATCTCTTATCATTCCGTTTTTATCCTTCTCTTTTATCAAGATCCAAAAGAAATATTATCATTTTCTTCTCATCTTTTTCAATAGAGTTCAGAAAGAGATGGTTCTTAGACAAATTATTATCCATCATTATATTTTGATTTAATGTTTTGTAGGCAATTATGCAGGTATATAAAATAACGTGACTTTTGGTAATTCCTAAAAAGCATAGGATGAGAAATACCTTCAGCAAGACCAGTTTTCAGTACCATATAGGATGATGGGAATGATAAGAGAGTTATTTTTTAAAAATATTATTGCCATCATCTTATTGTAGATCTTGAAGACCTATGCTGTTTGGTTGCATGGTTGCAGGTTACCACTCTTATCTCTTCTTCTTGCTCTGAAGCACTTCTAATAGGAAAAGGAACATGACTAATGGCTACTTTCATATTCTTCCCCTACAGCTCCCTAAAATAAACATTATCAATCAACTTTTCTACCTGTGTGACTTACTGTGTCCATTGCCTAGCCCCAGTTAATTCCCATTGCCAAACCCAATTACCAATAACTTAGATTATCAATAAAAGCATAACTCTATATTAATTCATATTTTCATTACCTATAACCATTCCCACACTTCCTTGTAATTGTCATCCATGAACATAGTTTCAGGAAATTTTTAAAAAATTTTTCTTGGAAAATAGATTGTATAACAGAAAAAAAAAATTAAAGCAACCGCAGAAGGCTTACCATAGAACTATCTATGGACCATTACTTTTCTAACCAGTGTATAAAAAGTCACTTGATAATTACTTCATAAAAATGATAATTGGCTATCAAAACAGCATAACCTCAGCCTCCAAAAACATTTTTCTTACTCTTAAATGCATCTTGGATCCATAGACAACTGCCTTTCACGTTTATGCACTTTAACACTCCAATTTCCTTTAGACCCTCTGATTCTAAACTATTTAACATCTTAATAACATTCATCATGAAACCAATTTTACTTCCTTTATGGAATATAATCCAGAAAAATTTAAATTAGAACCCAATCCCTTTTTCATCCTGAGAGAAATCTTTTATTTTGGGGAGAAAAAGACCAGTCATTGTTTTTTTTTGTTTTGTTTTGTTTTTTAAACTGACTCCTTTCTGATTTAAGCTAAAGGAATCTTTCCACATGCTATAAGGAATTCTAGTAGTGACACCTTTACCTGCTCTCTTTGGAAGCAAGGATCTTCATAATTAATTGCATACCTATTTTATTTTATTTTCAAATTTGTTTTTTTTCAATTTTCAATAGTCACTTCCATAAATTGTAAATTTTCTCCCCTTTCCTCCCCAAGATGGTATGCAATTTTATTTAGACTCTATGTGTACATTCTTATTAAACACATTTTCACATGAGTCATGTTGCATAGAAGAATTAAAATGAATGGGAGAAAGTATAAGTAAAACTAAACAAAACCAAACATAACAAAAAAGAAAATGGTCTGCTTTATTCTGTATTCTGACTCTGTGGTTCTTTCTCTGTATGTGGATGGCATTTTGAGTAAGTCTTTTGGAAATGGTTTAGGTCCGTGCATTGCCGTGAAGTACTAAGCCTATCAAAAACAGCCCCTCACACACTGTGACTATTACTGTGTATAATGTTCTCCTGGTTCTGCTCACTTCACTCAGCATCAGTTCAAATAAGTCTATGCAGGTATTTCTGAAGTTTGCCTGTTCCTCATTTCTTATAGCACAATAGTATTCCATCACATTCAAATACCACAATTTTACATATATATTTTGGTTGCCAACCATATGAGGTATCCATTCTAGAGTTAGGATCATTATTGGTTCAAAAGTAGATGGAATTTCCTCTTTAAAATATTTTTAAATCCTATATGAGAGAAATCCTGAGCAAAATTATAGTCTAAGGGAGAAAAAAAAAAAAACAACACTTCTCTCCATTGCTTTCTAGAGCTCCACCCAGGATTCCACTGCTTTAAATATTTCCTTGACTAAATAAGACTCATAAATTTAGAAACTCAACAGGCCTTGCTAGCCAAAGCTTCATGTCTGAGATAACAGATACTTCTCTTTTCAACAGCAAATTTCTGTGTCATTCTTTTACACCTTCACTAAGTAACTTGTTAATTAAACTCATCTAAATTTAGGTAATTAATAACTGGTAAAGTTTAGTATTTGATGTCACTCTTCCACAATGAAAACATAGCACAGACACAGAGACAACCACAAACGTGTGCACATACACAGACACACACACACACACACACACACACAATCCCCACATCTTTCAAATTTGTAATAGGATATACACAGGAGCTCTGCATTGAGAGTATCTGTGTGCTGTCCATGGTTCTAATCCAGCACAGTTTAGAAAGTTACTGTCCAGTGCTGTTAACTACACATGCTTTTAATAATCACATTTAGTTCATACACACTCAAACTCATCTGCTGTAGGCAAGACCTTAACCCTCTAGTAACCCTTGGAATTCACCACAAAAAGTGAAGGAAGATGTCATATATAGCGTCAATTATATTGACAATGCTTGCTCTCCCAATCTTTGGTGAGAGTATTCTCAAAAGTTTAAGTGCTTGTAAAAATGAACAAATAAGCAAAAAGCTCTCAAATACACAGAAAATCAAAGATTTGTTCCTTTTTTCTTTCTCCTATATGAGCCACTTTGTTCTACATTTCTTATGTTCAAGGAACAATGAAATTCCTGTGTGGATTTACTTGTCTGCTTCTCTCTCTATGCAGGGTAGCAGGGATTAAAGGGAGGAGGGATTGGTGGAGGAGATAGATCCATAAATGACTTCTGAATAAATTAATTTAGCAGATTACAAGGCTTATTATGCTGATTATCCACATGCTAGTAAATCCCCAGGTTCTAGAGTGAATGTTTCTACTCTGAGCCATGCCCATAGTCAAAAAGCAAGCAAGATCAAGAAGCAGAACATATCAATATACCCAGAAGGAAATCATGTTGGCCAAAATCACACTTACCACACCATTGTGAAAAGAGTGAGCAATCACTGCAAAGACTGCATAAGACAGTGGTGGAGCAAAGAGGATAGCAGCCCCACAATCTCCTTAGCTAGCAATGTGTTTACAAAACCTTCTTTGAAAGGAAACTCATAGGACATCTAATATATTTCATATTTAAACAAGACTCCTTTCTACCACATGGCTGACAGATAGCCATCTAGTTTTTGCTTAAAGGTGTATAGTGAGGGGGGAGGGAATCTACCTCCTTAAATAAAGCATCTCATCACACTAGTTTCACCTCTAATTTTAAGATTTTCCCTTTTCATTGTCTGACTTTGCTTCATTGCAACTTCTATATTTTAGTCCCAATCCTCTCCTATACAGCCACATAGAATACATATAAGCCTTCATAGATGCGACATTTTCTTTAAATCCTTCTCCCTCATCCCTGGAGAAGTTTTCTATGCTCCAATATGAGAATATCTAGGTTTTGCAAATTATCTTTGGATAATTTGGATAATATTGGAGCATAAATAGGAAATGCATCCTTTTCAGATCATAATGCAATAAAATTACATTCAGTAATGGACAATTGAAAGATTTAAAATGTAAATTTAAATTTAAAAATCGAAACTAAATAATCTAATCCTAAAAAAGGGGGGTCAAAGTAAAAGTCATAGAAGCAATTGATAATTTTATCAAATAAAATGGCAACAATGAGACAACATGCCAACACTTATTGGATGCAGCCAAAACAGTAGTTAGGGGAAAACTGATATCTCTAATTGCTTACATTATAAATAATATAACATAAAGAAATCTAGAAAAGGAACAATTAATCAGCAAACTGAAAATCGAAGGAAAGATTGATAAAATTTAAAGTTAGAAAAACACGTAACTAATAAGTAAACATTAAAAACTGGTTTTATTGAAAACAAACAATAAAATAGGTAAACCATGAGTTAATTTGATTTTGAAGAAAGAAAGAATAAAACCAGATTACTAGTATCAAAAATGAAAGGAATGAATTCACCACCAACACAGAAGAAATTAAAACAATTATTAGAATCTACTTTGCCTAATTATATGCCAACAGATTTGAAAATCTAAATGAAATTGTGGAATAGCTACAGAAATGTAAATTGCCTGCATTAAGAGAAGAGGAAATAAAATAATTAAGTAACCCAATCTTATAAAAAGAAATTGAATAGACCATCAATGAATTTCCTAAGAAAATATCCTCAGAGCCAGATGGATTCACAAGTGATTTCTACCAAACATTTAAAGGGCAATTCATTTCAATACTACATATGTATGTGTATGCTATTTTAAAAATAGGCAAAGAAGGAATCCTACCAAATTCTTTTTACAACACAAACATGGTGTTGACACTTAATCCAAAACAAAGGAAAAAAACTATAGACCAATTTTCCTAATCAATATATTGAAACAAAATTGTCAAAGATAATTTTAGCTAGGATATCATAGTAATATATGACAAGTATCATAGCACTTCGACCAGTTGAGATTTATACCAGGAATCCAGGGCTGGTCCAATACTAGGAAGAGTATTAGCACAAATGATCTACCAATAACAAAAGCAACATAAAATTATATGATTTTCTCAATAGACACAGAAAAAGTCTTTTACAAAATACAATACTTATTCCTATTAAAAATAGCAGAAAACACTGGAATAAAAGGAACTTTCTTTAAAATAAGTAATGTTTATCTAAAATCATTAGTATATGTTTTCTGTAAAGGGGATAAATTTCCCAATATATTCAGGGTGAATCAAAGATGTCCATTATGACTTTTATTATTCAATATTGTACTATATATTTTAGTTATAGCAATAAGAGAAGAAAAGAAACTGAAGGAGTCAGAATAGGCAATGAGGAAACAAAACCATCACACTTTGCATATGATATAATGTACTACTTAGAGAACCCTAAAGAATCAACTAAAATACTACTTGAAATAATTAATAATGTCAGCAAAGTTTCCAGATACAAAATAAACCCACACAAATCATCAACATTTCTATATATTACCAACAAAGTCCAGCAGCAAGAGACAGAAAAAGAAATTTCATTTAAAATAAGTGAAGACAACATAAAATACTTGGGAGTCTATCTGCCAAGACAAACATGGGGTCTATATGAACACAACTATGCAATACTTTTCATACAAATAGAGTTAGGTTTGAAAGATTTGAAAAATATTCATTGTTCATGTGTAGACTGAGTCAATATAATACAAATTACAATTTAAGCTAAAGTTATCTATTTATTCAGTGCCATACCAATCAAACCACCAAAAATTATTTTATAGGTCTAAGAAAAATAATAACAAAATTCATATGGAAGAACAAAAGGTCAAGGATATTAAGGGAATCAATAAAAAATGTGAAGGAAGCTGGTCTAACTGTCTGAGATCTGGTTATCTCAAACTGTATTTTAAAGTCATAATTATCAAACTGACTAATAAATAGACTGGTGGATTAGTGAATTAGAGTGAGTACACATTACATGATATGATAGTAAATAACCATAGCTTTCTAGTACATGATAAACACAAGGACTCAAGCTTTCAGAATAGCAATTCAATATTTGATCAAAAATTTGACAACTGCTGGGAAAACTGGAAAAGAGTATGGCAGAAACTAGACATAGATCAACATCTCACACCATAAACCAAGATAAGGCCAAAATAGATTCATGATTTTTCCATAAAGGCTGATATGATAAGCAAATTAGGAGACCATGAAATGATTTATTTGTCAGATCTATGAATAAGAAAATAATTTATGACCAAAGAAAATATAGGGAGCATTACAAAATGTAAAATAGATAATTTTGATTATATAAAATTAAAGTTTTTGCACAAAATCCAATGCAACCAAAATTCAAAGGAAAGCAGAAAACAGAGTTGTTTGTTTTGTTTTGTTTTGTTTTTGCAATAGATACCTCTAATTCAGGCTTCATTTCTCAAATATATAGAGAATGGAGTCAAATTTTTAAAAAATAAGTCATACCCCAATTGAAAAATACTCAAAGGATATGAACAGGCAGTTTTCAGACAAAGAAAACAAATCTATCTCTAGTCATATGGAAAAAAAGTCCTCTAAATTGCATTGATTAAAGAAATGCAAATTAAAACAACTCCGAAGTACCTATCAGATAGGCTAATATGAAAAAAGGGGAAATGGTAGATGTTGGAGGAGATGTGGAGAATCTGCAACACTGTTCTATTGAACAATGGGACAATGCACAGTTGGTGGAATTGTGAACTAATCCAAGCAGTTTTGAAACTATGTCCAAAGAGCTATAAGACAGTCAGTACACACCCTTTGATCGAGCAATATCATTGCTGCTTGATATCCCAAAGACATCAAAACAGGTAGAGGTGGGGGAAGGATCTATTTGTGCAAAAATATTTATAGGAACATTTTTTTTTGCGTTGGCTATGAATTGCAAATGGAAGGGATGCCCATCAATCAGGGAATGGCTAAGCAAGCTGTGGTATGTGATTGTGATGGAATATTATTGTGCTATAAGAAATGGCAAGCAGGATTTGAGAAAAACCTGGAAAGACTTTTGTGAACTGATGCAAAATGAAGTGAACAGAACCAGGAGAACATTGTATACAGTGATAGCAATATTGTACAATGAAAAGCTACAAACAATTTAAGTATTTTCAGCAATACAATGATCCAAGACAATCCTACAAGACTGATGATAAAGCATACTATCTGCCTCCAGAGAAAGAACTGATACTGTTTGAATACAAACTGAAACATGCTGTTTTCACTTTCTTTCATTCTTTTTCTTTTATTTGAGTCTTCTTGTACAAAATGACTAAAAAGGAAATGTTTTACGTGATTGTACACATGTGACCTTCATCTGATTTGTTTACTGCCTAAAAGAGGGAGGAAAGGATAGAATTTGAAACTTAAAACTTAAAAATGTTTAAAAATTATTTTAACACATAAATGCAAAAAGAAATAAAATATGTATTATACTGATTTTTACAGATCTTTGAATGGCATGATTGTGAGACCCGTAAGCACGTTGGTTTCCTTCTACTGGATTCACTTCAGCTTATCACTTCAGTTTATGCATCCTAATGCATGATTAACCATTAACCATTCGTTAATTCTCTACCACAGCCTAATACAATAGAACTATAATCTTCAAAGAATTAACTACCTGACTGTAGATAACAAGATTGTCCATAAAGTACTAAAGTCAAGATTATATTTGTTGGTGGTAATCTAATATACTATGTCTCTTGACTGTTTGCTATCATAGAGAAGAAAGTATAATTTCACAGATAGATTGTTTGTATAAAACCATGTGCTCAAAGGAATTCCTCTAATTCAATATAAGGGTGATCTCACTTTCAACTGATATTTTGTATGAGTTTATGGTATCTCTTATGGTTCAATTCATTTGGAGTTAGCACAAAGACACAAGGAATTTATATCTTGTGTTTCTGGATAAGCTGAAGTCTGGCAAGGGCAGCCCTCACCTATGTCAATCCCAAGGTAGAAGGAGGAATTCAGGCAACTAATCTGAGGTGGGTTCATGACTGAAGAAGAAAATTGATAGAAGCTAATTAGGGTCTCATCTAGAATGGCTATGAGACTCTCCCTGTATTTACTTTCAAGGGATAGTACATGGGGGAGGAGACAGTACAGTACTCACTCAAAAGTTATAGCTTTTGGGATAGGACCTTCTTATCTTGAAATACCCAGGCAGGCTCTGCCCAAGCTCGAAGAAGGATTTAATAGCATTCAGCAACCAAATTGTGTCAACATACTTGGGAAAGAGACTTATAATAAAGTAAATATTTTTACCTCTGATTTGAGTTAAGCCATGAGGGGATTTTTCTTTCCCCAGACACAAGTTTCAAAAGACAAAACAGGTTGAAGCTCAAAAAGCATGTTATCAGCTGAGCACACACCAGCAGCATCTATAACTTGTTTCATTATCACCTTTGCCTGAAGGAATCATGGCCAGCTCAAGCCAATCCCTGAGGTATCTCTCTTGCCTGTATACAAACACAGACCCACAGAACCTTAAACAGGAGGAAATGTGCTCTCCCTCTTTCTCATATATGTAATATATATGTATATATACACATCTGGACTTATGTGAACATACACATATATATGTGTGTAGATATAGATACATGTAGATATATACATACACATATGTATATATATATGTGTATGTGTATATACATATATATGTACACACATACACACACATCTGCTCTGAGATCAGAACCAGCAAAAATCCCAGAGAGACAGAGAGAAAAGAAAGACCAACAAGGAAAGTTTTACCCAGACTGTTGCAATTGAAACAAATCCCCTGGGGTCTTGTCTATAGAAGGCTTCCATGTCTACTGAACACATGTCTAAAGCATGTTACATAATCAATTTTTGTGGAAGAATAGGAGGAGTAGCCCATCTATCTATAAGCAACTGCTAGGACTGTGTGAAACATGCTCTTTTTATTATGAGACTTCACTTTGTATCTGGAAGAGAGAGAGAGAGAGAGAGAGAGAGAGAGAGAGAGAGAGAGAGACAGAGAGAGACAGAGAGGAGAGAGGAGAGAGAGAAAGAAAGAGACAAAGATGGACTGAACTGGATTGGTACAGAAAGTTGCAATCTGTATCATCTCTATCCTTAATTGCTTACTCCACCCTCTACAATAACCTCCTGCATTGTTCCATTAAGATTTCTGTTCATTCCTCTCTGCCTTTGGCAGCACTTCTGTATCCACGGCTATGTAGTTCTTTTTTATAATATTTTATTCCCCCTGCCCAGTTAAATGTAAAGCCAATTTTAACATTCTTTTTCTCTTTCCCTCTCTCACCTTCTCCCTCCCGAAGACAGTAACCAATTTGATACAGGTTATACATGTTCAATCATGTAAAACATATTCTGGTATCAGTCATACTGTGAAAGAAGACAGACAGAAGGGGAAAAAACAAAGTGAAAGGAGGATGCTTTGATCTACATTTAGGCTCCATCAGTTCTTTCTCTGGAGGTGGATTTCTGTTGGTTTTGTTATTGACATGGACAATTATTCTGATAGTTTCCCAATATTAAATCAACTTGGCCTTCCTGGTATAAATCCCACCTGGTCATAGCATGTCATCATTGTGATATATTACTGTAACCACTTGCAAGTATTTTATTTACAATTTTGCATCAATAGTAATTAGGGAAATTGGTCCATAGTTTTCTTTCTCTGTTTTGGCTCTTCCTGGTTTAGGAATCAGCACCATATTTGTGTTGTGAAAAGTATTTTTCCGAATAGTTTACATGGTATTGGAATGAATTGTTCTTTAAATGTTTGGGAGAATTCACTTGTGAATCCAACTGGCTCTGGGGGATTTTCTCTGAGGGAGGTCATTGATGGTTTGTTCATTTTTTTTCTAAAATGAAGTTATTTAAGTATTCTATTTTCTCTTTTGCTAATCTGAGCAATTTATACTTTTGTAAACATTCATTTCACTTAGATTGTCAGATGCCTTGGCATACAATTGGGCAAAATAGCTCCTAATTATTGTTTCATTTTCTCTTCATCGGTGGTGGCTGTGCTATTCTGTAACATCTCTCCCTTCCAGTTATTTCCAGCCGTCATCATTACACTGCTGATGCAGTTTCTACAAAATTTTTCATGCTTAGTGTCTTTCCTAACTCTGCTTTAGGGGAATACTCTCCATGGTAAGAAGCATAGGTAAACAAATTTGAAAGCACTTCTGAGGCTTTTATACGTAGGGAATTTTGTTGCAATGACTTTTAATAGCAAATAAAATAAAATGATGAACTTGTCCTTATTTGGCCATTAAGGTCTGGTCTTATTTATTCTTTTCAGCTTGGAATGTTTGAAATATTTCCTCAGAGTTTGCAGATGAGTAGCATTTTACATATAGTTTGGGATGTAATTATTGCTATTATATAATTGATGTAATCTTTCCACAGTTATGAACATCAACACGATTAGGATACTCCTTATGGTACAGATTGTTTACTGATAGAAAAATAAGTATTCCTTTACTAATCACTTAATCTTTGAACAATTTTTTCCACACTATATATGACAGGTTAATAAAAGATGATTCATCTGGCCATTCACCTAGCCACACACCTTAGAGAGGTATTTACCCTAATAGTTGTGCAGTAGCTATTGTGTTGTGCACAATAAAATAATTGACTAGAAAATGGTCAAAAGAAAATAACATTATAAAGACTCAGTTCCATGATAATTTTCAATTTATGTTTCTTATATCCAACCGTATGTAGTCTCTCTGTAATCAGTAAAACAAAACTCAGTAGCTTCAAAACAAAAGAAAGTTTTAGGTTGTTCCCCATGTGGCAAACTTGGACTTTTCTCTCAAGGCTTAAATTTTAATGAAGCTCATGGCTGTCACTGCAATTATCATCTGCTCTAGGACATAAGTGACCTTTTAAACTTAGTGCCAAGCTTCCAGTATAACTTGGCCTACTCCCCACTGACACTCACTCAAGATGACAAGGAGCTAAGTTTTCCTCATTTGTTTAAAAAAATCAAACTATCAGAGATAACATCATTGAGTTCTAAAAAAACTAATTAATTCAATTCATTTAACAAATATTTGAGTGCCTACCATGTACAATGTTCTACGTTATGTGTTAGAAAAAATAATATAGCCCTTAACTTCAAAGAAATTAATTTCATGGGAATATAAAACATACAAATGCATACAAAATGTAAAGTATATGAGAACTACTATACAGTAATTTCACAGCCTTAAGGAAAGGCCTAATATACAAAATGATAATTACACTGTGTTTTGTGGAAAGTGATGATCCTACAAAATATAGGTTAAGAGGGATCCTATTCTAAAAAATATTGGAATGATCCACATAAGATATAGATGGGGCATATGAAATGTCAGTTACAGACAATGTCTAGTAGGGGAGTTTGACTGGAAAGAACATGTTTTTCTTCTTCTTTTGCGACGAGGCAATGCCAAGGTCAAGTGAATTTTTTTGTTTGGATGAAGCTGTTCTGGATTTTTTCTTTGAATTTTTTGAACAGTCACATTTTTTATTTTTGTATTACCTTCATTTCCTATTATACTCCTCCCTCACTCAGATGATTATCCCTTTTAGCAATCAATAAAAATACAGGAAAAAAGATGCAGTTTGGCAAAACTAACCACACCCTTAAGTATCTGTGTTGTACCATGCTCATCAATATCCACCTTGGAAAAAAATTTTAAAGTGTATTCTCATAACGCTTCCTTGGGTCAATTCAGTCATTATAATTGTAATTTAACTGCTATTCTTTCCACTTACGTTGTTGTAATCATTACACATACACACATATGTACATATGTGTGTATGTGTGTGCACATCACATGTGTATCCTGGTTCTCCTTATCACATTTTACATTGGCTTGCATAAGTCTTTCTATCCTGTTCTCTATTTTTCATATTCATTCTTTCTTACAAGGCAGAAATATTCTCCTATAATAATGTACCCTAATATTTTAGTCATTCCCCAACCAAAAGAAATCTGTTTTATTTCTGGTTGCTTCCTAAATATATTTGTTAATGGCAGGAAAGAAACCAATAAAGGAAAAAAAGAAGAGTTCTTGGTTTTAAAAGGAGAGGATGAAATTTAAAAAAGAAACAAGTGGACGTATTGGCTTTGTCAGAGGAAACGGTTACTTCATTATTATGAAACTGGGGAAACAAAAAATAATGAAGAGGGATTTCCAATTGTGGACTAGGGGAGAAAAGGAAGCTAATTACAGATAGTCTCCACTTTGCTTAGCAAACAGAAGTTCCTCTGCTGACAATAAGGGGAAAAACAGTGGTATATAAATTTTGAGGAAACAAGTTTTGGAGTAACCACTATGGAAGGAAACAAGCATTTATGAAGCACCTACTACATGCCAAGCATTATACTAAGCATTTTACAAATATTATATCATGTGATCCTCTCAACCACCCTGGGAAGTAGGTGCTACTGTTATCTCCACTTTAGAGCTGAGGAGGGTGAATAATGTGATAGAGAATTAATCAGAAAAAAAAAAACAATTTTCTTTTTGTATGTGTGAAGAGGTAAAGGCCAAATTGAAATTAGATAGCATAAATTTGTAGCGAACTCACTTTGATGACTTTCTCTAGGAATGTTTATTAGCATGACTTAAACAAATAAAGAAGGCAAATGGTAGCTGTAATACAGGACTGAGATTTTGAAAAATTTTAAAAGATTCAAGATATCTGATAGTATATGATTATACCAGTACCTTCTGTGACCAAGGCAGTGAAACTAAGTAAGTGGGGCTAGAGTTCAATTGATGTACTGGGAGTATAAGGAAAGATAAGTAGACTGAAGGTTGTGATGAGATTGATGTTGGTTTTAGGAGGAGTGGTTTAAAGGAAAAAGTCGAAGTTATGGTTGGAGAGAGGAATTTGAGCCTTCTGGATCATATGTAGGAAGCAGTTATATGTGTGGGGTCTTGGGATAGTGTATGGGTATTGTACAGTGAAGACAGAGATCATGGCAGCCTAGGAGTCTGATGAACTGGGAGACTGCAATACCAAAGGGGGGAGAGAGAGAGAAAGAGAGCGAGAGCGAGAGAGAGAGAGAGAGAGAAAGAGAGAGAGAGAGAGAGAGAGAGAGAGAGAGAGAGAGAGAGAGAGCGAGAGCGAGAGAGAGAGAGAGAGAGAGAGAGAGAGAGAGAGAGAGAGAGAGAGAGAGAGAGAGAGAGAAATATACACCAATTCCTATCAGGGCAGGGGTTATAGTGGAGATACCATGAGTAATACAGTGAACTCTTAGACTAAAAAAAGAATATCCTGGAATCTAGTATACGACTTTGGCAAGGAGTTGGATGAAGGATGTGACAAATATGACTGGAATTGACTTGAAAGAGAGATTTTTGAGAGTAATGGTAAAGGGACAACTGAAGAATATGTCTACTTTTTCCTCCTGGCCCAAAATGTCATGTCTATCAGAAAGAACCAACCACTATTAGATCGTGTAGACAGACAGGAATGCAATGTGTTCTGGTAAATTCCAAACTTCCATTAATGTAAGAAGATGGAAGGAGTATAAAGTGAAGAGATCTAAAATAAGGATTTGGAGGAATAGGACTGAGATTGACAGGAGTGAAAATACAGAGAGATGGATGGGGAATGGAATTTTAACTTTATTAGATATTAAGTCTAAATCACAGAGATGAAGGTAAAAGTAGTTAAGAGTTTGCCTGTCACATAATGGAAATTTACTGGTTAAGAGGGACCCTATGGTCCTGTGATGACTGAGTGCAGACTCTCATTGCCTCTAATCCCCAGAAGCTCGAGGTTATATCTCAGTGGCAAAGGGAGAATAAATTAATTACTAGGTTCCTACATGGTGAGATCAAACCATACCAACACCAGCACTCTGCTCCTACATCCCCATTCTTGAGCATCATCCAAAAATAATTGAAGATGAGACACACTCATAAGATATTCTACACATTGTATGGGACCCCAATTCCTGATTTCTAAGACCCATGAAAATGAAATCACTCTTTAGTGCCCCTGTTGCAACGAGGGTTTGGATTTGTGCTCACTTAGAGTTTCCTTTAAAGTTGACCATCTACTGCCCCTGGGGGCCTAGAGGCTGAGATCTTATATGGAAATGAAGCTTTTTTTGATTCTAGCCCTCTATTTCCTCAGTATTCCAGAGGTCAAGGCCTCTTAGTTCTGAGACACAAGCAGTAGAGAAAAAATAAAGTAGTGCTTGGTTAGATGTCTCTGTGTCACTGGATTTAATTCCCTCTCTGTCCATTTCGAGACCTCATCTGAAACTGGCAGAGAATGAAGAACAGCCAGAGGCTAAGAGGCCCGTACCTCCTATCCATTTTCATAGTCAATAAATGGCAATGCCTTGCAATCATTAAAATGTTGGAATATGTCCAAGGAGGCTCCTCAGAAAGAGAAGAGAGAAGGGAAAACAGGACAATCACACATCTAAGCTTTTCCAAAAATACTCCATGTACTAAAATGCACATATAGAAAGATATCAAGGTGTATGTGTGTGTGTGTGTGTGTGTGTTCATCCTTCACTGCCGAAGCAGACCATGCCATCAGAGAAATAGTGACATGACTTGCACTTGACTTTGTTTTGAGTGAGGGAGGGCTGTGCAGGTCACCAGCCTCACTTCTCCTCCAGAGCCATCTGAATCCAGTGACCAGATATTCATCAGGATGATTGAAGATGACCCAGGGTGAGGCAGTTGGGGTTAGTGACTTGCCCAAGGTCACACAGCTAGTGAGTGTCATGTGACTGAGGTGATATTTGAACTCGGTCCTCCTGACTCCTGCACTGGTGCTCTATTCACTGCACCACCTAGGCGTCCCCAAAAGATACCAAGGAGAACAAAACTATAGCATGTATGCTACTCTACTTTTCCTCCCCTAAAGCACTAAGTACTAACATAATTTAAGCATTATGAGTGTTTGTTTCAAAATAGGCAGTGGAAGTCCTGTTTTCTCCCTGATTACAAGAGATATTTTTAATTTAAATTGCTTTTTTCATGCAATCAAAAGTATTTCTTTTACATTCTGTGATCCTCTGTATCTTTTATTTGAGTATAACATTTTCTCTTATCCAATATATCTATGTGGGAACATTTGTTACAGTTGTCATTTGTCCTTCATTCTTGAAGAGGACCTTGACATCAGGAAGGTGATGCCATGACTTGCAAGTGAATTGGATTTAAGTGAGGGAAGGCTGTGCAAAGTCACCAGCCTCACTTTCTCCTCTGGAGCCATCTGGGTCAAGAGGCAAGATACAGACCAGGAGATGGCCCCATAGGAAGATTTAGCAACATATTAACAGTCATCCTCCTGAGATTTTAAGTCCATTTAAATGTTTGGGCTGCCTATCTGCTATCCCTTACACTTCTTGTTTGACTGGCCCGCCTCCCTTTTTGACCAGACATCATATACATTTCACTCTAATTCTTGTACTCAAATTATCTTTGGTAATATGCATCTCCTATATGTATCTGTATCTCTCTTTAGATATTTCCCAATTTTCATTCCCTGGAGAATGTGATATTATCTGATTTGCAGTAATATGGCATATGATTAGAAGAATACTGGTTTGGAAATTCAAAAGGTCAAGAATATCAAGGGAATTAATAGAAAAATGCAAAGGAAGACAGTCTGGCTATGACAGATCTAAAACTATATTGTGAAGTTGAAATTAACCCAAACCATCTGGTACTGGCTATGCAATAGAATGACAGATCAGTGAAATAGATTAGGCATACATGACACAGTAGACAATGATTTTAGTGATCTGCTACTTGATAAACCAAATGATTTAATTTCTGGGATAAGAATCCACTATTTGACAAAAACTACTGGGAAAACTGGAAAATTGTATGGCAGAAACTAGGCATAGATCAACATCTTATACCATGTAGTAAGGTAAGGTCAGAATGGGTACATGACTTAGACGTGAAAGGTGACACCATACGCAAATTAGGAGAACAAGGAATATTTTGCTTGTCAGATCTATGGTGAAGGGAGGCATTTATGACCAAACAAGGGGGAGAAATCATTATGAAATGCAAAACTGGTAGTTTTGGTTGCACTAACTTAAAAAGGTTTTGCACAAACAAAAGGAAGGAAGACAGAAAGCTAGGGAATAACTTTTACTGTCAGTGTTTCTGATAAAGAACTCATTCCTAAAATATATAGAAAATTAAGTCAAGTTTATAAGAATAGGAGTCATTCCCCAATTTATAAATGTCAGAGGATATAAATGAACAGTTTTCAGAGGAAGAAATTAAAGCTATCTATAGTAATATTAAAACATTCTCTAAATCACTGTTGATTAGAGAAATGCAAATTCAAACAAATCTGAGGTACCACCTCTCACCTATCAGATTGGAAAATATGACAGAAAAGGGAAATGATAAATATTGGAGAAGATGTGGGAAAATTAGAACACTAGTGCATTATTGGTAGAGTTGTGAATTGATCCAACCATTGTGAAGAGCAAATTGGAACCATACCCAAAAGTCTATAAAACTGTGCATACTCCTTGATTTAACAATACCATGACTAGGTCTGTATCCCAAAGAGATCATTAAAAATGGACAAGAGCCCATATGTACAACAGTGTTTATAGCAGCTCTTTTCGTGGTGGCAAAGAGTTGGAAATTGAAAAGTTGTCCGTCCATTGGGGATTGCCTGAACAAGTTGTGGTATAGGAATGTAAAGGAAATTATTGTGCTAGAAGAAAGATGAGCAAGTGGATTTCAGAAAGACTTGGAACGATTTACATAAAATGATTCTGAGCAAAGTGACCAGAACTAGAAAAACATTGTACATAGTAAGAGCAACACTGCATAATGATCAGCTTTGATAGATGTGGCTCTTTGCAGCAATGCAATGGTCTAAGACTATTCCAAAAAACTCATGATGGAAAATGCTGTCCACGTCCAGAAAAAGAACTATGGAGTCTGAACGCAGATCAAAGCGTACTATTTTCACTTTTTTGTTGTTTTTTTTCTTCTCATGTTTTTTTTTTCTTTTGTTCTAATTCTTCTTTCACAACATGAGTAATATGGAAGTGGGGCAGCTAGGTGGTGCAATGGATAGAGCACCAATGCAGGAGTCAGGAGGATGTGAGTTCCAATCTCACCTCAGAGACTTGGCACTCACTAGCTGTGTGACCTTGGGCAAGTCACTTAACCCCAGTTGCCTCATCCTGGGCCATCTCCGGTCATCCTGATAAATATCTGGTAACTGGATTCAGGTGGCTTAGGAGGGAAAAGTGAGGCTGGTGACCTGCACAGCACTCCCTCACTCAAAACAAAGTCAAGTATAAATCATGTCATTATTTCTCTGATGGCATGGTCTTCTTCGGTAATGAAGGATGAATACACACACACGTACAATGTGGAAATACATTTAATATGATTGTACATGTATAGCCTATATCAGGTTGCTTACAATCTTTGGGAGGTGGAGGGAAGGAAGGAAAATAATTGGAATTCAAAATTTTACAAACGTGAATGTTTAAAACTTAAAAAACCAAATAATTGAATTTTATTTTAAAAAGAAAACTGCAGTTTAACAGACAGATTTTTGTTTCAAGTAGTTTGAGAGCCTTTGGTAGCACTGCATAATTTCTCCAAAGTAATCTAACCTGCCTCTTTCCTCATATTTATTGGGAGAATTTAGTTCATTGTATTATTTGTATAAAATATATTTCATCGTTCATATGGCTTGGCATTAACATCTTGTTTGAATAGGTACGGTACAGCTGTTCAAACTACACTGTATTTTCTTCTCATCTTGATGGTTCCTTCCAATTTGCTAACTTCACCCTAACAAGTTGAAAGCCTGACTACACACAGAGAACTGATTCAACTACACATTTCAAAGTGAGTGTTCTGTAGACATCTTAAGCTCAACATGTCCGAAAATGAACTTATTTTTCCTTCTAGATGCCCTCTCCTTCTAAGCTTCTCTGATTCTGTCAAAGATACCAACATCCTTCAAATGTCAGATTTGTAACTTTGGCAGTACCCTCTGCTTCTCATTCTTCCTCACCAGTCACTTCCAGTTTCTAAACGACTTCATTTTGCTATATTATTGGGTGCTCACAAAGGGACAATTAGGGGGCACAGTGTATAGAACCCACGACATGAAGTTAAGAAGAAATGAGTTTAAATCCTGCTTCAGATATTTCCTTGGAAAGTCACCTAACCTCTGTCTTCCTCAGTTGCCCTATCTGAAAAGTAGGAATAATAATAGCCCCTATCTCCCAAGGTTGTTGTGAGGATTAAATGTGCTAATATTAATAAAGCACTTTGTGAACCTTAACGTGCAATATAAGTGCTACGTATTATTATAGTTACCGCTGTTATTTTTCTTGTGTTGTTGATGCAGCTACTGTTATTATTTACTTTTCTATTTGAAGAAATAATTCACAATAAATAGACTAAGCTTTTCTGGGCAAAGTAAGAGCCACTGGTCATTTCAATTTCTTAATCCTGGATTTCATTCTGCCTTATGGCTAGGTTGCCACTGAAGCCACTAAATACTACAACAGATAATGATTTAGTCTGGGACATCTCATCAAGAATTTCATAGAATCTCTTTATCTCCTTATCCTCTGTAACTGATATTGAGGTCTAAGCTACATTTATCATCATAACAACCCCTTTCTGTTTTGAAATAATGAACTTGCCAAGGTGAAGAAAAAATTTCTAAATAATTTGTTTCCAGTTGAATTGGGACATGAGATTGAAAAATTCCACCAACTCTTCCATTTGCTTCTCTAAGGAGTACTTATAGATTGCCTTCCATTTAGCTCTAGCTTTCACATATCTTTCATTTTTCATTGGGAATGTTAATTCAGATATATTTTAGTTCCTCCAAATAAGGTGGCTGGATTTTTTGCTTGTTTGTTTTAGACTATGAGTTCTTTGAGTGAGATGTATTTTTCTTTCTTTGTATCTCAAGTGTTTAGCACATAAAAAGCATTTAATAAATGTTTATTTACTGACTGATATCAGATAAACATTTCATATTTAAAATACCAACATCGATAAGGTATTTTTCAAATATATATTTAATAATACTAATTTTTAAGTATTCTTCATTTTCTCTTCCTGTACAAAGTAGACAAGAAATCGAAGAATTCTCCTATGAAATACTTTCCACAATGGTTAATTTCTAATTTTATAACTCTTGGTTTCAAAGACAATGATATTTGGCCAAGGAAAATGTTATTACAGTATTGAGAATGTGTTTTTATTTTAATTTAAATTAACATCTTCCTAGTATTATTTACCTGGTTACAGAGAAGTCAACAGAATCTTTCTGTGTATGTGTAGCGCATCGGCAAGCACAAACAAAATAATCATTTTATTGATATATCTTTATTTGGGAAGATTGTCTAAGGTTCTGTTGTTAGTAAGGAGGAAAATGTTCATATCACATAAGTAACAATAGCTCACATTAACATATTACTTTGCAGTTTGTAAACTACTCTCCTTACTATAACAATTGGATTTCCATCCAGATTTTACAGATGAGCAAGAGAGAATGTCACTTTCCCATAGTCACAGAAATAATAAAATGGTATTTAGAAAAGGGTCTTCTGTCTCTCTCTCTCCATCACTCTTTTTATTAAATGACCCAGTCTTCCAACAAGGCTTTCCTTTTGAGGGTGAGTGGTACAATAAACAGAATTGGAAATGGAGTCAGGGCAGAAATTGTGTATAGACCAATATCTCATACCATATACAAAGATAAGGTCAAATAGGTACATAATTTAGACATAAAGCCTGCTACCATAACAAAATTCAGGAAGCATGGTATACTTTATCTGGTAGACTATAAAGAAGGGAAGAATTTAGGACCAGATAAGGAAAAAAGAGCATTGCAAAATTTAAAATGGGTAATTTTTATTATATTAAATTTAAAATGTTTTGCACAACAATACCAATGCACCTAAAATTAGAAGGGAAACAGAAATCCTGGGGAAAAATTTGCAGCAAATATCTCTGACAAAGGCCTCATTTCTCAAATATATAGAGAAGTGATTCAAATTTATAGGAATACATTATTCCCAAATTGACAAATGTTCAAAATATATGAATAAGTGATATTCATGCTCTAAATCACTATTAATTAGAGAAATGCAAATGAAAGGAACTATAAAGTACCACCTCATACCTTTAACATTGGCTAATATGACAGAAAAAGAAAATGATGGATGTTGGAGGAATGTGGGAAAACTGGGACTCTGTTGAACCGTTGGTGGAGTTATGAAATGATTCAGTCATTCTGGAGAGTAATTTGAAACTGTACCCAAAGGGCAATAAAACTGTATGAACCCTTTGATGTACCCATACCACTAGTAGGCCTTTATCCTAAAGAGATTTTGTAAAGGGGATAAAAATATTTATAGCAGCTCTTTTTGTGGTGGCAAAGAATTGGAAATTGAGAGAATGCCCATCAAATGGGGAATGACTGAATAAGTTGTGGTATAAGATTGTGATGGGACATTACTTTGCTATAAGATAAACAGGGTGGCTTCAGAAAAACCTGTAAAGGTTTATATGAACTGGTACAAAGTGAAATGAACAGAACCAGGAGAATTTTTCAGTGATAACTTGTGAATGATGCGGTTATTTTGAGAAATATAATGATTCAAGACAGCTCCAAAGGATTCATGATGAAAAACGTTATTTGCCTCCAGAGAAAAACTTGGGAGAGTTTGAATGCAGCTGGAAGCACACTATTTTCCACTTTCTTTCCTTCTTTCTTTTTTTTTTGATTTGACTTTTTTCCACAAAATGATTAATATAGAAATATGTTTTACATGATTGCACATTTTTAACTTATATCAGATGGGAAAAAGGTGAGAATAGAATTTGAACTCAAAACTTTACAAAACTGAATATTAAAAATTATTTTGCATGTAATTGGGGGAAAATAAAATATATTTTTAAACAGAGTCAGAAATTTTCTTTCTCTAGTCAATAGCTGTGTAACTTTGGGGAAGGTGCTTAATCTCTTGATACCTCAATTTTGCCATCTGTACAATAAGACTAAATAATCTTGAAGGTCCTTCAAAGGCTTTTAATATCTATGATTCCAGTTTTGCTGTTCTATAAGTCAAAGGAGAAGGTTCTTTGGGAAAGAAAGGAAGGTGCAACTCAATAATGTGCTCTGAGTTACAGATGCTTCACAGATAACAGAGATCACTAAATAACACAGTGAATGAAAATGTAAGCACTGAATGCAATTTTCCCTTATCAATTTCTCTAGGTTTACATTTGCAGAAAAATCATTCCTTCTCCTTGAATAAAACTCATTCAAAAGATGTCCTGATATTTAAAAACAAATAAGGGAGCCAGAAAACATTGGATGGAATAGCCTATTTTTAGACAGATTGCTTCTGCAATCTCACAACAGCAGTTGCTACTAGAAAATAGACTAAATCTCAGAATCAGATAACAGGAGAAGATGGCTGACCTTTCCTCTATCAAAAATTGTTCATGTGTAATTTTTCAGGAAGGTCAGTGGCTGTAATCCCCATCTAAGATCTGGAGATACATCTCTCCTGGCTTGAGGCAGGTCAGAATTTGCCATTGCAGAATTTAGAAGCAGAAATCCATCCCTCAAGATGACATGACTGTCTAAGCATTCGAGCAACCAGGAAACCTTCACTACTCATGTTTTTTCAAAGTAATACTTTCAATTCTGAGAAAAGTGTTGATGTAATACTGGCATTAGTAACAGACTTTCATAAAATAAGAACATTTCTAAATAAAGATGGGGAACTTTAAGTCTTCTGAAATAACTATTTAAAATGATAATCCCAAAACTATTGTCAATAAAAATGAGAGAAAGGACTCACTATTAAATAAGTGTTGTGGGACATCTGGCTGACAATGTCATTTCATACAATAAACTCCCATTTGATTAGATAATTAGAAACAAGAAAACAAACCATAAATACCATAAAGACTATTTTTAAAAGTTATCAAAGATTAAAAATGTATTTGTCTTTATTGTAAATAAAACGATTTTAATTAAACTAAACAAATTAAAAATACCTGAGAGAAGGTATGTGGATTTAATTATACAATAGTTCAAATAAAATAACAAGCCATGAAGAAAAATTTTAGATTTTGATATATTCTTGCAGTAAATATATCACCTAAACTTAACATATATAAGAAAGAGAAACAAATATTTGAGATCAGTGACATAGGCAAGGAGAGTACCTTTTGTTTAAATTATCAAAACATCAATATAAACAATTTCTAAGAGAGAACAAATTATAGAAATCCCTTACAAATCTGAGAGACAGAGAGATAGGCAGAGACACAAAGAGAGACAAAAAGACACAGAGACCCAGAGAAACCCAGAGAGACAGAGAGAAGAGTTAAAAGGTAACTCCAAGGTGATGAGCCTAAGGAACTGAGAGAAGGGTGTTCTAGCATTCCCTAATTTATACTTTATTTCCAGAATTCCTTCCCCAAAACAAACTCCCCCTTGCACAAAGTGCTAACATGAATGTTTTGGTTGAAAAGGAATCTTTATATTATCGATCTCCTTTGGGTCAATGATATAGCTCTGTAATGCTATTGCTGAGTTAAAGAGTTTGAGCAGTTTAATAAGTTTTCCTATATGATTTCAAATTGTTTTGCAGACTATTTTAAAGCAACATTTTGGATCTCAGACTTTTACAAGAGCTAAGATTTTTACCACACCTAGAGTTTTTCATAGTATCATAGATATATTGATTCATTTTAATTTTATAATATTGAAATTTTCTATTTTGTCAATCATAATTACCTGTTTCAAATTCTTTGTAATCACATAAAACACTGCTAGGAGTATCGAGATAAATTTTGGAATCTTCCTGTTTTTGACTTCTTCGGGTGGTTATTTTATTCACTTCCTTATCATAATACCAAATTGCTTTCCAGATTGATTGGACCAGTTCCATGACCTTTGCTCATCTAACTGTTTTTTGAGGTAATTTAATTAAATAATTCCATAGTAGTTTGATTATCATGATACTAAATCTATATACTAATTTTATCTTATATGTATATGTGCATGTGTGTATTGGAATTTTTATTTTATTCTCAGTTAAGTTTTGAAGAATGAATATCTTTCTAATTATAAAGTTCTTTTCATATTTCTGCAAAAAATTGCTATGTAATTATTATAACTTTAGTATGACTGGGTGGATGAACTTGCAGAGATTTCTTCATTTTGTAATTACTTTAAGTGAAACTTCTTTTTCTATTATTTCCTTCTTGTTATTGTTAAAACTCTCCAAAAAGGTTTATTTTTCAAAATTATGTTATCAGTTTTCTGAAGATAATAATCATCTCAATTCCTTTATTGGTATTTTTCTGGAGTTTTCTAAGTGACTCAGCATGTCCTCTATAACAAGTAATAATTTTCCTCCTCTTTGTTAATATTTATTCATTTAATGTCTTTCTCTTATCTTTATTGTGAAAGTGAGCATGTCTACTGCTGTGGTAAATGATAGTGGAGAATAAGCCCTCCTCCTTTACCTCTGAATTGACTATGAAAGTTGACAATGTTCTGCACATCAAATATATCTCATTCTTGGTTTTGGATTTATATATTTTTAACATATTAAAGAAAGATCCTCCCATTACTTTACTGTTTAGTGACTTTTAGCATAAATTTATAATGTATTTTATTGAAAGTTTTTGTGGATCTAGTAAAATAAAAAAGGTTGTGTGGGCATTTTTATTTTACAATTAATTATGCTACTAGTTTAACTCCATGTTTATCTTTTAAATGCTAAATACAGTATAAGGAAAAAAAGAAATGTACAGTAGAACTTTGGTTTGTGAATTTAATTTGTTTCAAGATTCTATTTGTCATGTGATTTGTTTGTATTGCAAAGCCAATTTTTCCACTGGGAATAATGTGAAGTCAGATGATCAGTACCACATCCCCAAAAATATTCATATAAAAATAATTATTTATAATGTCAAGTAAATTTTTTTGTTCCTTGTGCACCTGAAATAAAATGGCAATGATTAGTATGAAAATAAAATAAATAAACCTGCACTTTACCTTTGAGAAGAGTCATGGCTGGCCTAGGTGGATGAGAGTGGGGAGGAGGAGCAGGACTGCTTGGAAAGAGTATCTCCTTCTATGAGAACCTCAGGGATTTCAACATCAAAAGTGCTCTCTCTTATGCTATTTTCACTAAAAATAAGACTAACACTATTGCCTTCACTTATTTTTCATTTTTCGCAATCACTTTCATGTTCTGACATTTTTTTGGAATGTCATGGAAATGTGACATTTCATTTTCGTTAAAAGTATTCATGGCTCCCATTGCTACACCCTTATTTGGGTAATGGTTTTCAGAAAAATTTTGGTGTTCATATTGTGAATTTTTGTTCATCCTGTAAGACAAATTTTGTGAAAAATGTTTCCTCATTCAGTGAAGCATAATAAACCAGATTACTCATAAACTGGGATTCTGTTACATTAAGAACCATTTACGAAGCAAAGGTGGTGGGTGGCTGTTGTCCTTCGTCTTCAAAGAGAACCAAAATGACATCATCATGATAAAGTGAAATTTCAGTGTGTCCGACTGAGACTGATCAGACTGATATGAGCTTGGAATGCTCTACCACAGGCTGGGCACAGATAGTACTTGTGAATATTTGGAGTGGATATTATAAATTTGCACATCCTGCGTGTGCTTTGTGCTGTCTCAATTCTGCTTTGCTCAAAGAGCACAGCACCCTTTTTGATGTGGGCTCTCCATACTGAGCAGTCCTGTGCCAGTGTCTTCCATGTGGCACAGTCAAATCCAAAGTTCTTGAGAGAGACCTTGAGAGTGTCCGTGTATTGCTTCTTCTGAACACCATGTGGTTGCCTGTCCCATGCGAATCCTCCATAAAACAGTCTTTTTGGAAAGCACACATTTTGCATTCAAACAATGTGACCAGCCCATCAGAGTTGTGCTCTCTGAAGCATAGTTTGAATACTTGGCAGTTCAACTCTAGCAAGGACTTCAGTGTCTGGTACCTTATCCTGCCAGGTGATCCTCAGAATATTCCTAAGACAATTCAAATGGAAGTGATTCAGTTTTCTGGCATGGTGCTAGTAGACTGTCCATGTTTTACAAGCATGTAACAATGAGGCCAGCACAACGACTCTGTAGACCTTCAACTTGGTAGTCAGTCCAATACATCTTCTCTCCCAAACCTTTCTTCAGAGTCTCCCAAACACTTAGCTAGCTCTGTAAATGTGTGCATCAACCTCATTGTCAATGTGTACATCCCTGGAAAGTACACTACCAAGGTAAGTGAACTTGTCCACACCATTCAAAACTTCTCCATTTGTTGTAACCAATGGTTCCACGTATGGATGGTGTGGTGGTGGCTGATGGAGCACCTGTGTTTTCTTGGTGTTAATTATTAGACCAAAATATGGTGCATCGCAACTACTCAGTGCTGATGGAGTCATACTGATTAGTGATAAGGACATGATACTAGAGTGATGGGCTGAACACTTCCATAGTGTTCTCAACAGACCATCATCAATCAATGCTGAGGCCATTGACCATTTACCTCATCTTGAAGTCAATCCCTCCTTAGCTGAACTTCCAGCTGAAGAAGAGGTTTTGAGAGGCATTAGACTCCTTTCATGTGACAAAACCCCTGGTGCTCATTCTATTACAGCTGAGATTTCCAAGGTAGGGGGACCATTGCTCATACAAAAACTGACTGAAAATTTTCCAGATTATGTGAAGCATAGGCATTAGTTCATTAGCTGCAATTTAAACTGTGAATTCATGTAGATTCAAATTCCCTTTATCCACTGTCCCCCCTCAGTAGCTGATTTGTGACTTGCTCAGCTTTTACATCAACAATTGTGGAGTTAAAAATATCAGAGATCTAAAGCTGAAAGTGAATTCAGAGTCCATTTTATTAAATCATTGAATTTATTAGTCAAATAAGTTAGGCCTACAGGAATCAATTGATTTTTATCTAAGGTTCACAAATATAGAAAGGATAAGAGATTTTATTTGAATATAATTCTTCTGACTCTAAGATCAATGTTCTTTCTACAATTTCACAGTGATCAGTTTCAAAGTTTGCAAGTTTACAAGTTTATAACTCCTTTCCCTAGGAGTTTTCAAACTGATATCCTTTATTATCATTTGAATGCATTGTATGACATCCTTCCCAAAATATTTATTCATTTTCCCAGTGAGCCGCTGATTTATTCTTTCCTCTCCTCTCTTTACTATGTTCCTCATTAGTTTTGTTATTTTATTTTTTTGTGGATAATCATCCATTTTCTTCAGATTCTCTGTGTAACTAACATAATATGTAGAAGCCTCTGATAAATCTCTCTGTTCCATGTGAATTTACCTTGTCGAATTTTTATCTTTGCAATTAGCTTTTCGTCTTTTCCCCAAACATACGAATTGAGGATCATTTTTTCAATTTGATTTTTCTCTTTTTGCTCAATATTACAAATTTGATTTTTTTTTGTCTTTATAGCTCTTTGTGTTATACTTTGATGCTAATTTTCTGACTGACATTTTTCTCCTCTGGTTTTTCAAAATTTTACCTTTTTGTTTTTAGGATTCTTAATTGGATTTTTTAAAAACGACAAACAGATTTTTTTCCCATTTTATTAAAATATGTTTTTTGGACTATATATATATATTTGGACTATATATATATATGTCTTGTTCTAATTGTATTTTATATATTTTGGCATGTTGCTTCATTGTAATTATTTTTAAATATTCATAATTTCCATGATTTTTCTAACCCATGTATTATTTAAGATGTTATTATTAAATGTGACTTTAGATATGTATCTTTTGCTCATTTCCTTTATTGATAACCATTGTGCTCTAGTCTATAAAGCATCTGTTCAATATTTCTGCCTATTTCACATTTCTTCATGATTTCTTTGTGTACCAATCTTTATCTTTGGAAGGTACACCCACATCAATGAAATTGTGGGTTCATTTGAGAATTGAAGTGTATTTAAACTGTTCCTTGTGATCAGAAAAGATAAATCACAGATTAAAGAGTCATAGATGAGGGGTTAAAATTGTCTTTCAAGTCATCTAGACTTACAAGTCATCACAGATTTGGAGATTGAGGTGCACTGGATCCATCTTGAACTGACTAATGAGAGTCATTTGGGAAATTTTCATGGTGAAATTTTTATCTTGGAAATTGACAAATGGAATAAATAGGGGTTCAATTCATTGTTTGGTTGATGGTCTAGATTTGAAAAAGTGATAAAGAAAATGTTAACAAAGTAAGTTAATTGCACTTAATATGTGTGTGTAGTGCATCTTTTTTTGTTTGTTTCCTGGGAATCTGGTTCATAAACATTTACAACACATCCCTGGATAGAAGATTCCTTAGAGGTCACCTATTACAAACACCATTTTACAGATTAAAAAACTTAAATTCCAACAGGTAAAATGACATGTCCGAAGTCACACAGATAAAATTTTAGTGATGAAGTCAGAAATCCAATTCTGGTCATGTAATTCCAAGTTCAATGCTCTTTCCCCTATATCATGCTGTCCTCCAGTAATGGTGACTACAACCTATATTTTTAAATACTTCCTATACAGACTGTTATACAGGTCTTTCAAATGTAATCATTCCATCTGTCCATATTTTTCTTTTTATCCATCTTCCTTTTAGACTTCTCCAGTTTTAACAGAGGAATATCTAATTCTCCTACAAATTATTAGGTTTTCATCATCTTTTTGTGATTTTTTTTCTTTTTATAAAATTAGATACAATATATTTGATAAACTGTATTTAATAAGGATAGTTTAATTGTCTACTGAGTATTTATATTATAACTTCCCTGTTTTTCTCTCTTGACAATTTTTATTGCAATAATATCTGAAATCATGTATACAATTTCTTTTATAATCATCTGGAATTAACAAATTTTATCCCAGCCCTTTCCTTATCACAAAATGTGTTTCTTGTATATTTTAAATATTTCTAGCATGCAGCCAATTGTTGGTTTTGTTTTCTTTTCTATCCTTCCTTTCTATTAGGAAGGTTAATATATACAAACTAAAAGAAGAATAATAAATAGTGAGTTTTCTCTTATTATGGAATCAAATTTTAAATTGAAAATAGTTCTATTATATTTTTTTCTTCTCTTTAAATCACAATATTCCTTCCCTGGGGTTTCAGGCAGTGAATAGAGTTGAGAAGATGTGATCTTAAATCCAGCCTCAGTATTTTGAGAGTGTGTGACCTTGAGTAAGTCACTTAATTTCTTCTTGCCTCAATTTCCTTAACTGTCAAGCAGAAATAACACCTACCTCACAGGATTTTGAGGATCAAACAAGATAATGTTTTAAAGTACTAAGCAAAGTGTCTGTCTCATAACAGGCATTATATAAATGCTTGTTTCCTCCCCTTTCTACTTTTTATATTGCCCAAGCCCAATTTCCTCATATGTTTTTTTTTTAATTCCTTTTTTCTCATTTCCCTTTTCAAGCCTATCTCAGATAAAGAGAAATATTAAATTTTTGTTTTCTCACTAGCCCAGCCAAAATATACCTTAGCTTGAATAGTTCTCATTTGTAGTGTCCATTTCTGAAAAATGTTAATTTTCTCTATTCCCTTTCTTACTCCTTGCTCCCATTTTAACAACTTTAGGGAAAGGTTGCTTAATCTTGATTTTTTTTAATATTTGTTCATGAATCCTTTTGGTAATCTGGTGAAATTTATGAACCTTGTCTCAAAATAATGTTTCTAAAAGCTTAAAATACATAGGATTACAAAAGAATCCAGTTATATTGAAGTATGGTCATGAAAATATTAAAAATTTAAGCTCACAAATACCCTGAATAAATTTTGCAGTCTATTTGTGAACCCCAGATTGAGAACCATTGCTCTACTTTCTGATTTCCCATTCTTGGGTTTTATATGTTCATGTCCTTTCTTTACTGTCTTTATTATTTTCATACAAGGATCTTCCAGGAGATGAAAGCAACACACATTTTATTTTAATATCCATTATTATTTATTCTATTTAAATGTAATTGCATCTATTTATATTTTATAAATATATATTTATAAACAAATATTTATTATTAATCTATTAATACAATTAGAAGTTCTCACAGTCTCTTTCTCCTCACTGGTGGAAGGAGTCCTGCATATACATTTAAAGGATGTAGTCTGATTCAAAGTCCTTTTCTTTAGCACTTGCTCATCCTGAAGGCAATATGGCATCTCTCTGAAACACAACACCTGACCAGAGATTAATGTCTCCTCTGCACAATGAATTGTGAGAATATGATCATACCACCCCTCTTCCTGGAGAATACACTTTAATGTCTTTAAAATATTTTTCAAAAGGTAAGATTCTCAGCCCTTGTTCTGTTCCAAAGGTGCCTGTGTAGAGAGGGAGACCAAAACAAAATCCAAAGATAACTTTCCTTTAGAGCACCAAACAAATAGATATGACTCTTCATAGGCTTAGTGTTCTTTTCCCCCCTAATCTTAGATAACCTTCTAGTCCCCTAGCTTCTGAAATCTTTATTCACTAATTGATAAATGGGAGTGCAGGTCCAAGATTTATTAATTCAATTCTTTCTTTGTATTACTTAACATTTTTGTTGCCTCAAGCTTGAAGATTGTCTATTAATAGTCTCATTTTCTCATTTTAAAAGTTATGAAAGAAGTTAAAATTTATTATTACATTTTAAAGGTCCTTATTTTTAGATCCATAATAGTAAAAATATTGATGCCAATGTTGAGTCTTTTATTATCAACTAACATTGTTTCCCTATCTTTTCTATTCCTCGTTTTATGATGAGCTGGGCATATCAAATTTCCTGGCAACCTCTGTGGTATTTTCTGAGAATTATCATAAGTTTCTCCCTTTCATTGAAAAGTCCTTATTTTTCATTTTTTTTTATTTAGCACATATTACGGTATAATTCATTTTATTTTCATAAAATCAAATTCTAATTTTTCATTGGATTCCATATATATGTATATATATAGTCACATATATACATATATAATAACATTATCTTGCTTGATCCTCATATATATGGTTTTATATATATATAGTCACAAAAGAGTATAATTGATTCGCATTAGTTTGAGACTACTTCATGATGGCCTATAATATTTATTGCTTGGTGTTTAAGTTCTGATGTGTAGACATAATGTTTCTTGTTGAATTAACCTTAGAAATTTTCTTTTACTGCCCTGTGGATTTCAAATTAATTGTACTTTTCCCTCTGTCTGGGCAAAATTATTGTATTTATGTGATTTTTTAGCCATAGTAATAAGTTTCTCACTTTATTTTGGTTTCTGGAAGACCTATGACTCTTAAATTCTTTTTTGTTTACTTTCTTAGACATTTGGTTAGCTCAGTTCTTTCTAACTTCTCTTTTGATTTTATTCAATCAATTTTGCATTCACCTCTATATTTTTGAGTTCCATATTTGCCATTTTCCTTTTCAGAACTGATTTATACAATTCTCCATAATTTATTCTAAATTTTCTATTCTTTTGAATATATGTGTATCTATAGGCATATATGCCTGTGTGCGTAATTTTTAAAGCATTAAATTCTTGTATAATTTGCATTCTCATGTCTTTTTTTACTCTTTTTTTTCTGCTTAACCATTCTAAGAAAAATTGGAGCAATTTAATTACAATTTCTTGGAATGTTATAATTTATTGGAGCACTTTCCCTTTCCTTAGGAATTCTCAAGTTGATATCCTTCACTGTGTAGTCTTTATGCATTGTGTGGCATCGTTTCCCCATATATTTGTCTGTTTTTTCTCCTTTCAGATACTATGCTGCTTTTATGTTATGTCCTACCACTAATTTGTTTTTCCCTTTCCCCCCACCCCTATTATTTATTTGCTATTTAGTTAGTTTGGAGCATTCCTTGATTTCTTACAGCTGTAAAAAAAAAATGATTTCTGAAGTCTTGACCATCTTACCATGAGTCTCCCTTCTTTTGTTATTTTTCTTCAATGTGTTTTGTGCTTTACAGTACAGAGTTGGGACAGGTGGGGTTGAGACAATCCTCAATTGTTTATTTTGTCTTTTTGCCAGATCATTCCCTTGTTTCCAAGAAAGTATTGATGCATATTTGTCACTCTTATCTTCCTCCACAACAGCCACTTCTTTCCTCCAGTCTATATCACTGGGACTGAAAAAATGAATGAGCCTCCACTTATAAGGAGCCAGTAGCATCTGGATCACTCTCAAGGTAAGACAAGTAGTGAAAACTCATAATATTGAAGCAATAAAACACACTCTCGTTTGATCTGTAGTGCATAATATGATGTACTAGTGTGAAGCAGTTAGCCCAACTAAGAACAGTGAACCAGGAGTGTGGTCCTGTATTATTATTTTTTCTTTCCAAATTATATGGGGAATTGATTTTCTCTCTTTTATTCTTGTTTATATTACTTTATCTGAAAAGATTCACTGCTTTAAGGTGTTGAGGTAAAAAGCAGACTTAGATATAACCTTCCCATCTGCCATCCTCCTGGAATTTTCTATCAAAAAATACAAATTGAAATAAACTTAATACATCATTTAATACCTATTAAATTACTAAGAAATAATGAAGTGTTAAAATTTAAAGTTAGTAGTATTATGGAGAAACAAATGCACTCATATATTGCTTTTGGAAGTGAAAATTGTTAGAAATCTTTCTGAAAATGATTTGACCATACTTAAGAAGGATAAAAAGTAAGATAGATGATAAAACATTTATCAAGCACTTATGATATACTATGCACTGTGCTAAGTGGTAGTGATACAAGTATAGGTAAGACAAACCTTAAGGAACTTACATTTTATTGGGGGAAGAAAATTCATAAAAGGAAGCTGAAAAAAGGGGACAGGGAGAGGCAGCATAATTGCATGGCATGGAGATAGTCGGGGGTACAGTACAGGCCAATATCTAGGAAGATTAAGGGAGAGCTGGCAAATCAGAGCCTAGATTAATTTCAGGAACTGAGTTTAAAGCCCTGAGTGAGAGGAGGTAGTAATGATGATCTGAGTAGAGAAGGTCACTTTTAGGTCAACAATCAGATTACTAGAAATATACCCTAAGAATATTAGAATAAATAAAGAAAATATCTGCTATAGATAGATATAGAGATATAGACAGAGACTTAAACATTGACATGGTTACACATAGACATATATATATATATATATTACATATGTGGTGATGTACATATCAATATTGCATATTGCAATTATTGTATCTATTATTATATATGTATTATAATTATTATAATATAATTACAAAGAACTAGAAGCAATTCATGTATACAACTACAGGCAAATGTCTTATATCAGTGTTGCATTATACATACAATTATGTCTCTAAAGTTCAGAAGAATCACTGATGAGTCATCATGGAGGCGTGGGGTAGTATAGCCATTCTGTGTTCCACATCCAAATATGTGACTTGAACAATATGTGGTTCTAAGAGAGTATGCCTTTAGTGAAAAGTTTGAACTCCCTTTTCCCATGCTTTTGGGCACCTTATAGAAGTATCTTGGCATCTGAGGACCTTCTTATTTATTAAAACTTAGTATAGGGGGGAGCCAAGATGGCGGAGTAGAAAGACGCATGTATGCTAGCTCCGAACCCACAGCCCATATATTTTCTGTAACAAGAACTCCCCACAAATTCTGGATCAGTGCAAGCCATGCAGAAATGCAGGGGAGGAGATTTCCATTCCAGAGAGCCCTGGAAAGCCATTCCCAGGGGTCTGTCGCACTCTGGACAGTGGAGCCCACCCTTGCACTGCCCTGGCCACGCAACACCGAGAGGAGCAGATCCAAGCAGGCTTCAGGGACAGAATCTCTGGGGAACCGCGAAGGTCCCTCCACCCACAGGTGCTACAGGTCAGTGACAGAGACTTCTGGGCTGGCCTAGAAGGGAGCGGGGTGTCTCCGTGACTCGGGCCCCCTCAGGAGGCAGCAGCAGAGGCAGTGGCGGGAGACTCCCCAAGCAGGCAGGAGCTCCATTGTTGAAGGTCTCTGCATAAACCCCCTCAGGGAACTGAGCCTGGGAGGCGGCCCTGCCCCCACCCAAGCACCAGAACTTAAGCTCACATTGAATAGCAGCCCCGCCCACCCCTGAAAGCCCTGAGGCTGGGGAGCAGCATTTGAATCTCAGACCTCAAGCACTAGCTGGGCAGATCTAGGCAGGGGTGGACAGGAATCTCAGAAGTCAAGTAACTGGCTGGGAAAATGCCCAGAAAAGGGAAGAAAAATAAGACCATAAAAAGCTACTTTCTTGGGGGACAGATGTTCCTACTTATCATTTCTGATGATGAGGAACTATACTTACCATGAGAGAAAGATGTGGAGGTCAGGCCTCTGTATCCCAGACATCCAAGGTAGATGTCCAGTGGGCTCAGGCCATGGAAGAGCTCAAAAAGGAATTTGAAAATCAAGTTAGAGAGGTGGAGGAAAAACTGGGAAGAGAAATGAGAGAGATGCAAGAAAAGCATGAAAAACGGGTCAATACCTTGGTAAAGGAGACCCAAAAAAATGCTGAAGAAAATAACACCTTGAAAAATAGGCTCACTCAATTGGCAAAAGAGGTTCAAAAAGCCAATGAGGAGAAGAATGCTTTCAAAAGCAGAATTAGCCAAAGGGAAAAAGAGGTTCAAAAGCTCACTGAAGAGAATGGTCCTCTCAAAATTAGAATGGAACAGATGGAGTCTAATGACTTTCTGAGAAACCAAGAAATCACAAAACAAAACCAAAAGAATGAAAACATGGAAGAGAATGTGAAATATCTCATTGGAAAAACAACTGACCTGGAAAATAGATCCAGGAAAGACAATTTAAAAATTATGGGACTACCTGAAAACCATGATCCAAAAAAGAGCCTAGATATCATCTTTCATGAAATTATCAAGGAAAACTGCCCTGAGATTCTAAAACCAGAGGGCAAAATAAGTATTGAAAGAATCCATCGATCACCGCCTGAAAGAGATCCAAAAAGAGAAACTCCTAGGAACATTGTGGCCAAATTCCAGAATTTCCAGGTCAAGGAGAAAATCTTGCAAGCAGCTAGAAAGAAACAATTCCAGTATTGTGGAAATACAATCAAAATAACTCAAGCTCTAGCAGCTTCTACATTAAGGGATCGAAGGGCATGGAATAGGATATTCCAGAAGTCAAAGGAACTAGGACTCACACCAAGAATCACCTACCCAGCAAAACTGAGTATAATACTTCAGGGGAAAAAATGGTCTTTCAATGAAACAGAGGACTTTCAAGCGTTCTTGATGAAAAGACCAGAGCTGAAAAGAAAATTTGACTTTCAAACACAAGAATAAGAATAAGCATGAAAAAGTAAACACCAAAGAGAAGTCAGAAGGGACTTACCAAAGGTGAACTGTTTACATTCCTACATGGAAAGACAATATTTGTAACTCTTAAAACTTTTCAGTATCTGGGTAGTTGGTGGGACCACACACACACATGTACATGCGTGCACGCACACACACATACACACAAGCACGCACACACAGAGACAGAGAGCACAGAGTGAATTGAATAGGATGGGACCATATCTTAAAAGAAATTAAGGTAAATGGTGAGAGAAAAATGTAGTGGGAGGAGCGAGGGTGAAATGGAATGGGGTAAATTATATGTCATTTAAGAGGCAAGCAGGAGACTTTTTAGTGGAGGGAAAAAGAGGAGAACTGAGAAAAAAACATGAAGTTTACCTTCATCATATTTGACTAAAGGAAGGAATAAAATGCACACTCATTTTGGTATGAAAACCTATCTTACAGTACAGGGAAGTGGGGGAGATGGAAGGGAGGGCAATGGGAGGAGGGAGCAATATGAAGTCAACACTGGGGAAGGGACAGGATCAAAAGACAGAATAGAAGCAATGGGGGGCAGAATAGGATGGAGGGAAATACAGTTAGTCTTACACAACACGACTATCAGGGAAGACATTTGCAAAATTGCACAGATATGGCCTATATTGAGTTGCCTGCCTTCCCAAAGGGAATGGGTGGGGAGGGAGGGATGGGGAGAATTTGGAACTCAAAGTTTTAGGAACAACTGGTTAGTATTGTTGTTGCTACTAGGAAATATTTCTTATTTCCTAAGAAATACAGTTAATGGGGAATAGAAAGTCATCTGGCCCTACAGGACAAAAGAGGAGATGGGCCAAGAGAAGGGAGGGATGATAGAAGAGAGGGCAGATTGGTGATAGGGAAAATGAGATTGCTCAGTGTATTGTGGTGGGGGGAGGGGAGAAAAGGGGAGAAAATTTGGAACCCAAAATTTTGTGAAATTTTTTTGTGAAAATGAATGTACAAAGTTAAATAAATAAATTTTTATTAAAAAAAAATCTTAATATGTTATAGTCCCATGTTCAGAACTTTTCTGAAAAAGTTAAGAAAATGTGAGTGTGAGAAAGGAAGAAAATGCTCAGTGAGCATTATTTATCAGGTATAGGACAGATATTTTATTCACACACACACACACACACACAAGAAGACAAAGCCTAAAAGACTTGCGGCCCAAATTAACAGAAGGAATTAAAAATTCTAAACAATAACTTCTAATTGTTGTTACCGTCTGCTGGGAGGCTAATGCTTGAAATTTATCAGAATATAAAGTAGTTTGTAAGACTGCTAATTAGGCAGTTTATAATTCACAACCACCTCACATTGTAGAAACACTAATCTCCAAATACAAGCCTGCCGTTAAAATGGCCAGACTTGGAAACGCCCTCATCGTCTTTCCAGGGTCCTTCCTCATTGGCGCAGAATGTTTCCTTGCTATCTTCACACTCTTGTTTTCTGATCAAAGTTGTCACCACCATAATCAAAGACTCACAGAATTCTTGGACTCATAAGATCACCTGCCAGCCTGGCCATGTCCATTTCAAGATTGTTAATTAGTCTTTTATTCAGGCAAAGAAATACAAAAAAAGTCAACTCAAGCCTCAGTTCAGGCTTGTCTAATATTTGAAAACAGTACTACCTGATTCATGGTTGGAAATAGAAAAAAAGATTGTACATCCACTGTGTCATCAGTTCTTTTGGCCATTAATAAGGATTCTTTATCATATCACAGTGCAGGTCTCTTGGCAATGAACCATGAAGAGTAGGAAGCCATCTCTTCCCAACCTTCTCCTTTTCACAATTCTCACATGACTATCTAGAACCTGGAATGGTGTCTGAGCATGCTGCCATGTAGAGGTGGTGGAAGGGGAGATGCGGTGGCCATCATTGCACCTCAAGAGGTTAAATCAGTGTTGTTATTGCTTAGTTATTTTTCATCCATGTCCTAGTCTTCAAGACACCATCTGGGGTTTTCTTTGCAAAGTCACTTCATTTTATACATGAGGAAAATTGAAGCAAACATGTTTGAATGATTTGTTCAAAGTCGCAGAGCTAGTGAGTGCCTGAGGTCAGATTTGAATTCATAAACATGAGTATTCTTGACTTGAGGCCCCAAACTCTATCCACCGTACCACCTAATTGCCGTTAAAATAAATCAATATCACTATTTGATTAAAGTGATTAATAAGATTACATATATATATATATATGTAAGTCTGGAAAGAATTATGTAAATGAGTGGTAAAAAAGTGGTACCAGAAGGGCCATGACTATAACTTTAGATATAAAAGCTTATACATAATAAAGAGATGAATTACATACAGCCTCATAAATCAAAGGGCAGGTTATATGGTACAGAGGAAAAAAAGTCTTACTCTGGAATTTGAGTTCTTAGGTTCAAATTCCATATCTAACCTACCCTATGTAACCTTGGGTTAAGTAGCTTAACCTCCCTCGGCCTATTTCCTCACTAGCAAAATGGGAAGTTTGGACTAGATTTCTCTTTAGGTCTATTCCAACCCTATATCTATAATCACATGATGACTGAAAAGATCTCAGTGTCCAATTGCCCCAACCCATGCCTGAAAATAATTATTGTTACATCATACCCTCTAAGTAGTTAATTAGCTTTTACTTAAGGACTTCCACTGAAAGAGATTGATCACACATGAGGTCATGCAAAATATATTTCCATATTAGCTATGTTGCAAAAGAAAGTACAATCAAAATAAAAAATAACAAAGATAAAGACAAATTTTAAAAGGATATTTCAATATTTCATAGTTCATCAGTTCTCTCTCTCTCTCTCTCTCTCTCTCTCTCTGGAGATGCATAAATGCATAGCGGTTTTTATCACGATTCTTTCGGAATTCTCTTGGATCATTGACTTGATCAGAGTAGCTAAGTCTTTCACAATTGATCACCTTTACAATATTGCTATCACTGCGTACTACGTTCTCTGGTTTCTGCTCACTTCCCTTTACATCAGTTCATATATGTGTCTTCCTAGCTTTTTCTGAAGCCATCCTACTCACCATTTCATGTAACAAAATAGTATTCTATCATAATTATATATCATAGCTTGTTCAGACATTCCCTACTTAGTGAGTATCCTCTCAATATCCAATTCTTTGCCACCACAACAAGAGTTATGATTTTTTTTGTACAAATAAGTCCTTTTCCCTTTTTGATCTCTTTGGGATACAGACATAGCAGTGGTATTTCTGGGTCAAAGGAGTATGACTCACTTTATACATCTTTGGTTGTAGTTCTAAACTGCTCTCCAGAATCCTTGGACTAATTCACAACTCCACTAATAGTGCATTAGTGTCTCAATTTTTCCACATGCCCTCCAGGATTTGGCATTTTCCTTTTTTGTAATGTTAGTCAACCTGAAAAGCATGAGGTGAAATCTGAGTTGTTTTAATCGCATTTCGTTAATCGGTAGGAATTTTAAGCATTTTTCCCATGGCCATTGATAGATTTGATTTCTTCTTCTGAAAATTTCCTGTTTATATTTTTGACAATTTAGACAATGAGAGAATTACTTTTATTTTTATAAATGTAGCTCAGTTACCTATATATTGGAGAAATGAAGCTTTTATCAGAAAAATATTGCTGCAAAATTTTCCCAACTTTTCTGTTCTTTTAGTTTTGACTGCATTAGTTTTGTTTACGCAAAACCTTTTTAATTACATGTGACCAAAATAGTCTACTTTGCTTCCTATCATCCTCTCTATCTCTTATTTGTCATAAACTTTCCCTCATCCATATATCTGACAGGCAAATATTCCCATGCTCCCCTAATTTTTTTATGATATCACCCTTTATCTCTAAATCATTTATCCATTTTGACCCTATTTTGATATACAGTGTGAAGTGTTGCTCTATGTCTACTTTCTTCCAAACTGCTTCTGAGTTTTCTCATGTCTTTTGTCAATTGTTGAATTTTTACCCCAAAAGCTTGGATTTGGGAGATTACTAAACACTAGGTCATTATAGGCATTAATCGCTTTGTATTGTATACCTAATTATTGAACTAATCTACCACTCTGTTTCCTAGCCACATGAGACCTTTTTGATGATTACTACTTTGTAATATAGTTTGAAATCTGGAACTCTGGTTATTTTTTTTCACAAATTCCCTTGAAATTCTTGACACTTTGTTCTTCCAGATGAATTTTGTTACATTTTTTCCTAGCTTTATAAAATAGCATGGGAGTTTCAACTTCAAAAGGAAAATTAGGATTTGCCAAGTGACTAAAAAATCCTAGATTTGTATTTTATTTACAGAAACCTTAGTAGATATTGCATGTTGCACATATGCCACCCAGAGAAAGGGCAGTTTTCTTTTTGTTCGTTTGTTTTTTTTTAATGTACCAAACTAGCCAATCAAAGATTACTTCCTCAGGTTTCAACTACGTGGCATAGTAGAAAATAGGCAATCCCTGACATCAGAAATATGGGTTTAATCCCTTATTCTGACACTAACCAACTATATGATCATAGCCAAGGATGGGAATGTCAGTCTATAAAATGTGATGGATAATGATTGCACTTCGGATCTCACAAAGTTATTTGGAAGTGAGTACTTCATAAAAGTTTGAAGTGCTTTGGAAATGTATTATACTTTCTAATCTGATTCAACATTTGTTAAGCTTCTAATATGTACAAGGGATGGTGCTAGGCATTTGGGATACACTGACATAAAAAACAAAGCAATTCCTTCCCTTACATTCTCCCAGGATATATTCAGATGATCATATTGTGTAATTTGAGAAACAGAATGAGAATACTAATAATTAGAAGGAAGAAGAAAGATTTCCCATAAGAGAAAGCAAATATGTTTAGCCTAGAAAGAAAAATAGAGACTCAAAGATGTGGTGATGAGAATAAAGGGTGGTATATGCATGACGGACACCCTGGGCAGCAACTTGAGCATAGGAGATAGAATGGCAAGGGCAGAGAAAATTAGGGAAGTTTTTCTAGAATATAAATTGTGTAAAAGTGTGCTTAGTCTACGTTGTGAGGACTATCATAGATGTTGGTTCTATCAAGCAGAAGTCGAGGTCACCCACAACTCAGACCATCATCAGTCATAGTGACTTCTGTAATACCACTGGATGCCAATGACTCTGGAAGAGTGTGTGAGGCTGATGGCTTTGTACAGCCCTGCCTCACTTAAATCCAATTCACGGAGAAGTCAAGGTATCTCACCTGTGCTAACAATGGGCCTCTAAAAATGAAGGATAAGCAATATTAGAAGTGAAAAGTCATACTATATACTTAGGAATTATGGTTGGAGTCAGATTGTGGAAATGCCAATAAGTGTATTTGTCATGCTGATAGAGAGTTTTAAATATTCTAAATATAAAGTTTCCCTTAATTGGGACTTAGGTGACCTTACACGAGTTATATATTAGGTCAAACAACCACCTACCTACAATATTTTCCTAAGTCTTGTTAAGGATTTGGGGTGCAATTTTCCCCAAAATAATTAAGGTCTGACCAAGTCCACCCTTGGCTGATGGCTTAATTTCAAACTAGAACTGCTTACACTGGTCTCCTCCCTTTCTTAACCCCAAGAGGCTACCACAACATTGCTTCTGGTATGGTGGAATCCAGCTAGCCTGCTGAGGATAACTAATTTTATTTTTTTTTATTTAACTAACTTTAATAAAAATTTATTTATTTAACTTTTTACATTCATTTTCACAAAATTTTGGGTTCCAAATTTTCTCCCCTTTTATCTCCTCCCCCCACCACAATAAACCGAGCAATCTAATTTTCCCTATCACCAATCTGCCCTCTCTTCTATCATCCCTCCCTTCTCTTGGCCCCATCTTCTCTTTTGCCCTGTAGGGCCAGATGACTTTCTATTCCTCATTAACTGTATTTCTTATTTCCTAGTAGCAAGAACAGTACTAACCAGTTGTTCCTAAAACTTTGAGTTTCAAATTCTCCCCATCCCTCCCTCCCCACCCATTCCCTTTGGGAAGGCAGGCAATTCAATATGGGTCCTATCTGTGTAGTTTTGCAAATGACTTTGGTAATAGTCATGTTGTGTAAGACTAACTGTATTTCCCTCCATCCTATCCTGCCCCCCCATTGTTTGTATTCTGTCTTTTGATCCTGTCCCTCCACGAGTGTTGACTTCAAATTGCTCCCTCCTCCCGTTGCCCTCCCTTCCATCATCCTCCCCCCCCTTGCTTATGTCCTTCTCCCCCACTTTCCTGTATTGTAACATAGGCTTTCATATCAAAGTGAGTGTGCATTTTATTCCTTCTTTTAGTCAAATGTGATGAGGGTAAACTTCTTGTTTTTTTTCTCAGCTCTCCTCTTTTTCCCTCCACTAAAAAGTCTCCTGCTTGCTGCTTGAGTGAGATATAATTTACCCTATTCCATTTCACCCTCTTTCCTCCCACTACATTTCTCTCTCACCATTTACCTTAATTTCTTTTAAGATATGGTCCCATCCTATTCAATTCACTCTGTGCTCTCTGTCTCTGTGTGTGCGTGCATGTGTGTATGTGTGTGTGCGTGTGTGCATGTGTGTGAGTGTGTATGTGTGTGTGTGGTACCACCAACCACCCAAATACTGAAAAGTCTTAAGAGTTACAAATGTTGTCTTTCAAGTTACAAATATTGTCTTTCCATGTAGGAATGTAAACAGTTCACTTCTGGTAAGTCCCTTATGACTTCTCTTTGCTGTTTACTTTTTCATGCTTCTTCTCATTCTTGTGTTTGAAAGTCAAATTTTCTTTTCAGCTCTGGTCTTTTCATCAAGAATGCTTGAAAGTCCTCTGTTTCATTGAAAGACCATTTTTTCCCCTGAAGTATTATACTCAGTTTTGCTGGGTAGGTGATTCTTGGTGTGAGTCCTAGTTCCTTTGACTTCTGGAATATCCTATTCCACGCCCTTCAAGCACTTAATGTAGAAGCTGCTAGATCTTGAGTTATCCTGATTGTATTTCCACAGTACTGGAATTGTTTCTTTCTAGCTGCTTGCAATATTTTCTCCTTGACCTGGGAATTCTGAAATTTGGCCACAATGTTCCTAGGAGTTTCTCTTTTTGGATCTCTTCCAGGTGGTGATCTATGGATTCTTTCGATACTTATTTTGCCCTCTGGTTGTAGAATCTCAGGGCAGTTTTCCTTGATAATTTCATGGAAGATGATTTCTAGGCTCTTTTTTTGATCCTGGCTTTCAGGTAGTCCCATAATCTTTAAATTGTCTCTCCTGGATCTATTTTCCAAGTCAGTTATTTTTCAAATGAGATATTTCACATTGTCTTCCATTTTTTCATTCTTTTGGTTTTGTTTTGTGATTTCTTGGTTTCTCAGAAAGTCATTAGACTCCATCTGTTCCATTCTAATTTTGAAAGAACTATTTTCTTCAGTGAGCTTTTGAACCTCTTTTTCCATTTGGCTAATTCTGCTTTTGAAAGCATTCTTCTCCTCATTGACTTTTTGAACCTCTTTTGCCACTTGAGTGAGCCTATTTTTCAAGGTGTTATTTTCTTCAGCATTTTTTTGGGGTCTCCTTTACCAAGGTATTGACCCATTTTTCATACTTTTCTTGCATCTCTCTCATTTCTCTTCCCAGTTTTTCCTCCACCTGTCTAACTTGATTTTCAAAATCCTTTTTGAGCTCTTCCATGGCCTGAGCCCACTGGACATCCCCCTGGGATGTCTGGGATACAGAGACCCCAACCTCCACATCTTTCCCTGATGGTAAGAATATTCCTTTGTCATCAGAATTGAAAGGTGGGAACATCCGTACCCCATCAAAGTAGCTCTCTGTGGTCTTATTTTTCTTCCTTTTTCTGGGCATTTTCCCATCCAGTTACTTGAGTTCTGAGATTCCTGTCCACCCCTGCCTAGATCTTCCCAGCTAGTGCTTGAGGTCTGAGATTCAAATGCTGCTTCCCAGTCTCAGGGCTATCGGCAGCGGATGTGGCTGCTATTCAATGTGAGCTTAAGTTCTGGTGCTCAGGTGGGGGCAGGGCTACCTCCCAGGCTCAGTTCCCTCAGGGGCTTTATGCAGAGGCCTTCAGTAATGAAGATCCTGCCTGCTCTGGGAGTCCCGGGCCACCGCAGCTGCTTCTGCCACTGCCTCTGCCACTGCCTCTGCTGCTCCCTCCACTGCTCCCTCCACCACTGCCTCCCGAGGGGGCCTGAGCCAGAAAGACACCCCGCTCCCTTCTTGGCCAGCCTAAACGTCTCTCTCACTGACCTGTAGCGTCTGTGGGTGGAGGGACCTTCCCGGCCACTGGAGGATCTGTCCCTGAAGCCTGCTCGGATCCGCTCCTCTGGGGCTGTGGACAGGGCAGCTCAGGGGTGGGCTCTGCTTTCCAAGGCACCACAGACCCTGGGGACCGCTCTCCAGGGCTCTCTGGAATGGAAATCTTTTCCACTGTGTTTCTACGTGCCTTGCAGTGATCCAGAATTTGTGGGGAGTTCTTCTTGCAGGAAATATATGGGCTGTGGGTTCGGAGCTAGCGTACGTGAGTCTTTCTACTCCACCATCTTGGCTCCACCCCCCAGATAACTAATTTTGAAAGAAGTTAGATTTTCCTAAATTGGGCCAAATTTTGATTCAGTGTCTATAAACCTTTAGTGATTGTATAAAAGATCATTTATTAAGTAGGGAGATTAAAAATCAGTGCATATATAAAAGAGAAAAAGCAATAATGAAAACCCATTGATCACCACATGGTAGGACTTCACTCCTTAATGAGCAAGTAGTTTATGAGGGGAGCTTTGCAGATTTTTATAGATAAGTTAAAATGTGACCTTATTGAAGATCATTTGAATTCTCCATTCTCACTTATCTCCTTGAAGGAAGAAAAATAGAACAGCATTTACCAATTGCATATTTTCATTAATTATTGTTGGTAAGGCAGTTTCCAAATAGGGATGAGGGGCATTATATAAATGTGAAGCAGGATAAAATTGTTGTCTTGCCCTAATGATTCCTAAAATGAAACTTAATTAAAAGTAAACCTCTTTAACATTTTTCATGTTGGTGATGGTCAGTTTTTTTCTTACTTTTAATGAAGTAATTTGCCAACTCCTCCACCAAGGCTGCTTAGAATTGTGCATAAATTCATGATGTTAATAATCATCCTATTTTCCATGAAGTTCAGTAGCATGATTGATCTTGAGATACAGTTATAGAGTTTAGTGAATGTACACCATTCTCAGAAGGTTTTTTTTGGTTTTTTTTTTTTTAAAGTGAGCCATGAAGGATGAAATAAAGAGTGATGCTTTATTCACTTGTCCTGTCCAACATGACTCCAACAAAACTGGGACACATTGTGACAGAAAGGATAGAGATAAGGAGCAGACTACAGTGTTCTGGGAGGTAATCTGAGGTATCTCTGGGACTGTGACAAACTCACAATAAGCGGTTTGAGGAGGGAATAAAATTTAGGACTTTTCCGTACTGAAGCAATTGTTAACTAGTCAGTCAACATAGAGTCTGAATGGGCCCCAAGTTAAAGGGTTGTCTGCAGTGTCTCTATAATGGAATGATAGAGTGGTACACCGAGGAGCATTGAGATCAGAGCAAGTAGAGACAATCCAAGACAGCAGCCCAAGTAGTTCTCAGCAAGAAAGAGGGTGAGAAAAATGAAAGTGGCAGAGGCAGAAAAGTTCTAAACAGCCAATGGAAATTGATTGTACTTGCTAACTAGTAGCTACTAACATCTACGAGCTATTGCTGTAACTAACGTTCTCAGGGCTAATCAATCACCCTGCATATTCAGATGTACAGAAATTACAGGTTATGACACCTACCTTCCTTATTCCCTTGAAACTATCCAGAAAAAAACTTCCTTGAGGCCTTTTCCATATTAAGCATTATCCTGGGTTGTGGGGAATCAACTACAAAAATGAAACAACCCCTGATTAAAGAACTCAAAATGCACTAGGGGAATATGACATTTATAGGTGAATAAAGATTGTGCATATAGATAAATATATTCACATATGCATTTACTTATGTATATATGTTTACACATTATGTATTATAAATAGGCATATCTATATTTACATATGCACACACATACATGTTTTATATTTTATGTATATACACACACACATATATATATATATATATACATATACATCTATCTGTTATCTATCTATCTTTTTTCACTATTTTTCTGTTTATGTTGTATCTCTCTATTGGACTATAAGGCCAGGACAAGGATACAGAGAAACAGAGATGGCAGATGGAATCTTCTACATGGGGAACAGCTAGAAGGACAATTTGAATGGAGAGTAGACTGGGGGAGACAAGAACATAAAATAAACTTGTGATTTCATCGTTATAACGAACTCCTAGATGAGAAAACTCCCTCTAATAATGCAAGTTGACATCTCTTATGTATTTTAGTCTTAGAGAGCTGCCTCAGACTCTGTGACATGGAATGAGTTCCTCATAATCATAAAGTTACTATGTGTCAATGGAAGGACTTGCATCCAATCATCCTGACTCTGAGGCCAGCTCTTTATGTATGAAAGCATACAACCTCTTGAATAAGGGGAAATGATGTGGAGACAGTCTAGAAAGCCCGGATTGAGGCACGCAATGAAGGACTTCAAATGCCAAACACAGGAGTTTGTATTTACTTAGTGGCAATACAAAACCAATGAAAGAAATTTCTTGAACTGAGGAGTAGCTGGTATACATTAAAAAAAGAACACTATTTTGGTAGATAGACAAGAAAGATTGGAAAAGGGAGAATTAGAGCAGGGAGATGAATCAGAAGGTTAACGCAATATTTCATGCAAGAGATGATGAGAGTAGAGGATTTGGGGAAGATGGCAAAATAAGTTAGAAAATTACCTGGCTTTCTCAAATTCCTCCACAAATAATGTAAAATAATACCTCAACCAACTATTAGCAATAAAAATAATTGAAAGTCAGAGTAAAGTAATTGTCCACCTAAATCAATTTTGTAAGATGCTAAAAATAATCTGGTAGGAAATTAAGAAAGACCCTACAACCCAGGGTGGTGATTTGACCTGACTGAAGTACAAATAGCTTCTGGCAGATAGTGTCAAATAAGAAACAACTTGCCCTGGGGGCAACTATATAGGCTGTAGCCTAAGCTTTTGGAACTTTTGCTTCAGGGATAGTGTTGTGGTTGGGCATCAGATGAGGGAAGCTTTACAACTTCCTAGGGTTTGACACTGGGCCCAGGTAAACTGACCTGACTCAGTTCCAGTCTGTGGGTGGGAGCAAGGAAGAATGAACATATACCAGGTAAGTGAAGTCACAAAGGGTGGGGAACATGCTGACTGTGAGCATTTGTTGAGTCCCTAGTTTGGGTTCCAGGGCAGAAGGGTGGTCTGAAGCTTTCCTAATAAGGAATTAATAAGGTTAAAATCTTGACTTCTCATATGAAAAGACATTATCTGTAACTCTGAAGAATGTTATCATTATTCAGGTAGTTTGAGAGAAAGAGATAGAAGGTATGGGGTTAAGCTGAGTATAATGGGATGATCCTAAAAAATAAAATTAGATAGGGAAAGGTAAAATAGAGCAATTATCTCATAAACATGAGGCATGAATGGAAGAAATGCTACTGTGGGGGCAGAAGGGGATGAAGGGCTAGTATTATTCTCACCAGAACTGGGTTAAAGAGAAAATAGCATATACACCTAATCTTAAATTATGAATAGGAGGACAAAGGGGTAGGATAAGGGAGGGACTCTTGGAATGCAAACTAGAGAGACAGTGATTAGAAGTCAGACATTTGAGCAAGGATAGAGTAAAAAGAAAGGGAGAGGGGCGAACAGTGAGGAAAAATAGGATAGAGAAAAATGCAAAACTAGTCATTATAAATTTGATTGTGAATGAGATAAATTCACCCATGAAATGAAAATGAATAGCAGAATCATTTAAAAGCCAGAATCCAACAATATGTTGTTTACAAGAAATGCATTTAAAAATGTGAAATAACACATAGAATAAAAAGTAAGGGCTGGATGAGGGGAAAAAAGCATGGGTAGCAATCATGATCTCAGACCAAGTTAAAGCTAAAATAGATTTAGTTAGAAGAGATAATAGGGAAACTACATTATGATAAGAGGTACCATAGATAATGAAGTAATAACATTAAACTAAATATACCAAATGCATATAGCATTTTAGATGCAAAAGTATCTAAAATTTTAAATGAAATTTTAATAAATTACACATGGAAATGGATAGCAAAACTGTAGTAGTAGAAGATTTCAATCTTCCCCTCTCAGAACTAGATAAATCAAACTAAAAATAAATAAGAAAGAAATCAAAGAGCTAAATAGAGTCTTAGATAGGATAGATATGATAGCTATCTGGTGAGAATTGAATGGGAATAGAAAGGAATACACTTTTTCCCCCAGTAGATCATGGTACCTTTACAAAAACTGACAGTATGTTAGGGCATTAAAGTTTTTTTAGTAAATGCAGAAATGCATTCATTATTCACATTACTATTAAATACATTCTTTTTAGATTTTGATGAAATAAAAATAAGGCAGCATGGAAACACATATTAAAAATTTATTGGAGACTAACCTAATCTTAGAATAAGTGGATTAGAGAACAAGTCATATAACAAAAAAAAATCCATTAAAGATAATGATATTAATGAAACAATATATCAAAACTTATGGGATAAAGTAAAAGCAATAATCAGAGGAAATTTTATATCTCTAAATTCTTCATCAATAAAACGGAGAAAGAAGACCAATGAATTGGTTGTACAATTAAGAAAAACTAGAAAAATAACAAATTAAAAATCTGCAATTAAACAACAAATTAGAAATCTTAAAAATTGAAGGTAAGATTAATAAATTAAGTGTCAGAAAACTATCAAATTCATAAATAAAACTAGGAGTTGATTTTATGAAAAAAAATGATAAAACAGGTAAAACCACTGGTTAATATGAAGAGAAGAAAATGAAATGACCAGTCCTCAAAATGAAAAGGGTGAATATACTGATAATGAAGATGAAATTAAAGCAATTATTAGGGGTTGTTTGCACAATTATAGGCCAATACACTTAACAGTTTAAGTAAAATGGAAGAACATTTTCAAAAATGTAAACCGCCTAATTAACAGAAGGAGAAATAGAATATCTAAATAAACCTGCTTAAGAGAAAGAAATTGAACAAGCCATAAATGAACTTCCCAAGCATTTTAAAAAGCATCAGGACCAAAGGGGATCCCCAAGTGAATTCTATCAAAGATTTAAAGATCAACTATTCAATATTAAATGAATTATTTTGAATATTAGGTAAAGAAGGGCCCCTACCAAACTGCTTTTATGAAACAAATGTGGTATGACACCTAAACCAGGAAGAACTGGTTTTATTGACCTAGAAAAATAATAATAACATTTATTTAGAAGAACAAAATATCAAGAATATCGAAAAAATTAAGAAAACAAATATAATGGAAGGAGGTTTAGCCGTAACAGATCCTAAATTATACTGTAAGTAATTACCAAAGCTATCTTAGCTATAGCTAAGAAATGTAAAGATGAATCAGTGGCAGAGAGTAGACATACAATACACAGTAGTAAATGATTATAATAACCTTCTGTTTCCTAAAATCAAAGATTTAAGCTTTTGACATAAGAATATATCATGTGGTAAAAATTGGTGGGGAAACTGGAAAGCAGTCTGACAAAAATTGTGTGTAGATCAATATTCTACACCATTTGGCAAGTTGTCAAAATTATGAAAAAAATGTCCTAAATCATTGTTAAAGAAATATAAGTTTAAACAACTTTGAGGTAACATCTGGCATCTATCAGATTGGCTAAAAAGATAGAAGGGAAGTGTGAAAAATATTGGAGATGATGTGGAAAAAATTGGCACATAAATACACTTGGTAGAACTGTGAATTCATCCAACCATTTTGGAGAGCAATCTGCAATCATGCCCAAATAGTTAGGAAACTGGGTATATCCTTTGACCCAGCAGTACCACTATTAGATCTGTTTCCCTGGATGATCATGGAAAAATGAAAAGAATCTATATATTCTAAGATATTTATAGCAGCTCCCTTTGTGGTGGTAAACACCTGGAAATTGAAGGGAATGGCTGCACAAGTTATGATATATGATGGTGATGGAATACTATTGTGCTGTATGAAATGATGAACTAGTTGATTTTAGAAAAAAATATGGAAAGACATGAAATAGTGAAAAGTGAAGTAAGTAGAACCATTAAACTTCTGTTTACAGTAGCAGTAATATTCTAAGAATAATTATGAGCTACCAAGCTATTCTGAGTACTCTACATACTCAGATCAATTACAAAGCACCTATAAAGGTCTAGAGAAAGAACTGATTTTTTTTAAAAAGTATATATAATATGGTATTACATATATTTATAAATCTGCTTCTAAAGGTGGCTTTCTTTGGTGTGGGGTGGGGACAGTTTGGAACTAAAAGCATAAAAGAAAAAGAAAAGAAACAGCAAAAAAGAGGTAAAAAACTTGAAGTACAATGGCTGATTGTCATTGTCAAAAGCTTAAGTAATCACAATGATGATTACTACAGAGAGAAGGAGATAGATAGCAGAGACATTAAGGAAATAGAATCAATATTTGGCAGGTAATGAAAAACAGACAGAAAGAGATAGAGTGAGAAAGATGGAAACACGCACATACACTCACTCACACACACACACACACACACACACACACACACACACACACACTAGGAAACAGACAAAAACAGAGAAACACAGAGACAAGAAAAGTCAAGAGTGACTCCCAGGTTGCAAATCCGATTGACTAAAAGAATGGTGATGCTACAACTGCAAAAACTGCTAAATCAAAAGGAAAGCGAGTTTGGGAAGGAACTGTGTTAAGACCACCAGTGTAATGACCTACTTTCCTGAGGCAAAAAATCATTTACATACCTATGTATCCCTTACTCTCTATTCCCACTGCCAGATACGTAAGATAGGACCTTTTAACCTCCCATGGAGCATTATAATAGTTTCCTTTTAACACTTCACATATTTACTTTCTCCAGCTTCCAATCTAATTTTCACATCTCTGCTAGAATTATATTTCTTAAATAAATCTGGCCTCCATTTTATTCATCTCAAAAACATTCAGTGGATTAATTTAGCAAAGATTTAAATTACTTTGCCTGACATTCAAGGCCTCCAATGATCTGGTACTACCCTGACTTCTCAAAATAACTATCTAGCATAACTCTCTTCATAACCAAATGTCCCACTATTTTGTTCTATTTTCTGGCACCTAAATGTTCCAAGTATCTTCCCCTTTTCTTGACTTTTCTCAAAATGATCCCATGGTCTGAATTGTCTTTGTACTTCTCTATTGAATTCCTTTTAAAGGTTAATTCAATTGCCAAAACCTTCAGAAAACCTATCTTCATTTCACCAGTTACGATAAGTGGGTGATCAAATGGCATAAAGATTGAGGTGGGAAAAAAAGCTTGAAAAATAATTACCGTGGAAGGAAGAAGGAAGTCTTAAACTGATGCCCCATCATGATGTAGAGATAACCCTGGGTTCTCAAGTATTTGACAACAGAGCACAATTGCTAGGAAGGCTTCGAGTATAGTCTACTTTTTGAGGCTCAGCCTAACTAATTATGAAGAGGTTTATCATCAGCAGGCTGGCCCCTCGGTTATGACTTGTTTAGAAATGACAACCCATGAGACAAAGAAAAATACAAAGTGGCTCTCAATCTTGAATCATATCAGTCTGGATTAGCTTTAAAAGAAACCAGAAAACTGAAGGAGGTTACAGAAAAAAATATAGCACACAGATTCTCTTTGTGTTAACAAATAAAGTCAATAGTTTATTTTATCTATTTTTATGTATCAATTTTATTATATCATCATATCAATCATTATATCATTATTATATCAAGTTTATTATGTCAATTATTTTATCAGTGCCATGAAAGCAACATTTAACAAAATTTCATGGGAAATTTAGAATTACATATAGCTAATGATAAACATTTGCAAAAAATCCACCAGAAATGATGTACTTCAGATTTAAAGATGGAAAAGTTTAATGCAAATATTTTTTTTATTACAGTCCTGTTCTATACTACTTATTCTGAGTGCATTGCTTTTTGTTATGCAGAATATTTTAACTCTTTCATGATTTGTTCTGTATCTTTTTCTGATTTTGGTTTTCTTACATTATTTCTCTTTTTTTCCAATTTGAATATTATATATTTTTACAATATTTATCCATTTCTTTTACAATTTTAGTTTTGTTGCCATGTAATTTTATGAAGCATTTTTTCTTTACTTTATTTCTCTGTTGTCTGGGTCATTTTCCCCTTTATCACCTTGGTTTATGATTACTTGATTTTCCTTTGTCTTATATTTTATGAATTTAAGTAATGATTTTGTTTTTATTGGTCTCATTTTTATTGGATCACTTTTTATTTGTTCAATTGTTTGCTTTCAATGGTTACTTTCCCCTTTGATTTTGATCTCTGAATTTTAAATTTATTTGGGTTTAGACTCATGTGTTGATTTACTATTTATTCCACTGTAAATTCAACTCATTAATCTCTTTTATTTTCTGTTTTGTCAATACAATCATTGAAGGGGAAAAAATGCCTTCAAGAAATGCTTGGGTTATATCTAGTATATTTTGAATTGCTTTCCTATTAATATTATTATCTTCAATATAATTTTTATTTTTCTATAATTTGCCCATTGATCCAATTACTCTTAGGCAAAGTTTTTTTTTAATTGTCTATGTGGTTTATATTTTAATATTTCCTTTATTGATTGACATTCAAGATGTATTGTGGAATATAAAGGAGTGTTTTTTAACCCCAATATAGTTTTGATAAAAGCACAGCATCTCAGATGAGTGAGATTATTTTCACACTGACAAGACTAGATTATTGTGTTCTGCCCTAGGCACAATACTTTAGGAATGATAATGATGAGCTAGAGACCAGATGACTGCTTAAGTATTTGAAGAAGAATTATTATGTGCTATTTCTTATTTTTTAGATAAATATATGTAGGTCCTCCAAAACATTCTTCATGTTCTCTGCCCTAAACGCCCTCCACTTGGTTACTGTCCATGTTGAAAGATGTTAACCAGAATTGAATCATACCAACACAATACTTTGTATACGCAGGTGTTTCATAAATGTTTGTTGAATTTAGTTGTTGAAGACAAACTACAGATATGGATTGATCAGTGCAAAGAAAAGTGGGATTATTGCCTTCCTTGAGCTAGCTAATGCACCCTGGTGAAATGAGCTTTTTTCTTTGGCAGCTACATTGTTTTTGAGTTATAGTAAGCTTGAATTTTACAAAAATCCTTGTCTATTTCAAATAAAGTTTTAGACCAATTCTCCCTCATTCTGTCCATTTTAAAAAAGAAATATATCTATTTCTATCATAATTTGCCTTGTTGATTTTGACCTATTGGCCCCATTCATGACAATTTTTAGAATCCTGATCCCACTTATGTTTATATCTCATGAGAATGCTTTCATCATCTTCATTCCAGCTATGAAACCGAATCAGGATGAAAAACAAAGCCTTAGAAACCTTCTGTCAAGCTGACATTGGTCCATAATTCAATAATCTTTGGCCGTGGATGTTCAACCGTAAGTTCTTCAACCAGGAACGTCTTCCTGCAAACAGCTAACTCTCCATTCTGTCCACAATGATATTTATAAGTTCTTGCCAACTCTTCACCTCCTCCCTCTCCTTGCCTCCATCAAACACATACCTACAGGCATGGCCTTATGGAGATACAGATCATTTTGGATGTTTTTCCATTACAGAGTTCATTTGGTATACAGACCACTCTTTATTTTAGGGATGCATACAGTGTTGAACACCAGCCTTTTCACTCTCCCTCCCCATCATCACCATCTTTTATCTGTTCATAGTATACCAGTGACAAACTAAATCATCTAACCTTTTCTGTTCCTATTTAATTAAAAATTAGCACATGAATCTCCCTTTGCTGGGATATCCCATTTACTTAAAAGTCTAAAATACCTTTCCTTTCTTACTATTCCTATGATGTGGCCTTTGTCTCCTTTGCACACCAAGTAAATACTGCTTCCATTTCTAAAAGCTCACAAGTTAAGTGTTTAAGATACTGTTGTCAAATTTTGACTAGGATCAATGAAATTCTTTGCTCAGTAGTTTCTAGAATCCATCTTAGCTTCCTATTTTGGAAAATTACACTTTTATATTATGTACACCTTTGCTCTTATAGTATCTCAAGGATTTCTCATGATTTCTCAATTTTTAGCATTCACAACTGCAAGTTCCTTCATTGTCCTCTGATAAAATCCATATGAATCTGGAGATTTCAATATATCTATCCCTCCTTTATCATGATTTCTGTTTTATCTTTCTGGTTTGAAAATAATTCTCCTTGATGATGACAACAAAATAAGAGTTAAGTTATGCTATTTTCTGATGGTACTTTATTAGCATTATACCATCTAGTCATGTGCTGGTAAATGTTTAACAACTGGATCTCCAAAAAAATATGCACATGGCATACTTTTAAGTTTAACCTGCATTATTAACATATTCTTCCTTGTTTAAGTTTAGAGAATCAGTAAAGCAATACAGCAAGACCTGATTTATGGTATTTGGTAATTTCTTAGATAAATGGTCACAATGAAAAGTTAACATTTGAATCTTGCAACTGATTTGAAGTGACTGTCCCTGATATTATCTGTCCCATATAGTGAACGTCTCCCTTCCTTATACGTTTTATTGATATGACTACCTCTTAAAAGCCGATTTTTTGTCCTTATCTTTTTAAAACATGTTTAACATGTACTGGGTTTTAGGCTTACTAACACTATTCTCACATATCCATTCTCCTCTGTCCTCACTAGAGAGTTCCCTGTGTGGTCATGTTGGGTTCAATTGTTACTTCTCCCTTTTCTTCTTCATTTGAATGGTTTGTTAAGTCTAAATTCAATAAACATTTATTGAGTGCCTATTTAGTACTATCCTAGGCAAACAGGGAGAGGTAAAATTTTGACACAACTTGGTTGCTGCCTACATGGGAATTTCTATAGTAAGAAAAGGATACGCAAAAAAAATAGAATAAAAACAAAAACCATAATGATAAGCATGAAATACAAAGTAAAAGATATCCAAAGAAAATATCATATGAAATTTGAGGGAGAAATATTTATTATTGACTAGTGAGGGATGAGGAGAACCTGTAGAGAGGAGGTAGCGTTTGATTGACTAGAGGAAAAGAAATTGAATTGGGAATCAGAGGAATTAACTTCCAATTGTGCTCTTCAACTTACTATGTGACTATGAACAAGACACTTTACCTTTCTGGGCTATTTCATTATCTGTATAATGGTCACATTAGCTGATCTTTAAGGATGCTTCAAGCTCTAAATTCTCAATGAACTTTAAAGGAATGGCCTGCTTCTTTCCACTTTTTAAAAAGAATACATCACACTTCTTAGGTTATCATTTCTTTTGGAGTGTTAGGTACTAAGATCAGGTCTTCTTTTATTAACTCTTTTCATGAAGCACAATGATGATAATGAAATCAATTCAGTGAATAAATACCTGCGATCTTTCTTTAGTGACAGAAAAAGCAACAAATTGAAGAAAATTTGCAGCAAAAAAGGGGCAACTTTCTAAAGCATGCCACCTTCACATAGATCACGGCTTAGAATAGAAAATTTTGTCTATGGAGAAGACTGGAGTTGGTGTGTTCTGGTGATAGAAATGGAAAGGAAGAGAAATGTAAAGAATGGCTCAGTGCAGTAAGGATTGGAAGTGGAGACGCAGTAGAGGACTATAAGCAATGTTCTAGACTTCTCAGTCAGGAGGACTTGAGTTCAAATCTGGTCTCTGATATTTACTGCTTTCATGACTTTGAGTGAATCTCTTACTAATATGTAGCATTTACCAAGCACTTTAAGGATTACAATAAACTTTACATCTGTTAACTCTTTTGATCCCCACCAAAACCCTGAGAACCCTGGTATTATTGCTTCCATATAAGCCAATTTTATCTTCAAAATGAAGTCACTTATCCTAGATTTCTTGTGTGAGTCGAATAAGAAAATGTATGTAGTGATTTTCAAACCATAATATCCTATATAAATATCTACTGTTATTAACAGCTATTATGAACTATTAGGTAATTATTATCAACTATTAAGCTAACTTTTTGCTAATATTAATAATTAATTAATTAATGCAATTGTTAGAGTGGGAGAAGGGTACTGGACCAAAGATTTAGTTGGTGTGGAGGACTCTCAGTGTGGAAATTTCCTCTAACAACATAAGTCAGCCCATCCTCTAAGATGGATATTCTTAGATTTGTCTGAGTCCCTCAGATATAAAGTGACTTGATCAGTGCATGGCAGAGGCAGGATTTATATCCAGGTCTTCCTGACCTCATGGCCAGCTTTCTCAGCACTACTCCATGGCACTTCTTATAATTATCATTACAAAAGAGATTTTTTTTTCTGGGGGTGATAAAATTGTGATTTTATGGGTATAGGTAAGTCCCAATGAAAAAACTATCTCTGTCAATGCAAATAAGTAAAGACTCTACAACTAGCATTTTTAGAGAATATCTTGAGGTACTTAGAGGCTAAGCATCTTACCGATAATCACACAGCTAATCATAAGTGGGACTTAATATAAGTGTGTTTGTCAGAAATAGAACCTAAACATCAGCTTTCCTGACTCTGACAATACTTCTCTATCCACTAAACCATGTTTCCCCTTCCACCTCTACTTCCTTATCTTTCCATTCCTCCTCCTCTGTAATAATTTAAATGATAAATCTTTCATATTCATAAATAGGCCCAGGTAACCTGCCTGGGTCACATGGAGCCTGTGATGGTAGGAGTTTGCTGAATGGGTACAACAGGAAGAGGCTAGGGCAGAGCTGAGGGGGAGTTAGTCTTGAGAGCAGTCAGAGCAAGGAAGGATGCAGGCAGCTAGCTAGTGTGAAAGAAAGAACTTTTTTGTGATTTTGTTTAAGGGAGTCTGCTTGTGATTTGTTTAATGGAGCTGGTTTGTGGGAAACTTAGCAGAGGGAGGCTTAGAGAAGGTGCTATTCTCTGCATTGTATAGATTTTTATTGCTGTGATGGATTTGGGTCTGAATAAATGTTTTAGTTCTGCCTTCTATGTGGAGAGTCTGTTGTATTTCCTGATTCTCAATGGCACTGTGACATTCATGACTGCTGTGAGTGCTGTGATTTTGCATTAGTACTATGTCCTCTTCCTCCTCCTCCCCTTCTTCATACTGTTATCCTATTCTACTTAACTTTATAAATGTCATAATAGTTCAAGGACAGGATGCTATCATATTATTCCTTTATATGTAGTGTTCAGCAGATAACTGTACAAGTAGAGAAAATGAAGGCTTTTTGTGATTGAATAAGAATAGTGACATATTGATAAATCATTCAAAATGTAATATTCATTCAGTCTCATATCTGAGTGGCTATGGGTGTCAGGTCTATGATGACAATGTGGTTACAGTACAAATTATGTTTATTTCTCAAGGATAACTGGGAGATTTGTATTTAAAGAAATTTGTCAAAAATTAATTTATAAAAGACAGAAGGTTTCTGCTGTATATGTCTAGCCACTTGAGTGTTTTTCTAGGAATCTAATAGATATTTTGCAACATACAGCAATATGTTTCATGGTTTCTACCATTTCATAGCTTAATATGCATCAATTTGTAAGTTTAAATTCTTTAAGGAAGACCTTTCTCTCTTGAATCACTATTATAACTCTCTACATTTAAAAAAAATAAATATGAATACTTCAACAATTTGTTTGATTATCTCTTACTAACATTCTGTTGGTTGACTTCTTGTATATGTTTCCCATTGAACATTTTTTGTTTCTACCCTGGGATCTTAGTTATTTCAAAAACTCAGTCTGGAGACAAACCACTTTAAGCCACATTCAAGAAATCCAGTGGAGTATACCTACTGTAAGAATTTATCATTACTTTGGAAATGATCACTGTTTATAGCAAAAGCATATCTGTAAATTTTGAACCTGCTCATCATGAGATCATAGAACATCTCTGAGTCCTGTTTCTTCTTTTGATGAGGGAATGTTTACTTTCCTAACTGCTTTAGCATTATAGACCCTTTCTTTTTATATACAGATTTTTGTTTGAACAACTTCTAAATATGCCATAATTCATTATTCTATGTGAAAAGCATATGTTGACTCCAGTTATGTGGGCATTAATTATTCTCAATATGTGCTACCTGCTAATCTTTGACTTTAGGATGCCATTTAGTCTTTTAACAACTAATTGTCTCAGCTTTCTCCTTGATTGCCTCTGCTCAGTGCATCTCACTAGAGAAAATCAAGGTTATTTGTATCTCCTTAATCCATTGTCTCAATTTGCATTCAGATTTAAATTTAAAATCCTCAGCCTCCATTCTTCTTTGTAAAACACTAAGAACTTGATACTTATAGAGTTCCAAAGATATTTTGATATCATTGGCGACAATTCCCACAGATGAAGCAACTGTTCAATACGCATTTCAGAAGAGCCGTGTAATTTAATACCTCCAAGTACATTAAGTGATTAATGTTTTGGTATGACTCCCTCTTTGACTTGAAAGCCATACCAGTTATATTCAGGAAGAAGATAATAAATTTAAGACAAAGAAGTCCATAACGGAACTAAACTATCTCCTCGAAAGCACCATGCTTTACATCAATTGCGTTATTTTTATTATCACTGTTACCAGTGCTTAGCACAGTAATTGCATGTAGATGCTTGATAAATGTTTATTGAAAAATTATCCATTCTGATTTTTTTAATGGAAATCAGAAAGAGCCCAAGGAAAATTTACCATCTTACTACTGTTATATTTAAGGTTCCTTTTGTAGGTGCATAAAATAATTGCTTTTGGTATTGAATAAAAATATTGGTAAATCAGCTCATTTTCTGTAGACTTTTATTATAAAACTATTTGGGATTAAATTCACCTATGAAAAAGCTTAAATGTATGTGAGGAGAAACTATACATCAATATTAAATTTTGTAGATTTCAAATGCTCAGAGTTCTATGAGATTAAAGTCTTAATTCAAATGTGTGAGGATGTCACATTTCTTTACATAAAAACCTTATTAATAGGCATAATACATTGCAAGTCTGTGTATACATATAAAGATATATCAAAAATAAAAGCAAATAATTGTCAAAAAATGTAGATGTTTTATTCTTTCTGTCTAGAAAGGGGACTTTTCAGTCAGAAAACTTTATTTTTATTATTTGTTAGCCTAGTATAGATAAAGAAAAAACTGAAGGGAAAAGGGACTGTGCTATCCCAGATAACATTCTCACACTGTAGAATCAGAGCATGCTGATTTAATATGATTTTATTTTCAGAATGGTGTTTTTAATATGACTAAAATTTAAGATAATTTAATTCATTTATAAACACTATAGAGATGATATGGTGATGAGATTGGGAGATAACAGAATTATGGAGGCTAGATTCTAGCACTGACCAAAACCATTTTGCTCATGCCTTGGAAACAGACTTTTTCTCTTTTTTTAATATCTTCAAAGTGTAAGTGCCCTCTATAATATGTTGAATTTTACTACATTTAGGAATAAGGATTTAGGTCCATTTCAAAATGTTTTCATGTACTCAGTGGGTTCCTAAGGTTCAACATCTGTGACAGTGAAGGGTTGAGGCAGTATAAAATATCCCTTTTCCTTCGACTAACTTGAAGTAATTGATTGGCTGGACAGATAAATTACATTTGCTCCTAAGGTCATCACAGACCTCTGTGTTTTTAGGAGCAGTTACAACCTGGACTACAGTGATGTGACTGGTACACTGAATCACAAGGAGACTTGCTTCTATTAGTATCTATCTCATAAGTTTGACATTATGGTGGTGCTGATGATGAAGGGCAGGTCCTTTTGAACTCTTTAAAATTAAATAATTTAAAGAGTGCCAACCAGAAACATGGTGGGGAAGAGGATGTTATAAAATTAAAGATAACAAACTATGATCATGCAACATCTATTAGAACTTGTACTGGTGATAGAGCCACCAACACAACCAAAGACTTTGTCAATTGTTCCAGAAATGATGTCCATTTTGGGCATGATTCCATCAAAATCACCTATTCCACCACTTTGAGTACCATATAATTCTTCAACATCATCCACAAGGATAAGTGCCATATTTGTGGAGCACATTACATAGTTCTTCCAGTGGATAGCTCCATCCCTTGAATAAACAGTTTCAAATGCAACAATCTTGGGTAGTAATGGGTCTGATTTCTTTAGGAGCTCTGAGATAGCTTACCTCACTATGGTGAAATATATGCTTTGGATTTCTGCTGTTATGACTTCCTTGGATCATGGAGGTAAAGTTCCAGAATCAAAATGAATTTCATATTCTGGTATCATCTTAGCTAAAGTGAGGAGGATGGAGTCATTAGCAACAAAGCGGAATGACGATGGTAATGCTGCATCTTTCTGATGGAGTTCAGTCAATTCTTGCTCTAGATCAACATGAAACTTACTAGTGCCAGGAATGTTTCTAGTATCATTTTTACCAGTGCCATATTGTTTTAATGTCTTGATCTCTGCTCCACACACCAAAGAATAAAAACCCATCCCAAGATAGGTTTTGTCATGCCAGATAGACAGTTGCTTTATAGTAACAAGATAATCCAGATAGTCATCTGTTATTTGGAATATAAGCACCCTCTAGTTCATGGTTTAAGACCTTTGATAAATATGGTCACTTATTTTTTTCTCATCATTTATCTTCTCAAAAAAAAATCATCATACTGAAAAGTGGGAACAGATTTTTGACAAGTTGTCCTGAAGGAAGTGGGATACCTTTTCTTGTCTTTGATTTGTGGTTTCTTTTATTTTTTTTATAACATCCTGAAAATTCTTTAGCAAACTATTTTGGTTTTCTCTATCAGCCTTGAAATTAATCACAGTGGGACTAATTGGAGATTGAACACCTTTCCTTATATCCTGAATTTCCTATCCATCCCTTTAAAGTTTTTTTGTTAGCTTTATGGAAAAATTGCTTTCTCCTTTGTTCATCTGAACTGCCAAGAAGAGGTATTTACTGGTAGTAAACTCACTTGCAGAGAATGGATAGACAGAAGGAAGTTGGGATCCATATGTGGTGTACTGAAAATAACCAGCATTCTGGACTTCAGTTTGGGAAATTTTATTCTCATTGACGGCAGGTGTTTTTTTTTTTTCCTTTGCTAAAAGTCAACTAATAAAGTGGTCATAGACTGAGGAGCAGATTTGGTTCAAACTTTCATCATTTGAGGGCATTTATAAATGTAGAAGGGTAGAGATTTGCCAGCCTTATGGAGAAAAGTTTGGGATGTTCTATATGAGAACTGGGAGCATATAACAAGGGTCTCCATTTTGGAGATTGGACAAGATCCTGAGTGGTATCTAAAGTGGTTGAGCTGAGATGTTGGTGGGAGGGATTAAGGTTTCTACTCTGGTTTCTAGTTTGAGATGACCTAGAATTAGGATTTGGAACCTTTTCTATGATACAGATTGCTTTGGTAGTCTGATGATGCCTATGGAGCCTTTCTCAGAATGTTTATGAATGCTAAATTAAAATATATAGCTAAGAAACAGAAAGGTAGACCAGTGGAATAGGTTAGGTACTCAAGACACAATAGTCAATGAATATAGCAATCTACTGTTTGGTAAGGTCAAGGACCCCAGCTTCTGGGATGAGAACTCACTGTTCGACAAAAATTTCTTGGAAAACTGGATAATGATGTGGGAAAAACTAGGCATAGACCAATGCTTGACACCATACACAAGAATAAAGTCCAAATGGGTACATGAACTAGGTATAAAGATTGATACTATAAAAAAATTAGTGGAGCAAGAAATAATGAATTTATCATATATATGGAGAATGGAAGAATTTTTGACTGGAGATAGAAAGCATTATGAAGTGCAAAAGGGATAATTTTTATTACATTAAACTGAAAAGATTTTGCACAACCAAACCCAATGCAACCAAAATTAGGAGAGAATCAGAAAACTGGGAAAGAATCTCTGATACAGGCCTCATTTCTGAAATACATAGAGGGCTGAATCAAATGTAGAAGAATACAAGTCATTCCCCAATTGATAAATGGTCAAAGGATATGAACAGGCAATTCTCAGAGGAAGAAATTAAAGATATCTATAGTTGTACAAATAAATGCTCTAAATCACTATTGATTAGAGAGATGCAAATCAAAACAGTTCTGAGACACCACATCACACCTATCAGGTTGACTAACATGACAAAACAGGAAGATGATCAATGTTGGAGAAGATTTGGAAGAGTTGGAACACTAATTTATTGTTGGTAGAGCTGTGAGCTCCATTCTAGAGAGCAATTTGGAACTATGCCCAAGGGGCTAAAAAATATATATACCCTTTGACCCAGCAATATTGCTTCTAGGACTGTATCCCCAAGAGATCATAAAAATGGAAAAGGGTCCCACATGTACAAAAATATTTATAGCAGCTCTCTTTGTAGTGGACAAAAACTGGAAATCGAGGGGATACCCATCAATTTGAGAATGACTGAATAAATTATGGTACATGAATGTAATGGAATACTATTGTGCTATGAGAAATGATGAAAGGAAGACTTCAGAGAGGACTGGAAAGACTTATATGAACTGATGCTGAGTGAAAGGAGCAGAACCAGGAGAACTTCATACACAGCAACAACCACAGTGTGCAAGGAATTTTTCTGATAGACTTAGTACTTCATTGTAAGGCAAAGACTTAAATAATTCCTAGTGGTCTCTTAAGGTAAAATGCCTTCCACATCCAGAGAAAAAACTATGGAAATCAATCACAGAATGAAGCAGATCATTTTCTTTTGTAATATGTTTTGATTTGTTTTATGATTTCTCCCATTCATTTTAATTCTTCTATGCAACATGACTAAGGTGAAAATGTATTTAATAGGATTGTATGTGTAGAACCAATATAAAACTGTATGCCATCTCAGGAAGGGAAAGGGGAGGTGGGGGGAAGAGGGGAGGGAGGGGAAAAATCTAAGATATGTGGAAGTGATTGTAGAACACTGAAAACAAATAAAATAATAAAAATAAATTAAAATATATAAGATCACAAAGGAAACCATTTATATTGAAATATAGGTATCAACTATTTTAATGAATCCATGCCATAGGTTAAGAATATTTAGTCTAGAATTGTCACTTTTTTGTGCCATTAGCTGTTCTTCCTTAGCCAAACACTTTAGGAGTCATATGAAAGTTATATTGTGTTTTAATTTCCCCATGCTTTAAGTTTGTATGATTTGCATTAACAACATTGTAAACTCCTTGAGGCTAGGAATCATGTCTGGCTTGTTTTTATATTTCCCTCAAGTCTTATCATAGTGTTTTGCCATAGCAGGAAATTAATAAACATATGTTGAATTAATCAGTTAATTCCATAAGATGTTTTTATGCTCAATCAACACCTTCTCATGTTGATACTTGTAATCAAGGTATAGGATCCCATATTAATGGAACAAATAGTAATAATGCCTCATATTTGGAAAAGACTTTATAACTTTTAAGAGTGTTTTTATAGTGATGTAGATGAAGAATTATTGTATCTCTTATAAGAGTTTCTATTGCTTAAAAAAGCTGAATTTGCAAGACAATTGCTAGTGGAAAAGTTAATTCTTCCCAGATGTTTTACATTTGGTTTGAATATTTGCCATCAAATAGAAGATGGTATCTGTATGTGCAATAGCTAGGCTTATTCTAGGTATGCATAACTCAATAGAGTGAAAGATTATAGCATAAACTTGAGTTATGTTTTTATACAAATAATCTTTTAAATTTTAATTTATTTTTCTTGCATTTTAAGTTCCAAGCCATCTTTCTTCCTTCCTCCCTCTCTCCCCACCCTAAACCAGAGTGAGGTATGTATGTGTGCCCTTGCACACAAACACACACACACACACACACATACATATGTAAAACCATGCTTACTTTTATTTATCAGCTCTTTCTCTAGAGGTAGACAGCGTCTTCCTTCATGGGTCCTTTGCAGTTGATTTGAACATATAAAATGCTCAGAAAAGGTTGGTTATTCACAATTATTCTTCTAACAGTATTGTTGTTACTGTATCCAGTGTTCTTTTCTTTCGCTCATTTTACTTTTCATTATTTCAAGCAAGTCTTTCTATGTTTTTTTCTAAAATTAGCCCACTGTAAAAAAAGGGGGGGAGGGAGGAAAGACTCACATGAATAAAAATATTTATAGCAGCTCTTTTTGTGGTGGTAAAGAATTGGAAATTGAGGGAATGGCCATCCATTGGAGAAGTGTTGAGCAAGTTGTAGTATATGAATGTAATGGAATGCTGTTGTGCTTTAGGAAATAATGAGCAGGCAGATTTAAGGGGAAAAAAAACCTAGAAAGACTTATATGAACTCATGCTGAGGGAAATAAGCAGAACCAGGAGAACGTTGCATACAGTAGCAACAACTTTGTGTGATGATCAGCTATGATAGACTTAGCTCTTCTCAGCAATACAATGATCCAAGACAATTCCAAAAGATTTCTGATGGAAAATGCTATCCACATTCAGAGAAAAAACTATAGTCTGAATGGCAATTGAAGCATACTATTTTCATTTTGTATTTTTTTTCTTTCTCATGGGTTTCCCTTTTGCCCTGATTCTTCTTATGCAGCGTGACTAATGTGGGAATATGCTTAATGTGATTTACATGTATAACCTATATTGGATTGGTTACTGTCTTTAGGAGGGAGGAAAAAAGGGAGAAAAATTTGGAACTCAAAATCTTACAAAAATGAATTTTTAAGACTATATATATATATATAATTGGAAAAATAAAATGTTACTAAGTACAAAAAAATTTAGAAACTAAAATTAACTGATCATCATTTCTTACAGCATCAGTATTCTAGTGTAATCATATCCCAGAATTCTCTTAGCCATTCCCCAATTAATGGGCATTCCTAAATAAAACTTTTCAATAATGCAATAATATAAACTCATGAACTGCTTTTTATTAGAGATAAACGGAAGTAGAACTCAGAGCAAAATTTGAAAGAAACAGAACTCCTAAGCACAATGTTTGTAATCCCTGATTCCAAACTTTACTTATCAATTGTTACTTAATCTAAGGTTGAAAATTTACTCTAAATCTCTTCTTAGGGTTAAAAACATTCAAGATTATACACTTTCTGGCCTCTTTGCAGATTTCTTTGATTGACTGGTTTGCTTGTTTATTCATCAAGTCATTTTTATCAGACTTTTTGCCTGAGGGCAGCACATCACCTTTATATCCCTGGATATGTTAATTAAATGGGGAACAAAACATTCTTCTGGAAATTCAATGTCTCTTCATGGACAGAATAACAAATATCTTAGCTGCCATGACTCTGGTTCTCTGCTTCTTGCTCTATTTTCTCTCCTGTGGTTAATTAATAAATGTCTTCAATGAAACATGGAAGTCATGTATCCAGTACTGCCCCTGCAAATGTATTTCCTACTAAAGAGGGGAAAAGATTAGAATAATAAGAAAAGCAGCCAGTGAAATATATTTTTCTGTTCCCTTCTCTGTACCTAGAGAAATTTGGACTTGGAAAGGTTTAGTCCTTTTGGAAAATTTTAATATTAAAAAGAAATTGCCCCCTTTCAGTTGTCCAAAAAATAAAACACCTTAACCATACTGCTATATTATTCAATCCTAACTGAATGGGTACAGACATCCATTCATTCACACTATATGATGAAGATTCTCTTAATGTCCTACAGTATAGGGGAACTTTCAACCTTCTCCATTAAGGATCTCTTCATCTCTGTCAGGGAGGGGAGCAAAATGTTGGAAAGGAGAGCAAGGCTAAGACCTGGCTGTTTCTGACTGTTTTTTAGAATTTGTTTATATATTGTTCATCCCTTAAGAACTCTGAAACATATTTTAATACAATGGAACAGTCTTCACAATAGCAAAAAGAATACTTTGCTCAAACCTACTTTACATGTAAGCCAATTAAGACAATTGTAAAAAGATTTTCCCAATGCTTCAAAGCAAATAATTTTCAGCATTATGACAGTCAGTCTCCTGATTCCCAGCACTGTTTAATCTTTACAAGCAAAGTGTAAACAAAACCTTCAGCAACAGCAAATATTAATTTTTCTTATTCTGCCCTTAATTAATATACTCTTCTATGGATTTGATACATTTGATGTCCATCATTTTCCTATATTTTCTCATTCTTTTCCTATTTTTCTCTATGTCTCTTTCTCTCGTTGATTTCCTCTTTGTGTTGTTTTCTCCTGTTCATAGCCCACATCCAGAGAGTATTTTTTCCTGCTCTTCATACATCGTTTCTATCTTTTTAATCTCCCAACTTTTTCTTGATTTTTCTTTTGTGTGCTCTCAAAATTTGTAAGTCATTTCTATTATCTCTCCTAGTCACATTTTTTTCCCTTTTCTTCCTGTATCTGGTTCTAGTAGGTACTCTCTTCTTAAAACTACAGTTCAGCTCACTCTGCCCTAAATCAAGTCACACAAATGCTCTACAAGCTTAGCTTTTTGTTTTTGGTTTTACTATCTGTCTAAAGCTAATGACCCCACTTTTTCCCATTATGGTAGTTTCTTACAGGTCTTGTTCAGTATCATGTGACTCTGACCCACAAGTTATATGTTTGCTGCTTTTGTCTTTTATACTTATCAATTCATCAGAATGAATCTTTATTTGGATCAGAAACCTGAAAGCAAAGTAGAGAAAGACAGACTTTCTGGCAAGAAAACACAGTCACTGGTTCATTTTGAGTTCAGTTCATTAGCTTCTGTTCAGTGCCATGTGAACTGAAAACTGTGGCTAACACTCCCCAAAAAGACAACTGCGAGCCCATAAAACACTAGGTATTAATGTGCAACTGAAACAGATTTAATGGAGGAACTCATTATGTTCACCATATAACTATTGCATGAACTAGGGGATTATCTGAAAAATAATTACAGAAGTGGCGAAGCGCTCACATTTATCATTAGGGATTATTATCCAAATGATCTTCCAGTCTGTGATCTGGACTTTTCCACTTAAGGTGTTTTATTTTTGGATAAAGCACAACTGGAGGGGGGTGATTTCTTTTTAATGTTAAAATTTTCCAAACGGACTAAAGCTTTGCAAGTCCAGATTTCATTAGGTACAGAGAAGGGAACAGAAAATATATTTCACTGGCTGTTTTCCTTTCCCACTGAGTCTATGAGGCAAAATTAAGACAGAAATTCTGCTGAGGTTAAGTCATAGCCTTAGTCATAAATTTCTGTCACTGAAAGGGGCCCTGGAGATTCTCTACTCTGACCTCCTTATTTTACAGATGGAGCATCTGAGGCCTCGAGTGGGGGATTTGATGTTTCCAAGAATAAGTTAGTGGCAAGGTGGGCTAAAACTATGACCCTGTGTGATGAAATGATCTGGATATGTAAAGAAAGCCTTCAGTGGATCTGGGATCTCATCCATTTGGAGGCTTTCTCCACAGATATACCTCATGCTGGCTCAGTTTGCATAACTCTTATCTACCACCTTCCATAAGTTCACTGCAGGAGACCTACCCAACTTCCAGTGGATCTTCCTTGTATTCTACTCACATTACAGGCATATATGAAAAGACATTTGCTATTGTTAGAGCTCTCAGAGCAGCTAGGTTTCAAGGCCAGATGTGACCTGCTAGGTCCTTGGATGTAGTCTTTTTATTGAATCCAAGGTTTACAGAACTAATCCTTTTACTAAGGGGATTTGTTCTGTGAAGTTTGGATTCAGTTAAAGGGAGAGCACTTGAGGACTTAGAAGACCATATATGACTTTGAGTTTGCAGGTTCCCCACCCCTGAACTAGGAGGTAAGAATGAATAGAGTGCCTGGTCAGAAGTCAGAAAGACTCATCTCCTTGACTTCAAATCTGACACCAGACACTTACTAGCTGGGTGACCTTGGGAAAGTCACTTAACCCTGGTGGCTTCAGTTTCCTCATCTCTAAAATGAATTGGAGAAGGAAATGGCAAAGCACTCCAGTATCTTTGACAAGAAAACCCCAAATGGCCTCATAAAGAGTCAGAAACGACTGAAATGACTGCATAACAGCAATACCTAGTGCTCACCATGCAATGATCTTATATTGTCAGTCATTAAGCAGTTACTGGATTTTCACTATGTGCCAGGCACTATGCTAAGCCCTGCGGATACAAAAAGAAGCAAAAGACAGTCCTTGTCATCAGGGAATTTGTAATCTAATGAGGGAAATAAAAAGCAAACAAATGTGTACTAACAAGCTATATACAGAATAAATAGAAAATAATTGAGAAGACCCTATAATTAAGAGGGGTTGGGAAAGCTCCCTATAAAAGATGGGATTTAAAGGAAAAATATGGAATTAAGGGAAGTTAGAAAATTTAGTAGACTGAGAAAATTTCCTTAATAGCATCATTCTTAGCTTACCTTTCTAAAACAGAAACAAAAAAACTTTTACTAGACCCTATCATTCCCTTAAGTTAACATCCTATACCTTCTCTTTCTGTCTCTGTGTCTCTCTTTGTCTCTGTCTCTGTGTGTGTCTGTTTGTCTCCTTGCATGTCTTTGTCTCTGTTTTTCTCTCTCTTTCTTTTTGTGTCTATCTCTTCTCTCTATTGAAATCCATGAAAAAGCTATCTCCACTTGCTGCCTTCCCCTCCTCCCCTGCTACTTGCTCTTCGACTCTTTGCAATCTAGCTTTCAACCATAGCCCTCAACTGAAAATGTTCCTTCTACAAATTTTTTTAATTGCTGAATCTGATGGTCTTTTTTCAGTTTTTACTCTTCTCAGCCTATCTAACTTCTTCGATACTGTTGACAATTCTCTTTTACTGGATATTACTTCCTTTATGGGTTTGTGTGATATTATTGTCTCCTGGTTTTCCTGTCTGGCTGCTCTTTCTCTGTCATCCATCTTACATGCCCAACTGTGAGTTTTCCCTAAGGTTCCATTCAAGACCCTCTTCTGTAGACCCTTTATACTCTTTTCCATGGCAAATTCATCATTTTTCAGGGGTTTAACTATCACCTCTATGCAGAGATCCATCTTGCCAGTTGGCTATATTGAGCCAAAGTTGCTTTCTTGAGTTTCAGTATGTATCTCTTTATATCTACTCTAACGACTGAGCATAGCAAGGAGGTCAAAGTTGGTCTTCAAGGTTATGCCAGTGGACATAAAGTTATAAAGTATGTCAAGTCTTACCAAGAAGGAAAGGTTTAAAGTAGGGACAGAAACATAAAACACATGCAACCAGCCTTTAAGGTTGAAAAGCCTTTAAGGATTCTAATAAACTGTTCTCTAGCATTCAAGATTCTTTGCTAATTACTAACAGATGTTCATGCCAGCTTTTATGAAAAATATTATATTTCTTGTTAATTACAGGTGATTTTCAGAATCCTTTTAACTCTCCTCAGACTATCTGTAGAGCTGATATCTCAATGTCTTCTCCACATTTTCCCCATAGCCTTCTTAGGTCAATTCAGTGTTAGACTCTACTTGAGTTCCCTTATCATTTCTTCCCTCATGCTCCTTTATGTTTAGCCCATCTTCCTTTATCTTATGATTGACAAGTCCCCCATTCACACCCACATCTAAAATTAATCTTAACTGAGAACAATAATGAGATCAACTCTTTGGAAGACAATTGAGCTTGTCACATACTAAAATAAAAGAGCTCAGATCCAAGCTTATCTATTAGCTTTTAACCCTGTACAATGAAAACAGTTTTCTTGCTATATAACGTAATGAAATATAAAATGTAATTTTGTCCATATAATAAATAACAATAATAATCTTGTCATTATCAGCTATTAATAAACTTCATAATTAAGCTTTTTTTTAAGTTCTTTGAATTTATGCTCTGCAAAGAGACTTTGCGTCAGAGGTGCTTGTGACACAAAGCATCCAGGTTCATATACAGAAGTGTCATATTGTAAAAGCGAACAACCCAACATATATAAGAGGGCCTGATACACAAGTTCTTTGATTTACTTTTCTAAAAGAAAAGGCAACTTTTGAGGGGTCAACAGTCACTATAATCAAGCACATGTATCATTCACTTAGTTCAGGGGGAAAAGTCAGCACCCTGAACTTCAGAGAAAATACAGAAATATCAAAAATCAACAGACATGCTTCCAACTGTCTGACATAAGCAATACATGTCGTAGATCAACAGACAGAGCTAACTGACCATTGCATACCTACATAGTTACCAGAGAGAGAAGCACCACCATCCGGATTTTCAAAGCCAGGGGGCTCCTTAGCAGTTTCCAAGAGTCTAATCTGGTCAAACAAACATTTCCAAAGAGTAAGCCCCAAAGGTAAAAATCTCACCTCAGAGTATTTATACATTTTTTCGAGCCAGAGGGCATCACAACCCTTGAGAACCAGTGCCTCCTAGCAAAGGAGAGGGCCTTCCAACTAATCTTCCCATGCTCATAATGGGTGGAGAAGATCTTCTCTAATCACATTATTCAATCAGAGGCACTTGGTTATACTAAAACAAAAAATGCATTGTAAATACACATACTTCTCTATTTTCAATCCTGTACTCAGAAACCCAGAAAAAATATCATCCCTGGGCATCTCAGTAGGAGAGCAAGAGGCCCTCAACTTGTAAGTATATGGTGGAATTATATTTGAAATGTGATTTACAGCAAAGAAAACTCATGATCGCTGATTGTTTGGCTTAAGACAATTTTCAAGTCTTAAGTCTTATTCAATCTTCTAGTCATATACTGTCCCACAAGTATAGAAAATGACATAGTCCTTGTCTGAAGAGTACTTTTCTGTAGAGTAGTTCCTTTATCATTTCCTACTTCCATGAAATCTGCCACATTCATTCACTCTTGTAAGCCTTCCATCGGCATGGTCCACTCAGCACATTCCACTGTCATGACATTCTTATCACATTCTGGTGAAATGGTTATAAACACCGATGTACATCTCAGAGAAATACATCTTCCCAACAGCTCCTGTATGCTAAGGACTACAGGTAGTTGTAAGCAAATTTTCCATTTTAAATTTTCAGATTTGACCATCAGCTGGTGCCAGTTACTTGATCCAGTTCAGTAAGAAGAACATAATTGTAAAAGCTTGTTTTTGTTTTGTTTTGTTTTGTTTAGTATCCATAAATCTAGCAGTTTTTCCACACCAGAGGGTTTGGGGACAAAGTTTTGCCTTTGATTTCTGTATTTTGATAGTCCAATCACCCTCCTCCTGTTATTCTGAGCTTTTAGTACCGTTATGTGGATTTATTAAAACAGAGTCTTGGCTCAGTTATTAAAAAAAAAAAAATTGGCCCCTCTTTCAATTCCTGCTCCATTTCAACGGAGTTTACTCATGAAAGTATGATATAATCACATGCAATTTTTAAATTGCAATACCATAAGAAGGAATAAAACTAGGTATATTAAACCAATCATGCAAAAGTAGCTTCTTCTGGCCCTCAAATCCTACCAAAATCATTCAACTTTATTCCATCTTGATTTCTAGGCAAAAAATTCAAAGAAATCCAGTTCTTGTGCTGAAATTCAAACTTTGCCATTCAACTAGCCCTTGATTTTCACTTTAAAGTCACAGAAGAAGAAAAGAAATTAACCAGTTACAGTGCCCCATGGTTAAACCAATCCCTGAAGGCAGATTCTGGCAATTGAGTATCTATGGCTATACTTCTACTTTGTCCCAGTTCTGGTCTCCTTCTGTTTGCTGATCGCTGCTCAGGCCATGCCTTACTCACTGTCTAAGGCACTCCCCATGTATTTATGGTTTACCGCTAAGCTAGGTTCCTGTTCAAAGAGCTCGGTCTTGTCATTAAAGCTGTATCACCTAAAAATGGCTGCAGAACAAAAAGAGACTAGTTCTATATAGGCTGCCATTTTTTCTTCGTCTTTCACATGTTTACTTTTTTTGTAATCACTGTGGACCCAGGACTAGATGAATAGATTCATTCCCTACTGATGTGCATTTGTTATGTAATGAAAACAACTATATCAAGGTTATTATTTGTGTTAAAAATACTTTCCCAAGTACAAATGATTTACCATTATATCTACTTTGATAATGAGCTCCTGTATTCCACTTAGAATGACTCAACTTCCAAAAAACAAAGCAAAAGAAACAACTGTTCTGCATATCACCTTTTCAGGAAAACATTTATTGCCTTAAGCAAAATACATTAATATGGGCCAGCCAGGTAGAGGACAATGATCTTGCCCTCTTAGCTGAGCTTTTGGGTTTGTGCCGATTTATTTGACTGGTATTCCCACTTGGAACCATCTCGGATGGTTAAAATGGGAAGAGGGAGTGGTACTATGAAAAATACTGGGTCAGGAGTCAGAATACCTGATCTCAAATCTTGTCTTTAATTGGTATATGTATGATCTTAAGTCTCTGAACCTCAATTGGACTCAGTTTCTTCATCTGTAAAATGAGAAGGGCATGATCATATGGCCTCTGAGGTAACTTCCAGCTTTAGATCCATGATCTTACAAGTTATGGCTTTTAAAAAAGTCCTAGTTCCTTCATGTGGCCCAAAACTACATGGAAACTTTTGGTTATGTGGTTATCAATGACAATTTTCAGGATTTTTTTTTAATATAGTCATACATAAAAATAAAAAAGTAAAAAGAAGGAGCAATTGCTTCTTGTTGCCTTTACCCTCTGTAATGCATCCTTTTGTATCTCTCTACATTTTACAAACAATTTTCTCCCCTTGCCTTTCCCCTTAAATTCTTGTCTTGCCCTTCCTCACTGTTAATTAATGGCTCCTGCAACTAAGAGGAGAATTTCAGAGTCTGATTTTCTGGCAGGAATCAGCTTCTTCTCAAAGAACTGGGTCCCAGTAAGGGCCAAGGATGCATGTGTGTATCATATAGGGTCATAGACATAAAGGGGGACTTTAGATGCTGCGGAAAATGAAGCTATGGAGTTAAATATCTAACCCAAAGTCATGTCACTCAGAAAAGAAGTGTGAGAGGTAGAATTAATAATAATGATTCGAAGAAAAAAAGGAGGGGGAGGAAAAAGAAGATGAAGAAAAAGAAGAAAGAAGAAAAGATGAAGAAGACAAAAAAGAAGAAGATGATGATGATGATGATGATGATGATGAAAAGGAGGAGGAAGAAAAAACCCAGGAGAACACGAATAGAGCCAGAGCATTTAAACAGCAGTTTAAGGTTTAAAAAGCACTTTAAAAACATTTTCTTGTTTTATCCTCCTAACAAATGGGAAGTAGGTACCATTATTATTTCCATTTTATGGATGAGGGAAATGAGGCAGGCAGAAGTTGGGCGATTTGTTCAGTGTCTCACAGGTGATATCTGAGGCTGGAGGTCACTTAGGTCTTCCTGACTCCAGGCGTAGTACACTAACCACTGTGCTACCTCCTAACCTCTAAGTTTTGAACCTAGGACTTTTGGCTCCAGAACCTTTTGCATGCGGAGAGGAAGAAATAAGTAAAACATTTTCCCCTTTCCCTTTATATCGTGCAGTACACATGTTTCTTATTTTTAAATTTCTTCATGTAGTTGAATAAACTAGAAGGTATTTTTTACCCTGTTTTCTTCCTTTGTTACCTGGTGCCTATATTTGAGATGATGTCAAAGAGATGATGAGCCAGGTTATTAATCTATGTCAAGCATCAGCAAGTCCCTGCTCTAATGATGATGTATCATAAATCCAAGTTGAGAGGAAATCTTTTATTTTATGCTTTATTAACTGCACCTCATTTTTAATACCCACCAAACTTGACCCAACATAGAAATGTGTGAGTATTCCTCTCTTTGCTATTATCGCCACCCCTTTCAACAAATGAGTGAATCACGGAGTATCACAGAGTAAAAAGTCATCCTGGGAGTTTCAATATGCACTTGGCAAATTCCCAGTTTGAGTCTAGCTCCACACTGATGGTTCCAAATTAAAACATCAAATTATTGACTGTCAACAGAAACATGCAAATAACATTATTCAAGATGTCCCCATAGGAATTGCAACATTTTGGCACAAATAAATAACGTTCATCTCTCTCTATTTCATCATGCAGCATTATAGGACTCTAACAAGTCATTCTTCAGGAAACAGTGAACAAATTATTGAATTTGAAATCAGAGGACTCAGTTTCTAATCCTGATTCTGTCACTTTCTACTGATAGGACCTTAGGCAAATCACTCTACTACTTTAGAATTCTTCTTTTTCTTTATTAAAAGACTATTATATTTAATTACTTTCTAGACCTAAATGAGTGATTCTAAACTCTCGTGGTAAATGTCATATATGAGACACCCACAGAAGATTTTATATGATATATTTACATTCCTCTCCTATTAGAGTTAAATATGTACTAAGAGATTTGAAAAGGTACCAGAATAACATCACAACAGAGATGTTATTTTTACCCATTTTTATTTGAATTCATTCCCCTAACTATTAGCTTGTAATCAGGAACTGATGATCTTTTTTGTTTCATAAACTCCTTTGGCCATCTGGGCAAGCATATGTATCCTTTTGCAAAATAATATTATTAAATAATTGAAATAAAAGCTAAACTTCAGATAGAGGTGAGTGAAAATAAATATGCATTTTTTTCCCATCTAAGTTCATGGACCCCCTGAAACCTATCCATAAAATCCAGTGGGAGGATGCCAGATGAAGCACACTTGTTCTAGAGACTTAAGATTTCTTTGAGTGGGAATTTTAAGTGTATTTGAGTTTATATTAGAATTAGTTTTTATCTCCAACTCTACAATCCTCACTCTGAACCAGTTAACTCATTTACTATTTAAATTGGCTCCACTAAAGGTTTCCAGGAGCAATGATGTGAGATTGGTTTCTCACCCCTTAGGAAGTACAGAACAGACACTTTGTCTGAACCAAGAATTGCTATATAGCTATCATAGATTTAAAGTTCAAATGAGTCCAGTTCTCTCATTTTACAGATAAACAAACTGAGACTGAAAAAATGAAATGACTCTACTTAAGGTCACACAAGTAGTAAATGTCTGAGGTGGGATTTGAACTCTTCTTTGACTTTCTGACAACTACTTGACTCATGATTGCTTAAACCTGTGTGTTCTCTATCACCTAACTGATCCTCTGGTTTTAGTCCCAATGCTTCATTTTGACCTTGTGAGAGTCTAGTTGGCTGCCCTGCCTAGTCTGCCCACTTACCATCACCAGACTTGTTTTACTTTCAGAGTTCATTTTTTCCTCTGATATCTGTTGCCACCCATGATTCCAGTCACACATTTAGTTCAGTCTCAAGTACATGAAAGAGTTTAATTTTTAAAAGAGAATAATGCTTCTATGATCTCTGAAGAAAATCCTTTTAAAAACAATTTAAATGTCAGTTTCTTCTAAAGAAAATGCTGGTGAATCTATTGACAATCTATTAAGCATTTTGATGTTCAAAATTGCTACTCTTGGTACCTGAAAAGGAGTTTTTATTGCGGTAAATCTTTATGATAAATACAGTACCTACCCAGTAGCATAACCTCATTATCACAGGCTGTATTAATTACCATAATAAGCTACACTCCAATAGGACTCTAGGTAGACAAGTTTTCCAGCCTCAGGCCTCTCCTCATTAAGCCACAATTAGTATGATAAATGAGGAGTGTGATTTCACTGCAGCCACTAATAGCCCTGCTTATTCACTAGATGATGGGAAAACAATCTAAGATAAAAATTAAAGATTTTGAAATAAAAAAGAAATTAATAAGGGGGCTTTTGTCACCTGCCAATTAGACCAACACATCTGTGTGCAGCTGTTCCTTGCACATTACAGTGGGAATGTCCAAAATGCTGAATATCTATCTGTATTAATATTAGGTAATTCAGCTGGCCAGCTGAATTCATGTTTGTCCTTGAAGGGGCACGTTGTGTGCCCAGAATTCAAGATGATTGTAATTTTACTAAAGTGCTAATAGGAATCACATTTAGTAAGAGACCAGGACTTATAACTCAGCGAGCTACATTAAACAAATTTGTGATCTTGGTAAGACTTTGTGGCATTTTCTGTGAACCAATATTAAGAACCAAGAAATATTGCAGCTCTGCATGTAAAATCTTCATAGCTGGGAATTCACACTGCAAGATGAATGACAAGAATGGTTTGGTAAGAAAAGTGTAGAACAAAAGCAAACAAAATAAATCTCTTTTCATCTAATGAATTCTGAACCATGTTATTTAGCTCCTCGGTGAAGCCTTCTGGGATGCCCTTGACAGTAATGCACATTTTTTATTATTTCATTTTTTTCTTTTTGGCATCATACTTCGCATAGTGTTTTATTTTGTATCTTTTAGATTCATTTATCAGAGTTCATTTTTCTATTATGCTTAAACATGTGCAAAGTTCTCAAAACATCTTTTTAAAAATTTATTTATTTTCAGTAATCAACATTCACTTTCACAAGATATTGAGTTCCAAATTTTCTCCCCATCTTTCCCTTCCACCCACTTCAAGACAACATGCATTCTGATTACCTCTTCCCCCAATCTACCCTCCCTTTTATCACACTCCTCCCTTCTCTCATTCCCTTTTCCTCTTCTTTCTTGAAGGGCAAGATAGATTTTTATATCCCATTGCCTGTATGTCTTATTTCCCAGTTGTATGTAAAAACAATTTTTAACATTCACTTTTAAGACTTTGAATTCCAAATTCTTTCCTTTTCTCTCTCCACACCCACCTCCATTGAGAAAGCAAGCAATTCAATATAGGTTATACATGCGTACTCATGTAAAACACTTCCATAATAGTCATGTTGTGAAAAACTAACCATATTTTCCCTCCATCCTCTCCTGCCCCACCTCATTTATTCTATTCTCTCTTTTGACCCTGTCCCTCCTTAAAAGTGTTTATTTCTAATTACCCCCTCCTCCCATTTGCCTTCTAATCTATCATCCCCTACCCCACCCCCACTTAACCTCTTCTCTCCTACTTTCCTCTAGTGTAAGATAGATTTTCATATTAAATTGAGTGTGCATGTTATTCCCACCTTAAGACAAATCTGATGATCTTCCCCTCTTACCTCCCCCCTCTTTTAGGTGAGAGATTAATTTACCCCATTCGATTTCTGCCTTTCTCCTTCTCCTAATATATTCCTCTCTCACTCTGTAATTTTATTTTTTTTTAGATATCATTCCTTTACTTTCAACTCACCCTGTACCCTCTGTGTGTGTATATATATATATATATATATATATATATATATATATATATATATATATAATCCCTCCAACTAATATAATACTGAGAAATGTCTCAAGAGTTACAAATACTATGTTTTGATGTAGGAATGTATACAGTTCAACTTTAGTAAGTCTCCTATGATTTCTTTTTCCTGTTTACCTTTTCATGCTTCTCTTGATTTTTGTCTTTAAATTTCCAATTTTCTATTCAGCTCTGTCTTTTCATCAAGAATGTTTGAAAGATCTCTATTTAATTGAATGACCACTTTTTCCCCTGAAGTATTATACTCAATTTTGCTGGGTAGGTGATTCTTGGTTTTAATCCTAGCTTCTTTGTCCTCTGGAATATCATATTCCAAGCTGTCCAGTCCCTTAATATAGAAGCTGATCTTGTTTTATCCTGATTGAATTTCCACAATACTTGAATTGTTCCTTTTCTAGCTGCTTGCAATATTTTCTCCTTGACCTGGTGGCTCTGCAGTTTGACTACAATATTCCTAGCAGTTTTCCTTTGAGGTTCTCTTTAATGAGGTGATCAGTGGATTCTTTCAATTTACATTTTACTCTCTGGTTCTAGAATATCATGGCAGTTTTCCTTGATAAGTTCTTCAAAGATCATCTCTAGGGTCTTTTTTTTGACCATGGTTTTCAGGTAGTCCAATAATTTTTAAATTGTCACTCCTGGATCTATTTTCTAGGTCAGTTGTTTTTCCAATGAGATATTTCACATTGTCTGCTATTTTTTCATTGTTTTGGTTTTGTTTTATAATTTCTTGATTTTTCATAAAGTCATTCACTTCCATCTGCTCTATTCTAATTTAGAAGGAATAATTTTCTTCATTGAGCTTCTGGACCTCTTTTTCCACTTGATCAGTTCTCTTTTTTAAGGCATTCTTCTCCTCATTGGCTTTTTGGATCTCTTTTGCCATTTGAGTTAGTCTATGTTTTAGGGCATTATCTTCTTCAGCAATTTTGGGGGTCCCATTTAGCAAGTAGTTGACTCATTTTTCATGATTTTCTTGCATCACTCTCATTTCTCTTCCCAATTTTTCATTTGCTTCTCTTACTTGATTTTCAAAATTCTTTTTTGAGCTCTTCTACGGCCTGAGACCAACTAATTTTTTTTTTTTTTGGAGACTTTGGATGTAGGAGTTTTGACTTTGTTGTCTCCTTGTGATTGTATGTTTTGATCTTCTTTGTCACCAAAGTAAGATTCTATAGTCTGGTTTTTTTCCTTATTTTGGTCATTTCCCCAGCCAATTACTTGACTTTTGAGCTTTGTCAAGGTATTTCTCTGCTTCCATTAAGGATGGGGAGGTGTACTGCCAGCCACTTGATTTCCTCCCAATCTACAGGCCTAGAGAACCAGAAACAGCCACTGCTGCTGCCCTTGCTGCTGCTGCCATAACCTCCTTTACCCCAGGGCTAGGACCAGACCACTCTACCCTCTCACGCTGGTCAGACAAGCTTTTTCTACTGACCTTCTGATTTATCCTCAGTATTTTGGGGTTGTGAAGTCTGGAAACTGCCACAGGGTGCCAATGGCTAAGTGCCCACCCCCACCTCCCACCCCAGGCCTGCTCCGGTCCCATCTCCCCATGCTGTACTGTGCTCTGCTCCTAGTCCAGTGTCATAGATGTTTCCTGTTGACCTTCCAGGCTGTCTTGAGCTGGAGCTATGCTTCACTCCAGCATTCTGTGAGTTCCATAGGTCTAGAATTTGTTTGGAGTCATTTATTACAGGTATTTGACTGGGTTTGGAGTTAAACTCTAGCAAGTTCCTGTTTTTATTCCGCCATCTTGTCTCTAACCCCTCAAAATATCTTTCTGAGGTAGGTAGAATTATTACTCACATATGAGGGTGAGGGTCAGTGAGGTTATACTACTAGACTGTGGTAATAAAAGTAGACTAGAAAGGGCCAAAGTTAGCATTTGAATTCAATGCCACTGACTTCACATCCTCTATGTTTTCAACCCTACCCTACTGCCTCTCATCACTATCTATTATTACATGTTATATGTCTTATTGCTCCCTTCTAGACTCTAGGAAGGGTTAGAGACCTCTTTTTATTTGAACTGTGCTTCTCCCTCATAGTTTAGCACAATTCCCTACATATGGTAAATGCATAATATTTATTGAATTCAATTTTAACTTTTAGATTTTGCTGAAATATTCTCATCCTTCTAAAACACACAGATTAAGAAAAACTGATTCCTGAGCCATCCAGCTAGACAACTTGAAAGGATGAATGAGAGAATCATGAATATGGTGATGGGCAAGAATCTTCCACTTTGACAAATGAAACATAATGAATCTATACACCAAGCCATGCTGAAGGTCTATTTGTTACAAAATTTTTACATAAAATATTCCACTGCACACTGAAAATATCATTAGTTATTTAAAGCAATGCTTAAAAAACTGTTCCTCTTCTAATTTGAAAATTATCAAACAAATTCTTATTGGCAATTGGCAATTTTTCTCTAAATGCTACTTAGGTTATTAGATATTCTATTTTTTTATGGCAACCATTCAGTAAATCTGCTAGTAAAATAAAATTCTAGCTAATCAGTGATCTGTGACTAATTGTTAAGGTGATATAAATAATTCATGCTGATACAGAAATGATTAGGATAACATTTAGCTTTGACATATTTTGATAGCGCTTTGCTCCTTGGAAAGATGGTGCGATATAGTGACAACTGTTCTAAAGATGGAGCCAAAAGACTTGTGTTCCGATCTCAGCTCAGCCACTTACTCTTTGGTCGTTCTGAAACAAGTCATTGTTTTTCTTTAGGTCTCAGTTTCCTCATCTGTCATATAAGATGTTTGACTAAAATTTCCACTGACCATTTTAGATAAGTGGAGTCTTTCAAAACATTTAGAACAGGCTGCTTGGCAAACTCAACATTTCATCCCTTGTTTCAAAGAATCAGTTTTGTATAGACTGTAATATACTTTCTCCCATTGAGTTTGTAGCAAGACAACCTGGTTTTGAAACCAGAGTACTATATTTGCAGACAAATGGCCTACCATTAACTAGTTGCATGATCCTGGACAAATCCTTTAATGAGCACTTGGGAAATATGGATGGGTTGGATGGAATATTTTCTAAGATCCCTTATAACTCTGAATCCACGGTTCTATGATCTTCATCTGTCAAAACTCTTCTTTTCCTCCTATAAGAACTTCCATTTCCCTTAAACTGGAGGTGGGAAACCTGTGTCCTCAAGGCCACATGTGGCCCTCTAGGTTCTCAAGTGCAGCCCTTTGACTGAATCCAAATCTCACAGAAGAAATCCCCTTTTTAAAATGATTTGTTCCATAAAACTTGTACTCAGTCAAAAGGTCACACCCAAGGACCTAGAAGGCTGCAGTTTGCCCACAACTGCCTTAAACCTTTTCTGACCCTCCTTCATCCCCAAATATACTTAGCCCCAACTATTAATGTTTTCTCACGTCTCAAATAATGTTCCATTTTCCTATGTGTTTTTATGTCCTCTCAGCAGAATATACACTCCTTATAGTGAGAAACTTTTATCTTTTGTCCTTGTATCTCTAGCATCCAGAAAAACTCCTTAAACAATGAACAATTTAATAAATATTTGCTGGGTAGAATTGAATAAAGTTGAATAGAAGAGAATTTTCATTCTGAACTGGACCTCTCACTCTCCCTGGGGCATAGCAGTTTTGTCTTGTTTTTATTTTCAGTCTCTTTATAAAAGGAGCTTTACCTCTCTTTCCCCCACCCCCACCCCATACAGACATTTTAAAAGGCACTTTGAACACAAAAGAACAATTTCTACACAATGGTTTCTTCATAGGTCTCAGGGATGCTGGACCCACCAATATCCCATCTGACCTAAAAACCATGCATGTCTCTTTCTACATTTAACAACACCCTTCTACTCAATCCTGAAGCTACGTCTTTCTATAATGTAGGGCAGTTCACAGCCTGGGTAGTTTGTGGCTGCTAAATTTGAATGTGAAAGGCTGAAATATGGGCCAGCCAGGTGGAGGACAATGACCTTGCCCTCTTAGCTTAGCTTTTGGGTTTGCACAGACTTATTTGGCTGGCATTCCCGCTTGAATCCTTCTCAGGCCAGCTTCCTCACAGTTCCTGAGAGATTTCTTTGAGAGATTCCCATGATACTTGAGACCATGTAACAGAGTTTTTCAAACTGTGGGGCCCATATCCCTGGGGACATCTTGAGACCCTGTCTATGGGCATGAGAAGCAATAGTCAAAATGATTGGATATTTTTTAGTACAGCTCCCATATAAATATAATCATGTTTTTAATGGAAAATAGGTCTATTTAAAGTCAACAAATATGACTGACTTGAAAAACTATTCCAAATGACAGTGAATAAAATGCAGTTGTTTATTGGAATTAATTAATGGCACATTTGAGTTTGCTTTGTGTTGAATCTCGACAAAGGTAGGATCTGTTTACCATGAGCATCAAAAAATACTAGGGAAAAAATTATGTTTATGACATAAGTTATGTTGTACTGCTTGCTACATTCAAATATGAAGTTTGCATATTCAAAGTTAAACAATCTCTGTTTGGAAGTTCAAAATATCATAATGGCTATTATGTTTCTCAACATCATTCATTTTGTCAAGGATAATATAATAAGCTGGTCTCATAAAACCCCAAGATTCTTGTTAAAAACACGCTTAATACTGAAAAGTATCAAGGAAAATTTATCAGAGTTCAGAGAAACTGAACACCTTGGCCAAGGTGAACTTCACCCTTCTTTAAAAAGGGGGAGAGAGAGAGCTGTGGAAGTGAGGGCATTTTGATAACATTAATGCAAGACGGATCTTCCCATCAGAGGATGAATTGGTCCTTTCTTTTTCAGATCACAATCTTTTGATTGCCCATTACATGTCATTAAGCAAACACACTTGGATTTTTAGATGTCCCTGGAAATTTTAATCTGTGGAAACAGAACTGCTTTCTTGTTTCCTATACCCTGAATATTAAAAAAAAATCAAAATAACTTGACAACAATTGTAAACACTTAAAATATCGCACAATCGTTTGTCTTAAAAAAAATTATCTCTATCATTATGGACAAATACTCAAAATGTTTGAAGAGAAAATCAACTGGAACAGCTGAATCTAGAACAAGCAAAGAAAGTAGAGAGAGTTTAAGCAGCACAAATACAGAAAAGAAGGTAAAAAGTCCAAACACCAAAAACACAATCCACTACATTTATAATTGGGATTCCCAAGTACCATTGTTGATGGAAAGCATGGACTCTAAAAAATTGAAATGACTTCCTAAAAAATGCACTTAGAGATTAATAGAAAGATTAAACTCATACAGATAAAATTGCATGCTTTTAATAAGCAAAAGACAACTTTTTTTTTCAGAAATCTTGGCAATTATAGAATTTCTAAGTATAGAAAAAGCAGCTAGTTGGAACAGCTTGTTTTATTTTATTGTAATAATTGTGTATATTATTTTCTTGGTTCTGATTAATTCACTGTTCATCAGTTTCCATAAATTTGATTAAATCAATCAGGTTTGAGTTGGGGTCTGACCAGGATAAGGGGATTCAATGCAATCTCATTATCAGTAATGTCCTTTAAAAGAAGACTAATTTTGGAAGGGAGGTGAGGGGAATCTCTGAGTCCTATTACTAAGAAAAAAACATTTTTTCACATTCCCCTATCTGATTCTAATGAGAGGTGTAGCCTCCTCAATGTGTCGCTAACTGATATAGGTAACACTTCACCATGGGTTTTGGGACTTATAATGGGTAACAATATGGAAAGGTGGGAAAAGGAAAAAATTCATCAGATGCATTGACAAAACCAAGGAGACAGTCCTCTTTTTAATAAGTAGACGATACAGACAAAAGGGACAGAAGAAACAATGACTAAAATTGTCCATTTAAGCCTCAGAAGTCTCACCCCACACAGACATCTGGTTTAAGGGACATCATAGATGAAGCTTTCTGGTTAGCAGTCTCCAGCACACTGTCTTCTTTAAGACTCCTTGTAGGGATCTTCTTTCTTGTTAAAATCCCCTGCAAAATTTACCTTAATATGATTTTAAATTACCTTGTCAATCCTTATGTCTCTATTAACATAAAATCAAAATTTGAAAACAGCCAATTGTCACGTTGATATATCTAAGAAACCAAAAAAAAAGGAAAAAGGAAAGAAACAGAACCATTAGAACCCAGTTTTTATTTTTATGTTTTGTCATATTCATTCCCACATCTGGAGAATGAAATTCCATTAAGGAATTAATAACAGACCCTAATACGTACATAAATACATCAAGTAATCAATTTTAAAACAGTTCATATCAAATAATAAACCCAGTCTGACTTCCGGTCATATTTAAATAAATAACCCTTATGTGGGAAACAAAGAAGTTCTGTTTCCACAGAGTTGTGACCTAGCACAGCAAGATAGAGGTCAGAACCTTGTGCGTGGGCTTGACAAGCTGTTGAGGGAAAGCCTATCAGAGAGGAGAACATGAAGTCACATAGCTAGGGAATGGTGGGCTGCAGAGGGGAACAGTATAAGAAGCTTCCACTAGTTTGAACAAGTTGTAGTCTTCCTGTAGCCTTACTGGGAAGCTGCTCATTCATAGTGAACTTAGAAGGCCCTCCTTCCTCCTGAAGAGTGGTGGTCAGCTTCGACCAAAGGGCTCCATTTCTCTGAACTCTAATAAATTTTCCTTGATACCTTTAATGTGTCAAGCATATCTCCAACACGTTACTTAAAGTGGACGCTTCTTTTAAGGCATTTACAGGACAGACTACAAGCTATCCTTTTTATAAAATGAACTCATTTTAACAGAACTGAGACAAGTATGATATTGAGTAACAGAATAATATCCTGGTTTCACAAGTCCTGGACCTCATTATTCCTATACTATTATGAGGAATTATATTATATAGGACTATATGACTAGTAACAAATGTCGAGGCTAAATACTTAAGCAGTTATTTGGACTAAAATTCTAAGCCAAATAGCTCAATCTTATACTTGTATCTTGCTATACTAACTCAGATGTTCTAGTGTCATTCTATTATTTAATAGATTTAATATTGTTTACAATTTTTTTTGATCATAGAAAATTGTCATAAAAGAATAGGGGCAAGACTATATATAGTAAGTGAACAATGTTTCCCTCACGTCATGTCAACTGCAGGCAGAAGTTATATAGATGGTCAATTGCACTGAGCCAGATTTAAAATCTACCATGTAGAATTTTCAGATTGGGGAAACTGAATCTGGAAAATCCTACCTCAGCTCATGAAGATTAGTCTTTCTCCCAACTTATCCCATGAGAACACCCTCTACAATTCATAGATATAGTTTGTGGACCCCACAGGATTGCTGGCATCATGGATCATTGGCTCAATAGCATTCCTTTATAATTATATCTGGAGTCAGACCCAGAATAACATTGTGTTAGCAGTCCCATAAGGTCTTGAATAGCAAGCTCCAATAATCAGAAGTTTGGATATGTGACTATGATCTCACATTACTCTCAGAATCCCTTAAACAATGGGAACATTTTAAGGTGAGCCTTAAGTAGTTTGCATAAGTTCCTACCCATGTACTAGTTTCTGATTAAATCATAAGCCTAAGTAAAATGAAATTTCCCATTAAGATATCACAAGATAGTTCATAAGTTAGTACTCTTAATAGACATAATACTTTGTAATAATACTGTTTCCCAAGTTTATTTTCCTTCTCTAACTATATTCAATCTGAAAAAAAACAAGATACTAAAGGAATTCAATCTTATAGATATGATAAATTCAAACACAAATTTTAACTCTTCTTTATGCCATGGAATGAATCCAGATCTAAATAGCAAGATCTTTGCCACTTTTGCTCATTACAGTCACTTAGATGCTTTAGTATTAATCACTAGCCTTAGATCCCTGATGCTGCTTCCACTGAACTGCTGACTCTGACTCTGTTTCTCTGAAAGCACCCATTAAGGCCAGTCCAAGGACACAAAAAACCCAGCAATGAAAATCAAAACTCACAGTTAAGTTTAGATATAATTGTCATCAACATCAAATTATTACTACAACAAATTAACTTGCAAGTTGAATAGTAGACCTCCTAAAAATCACACAAAAGATTTCTTCATAAAACTTTTTCCTTTTCTTAAAAACAGCTTACAATTTATCCTGATGTTAATTCCTAAGTACCACAAAATTTCTAGTTACCTAAATTCTCCAATCAAAAAGGTGTTTATAATGAGGACCCATTTACTCACTAAGAATTCTACAAAATCAAGTTCTTGAATAGAGTTGATAAGAATTACAAAGAAGATATTACAAGGTCTTTTCTAAGAAAGATCACCAAGTTCCCTTTCACAAAAATACTTTTGTAAATATTCGATTTAAATAGTAACTCCAAAGTTTAGTTAACAGTCTTAGTGTGTTTTAATATTTATTTATTTATTTTTAGTTTTCAGCTTTCATTTCTTTTTTTAATTTATTTATTTAATATTTTACATTCATTTTCACAAAATTTTGAGTTCCAAATTTTCTCCCCATATGTCCCCTCTCCCCACCCCAGTACAGCAAGCATTCTAATTTTCCCTATCACCAATCTACCCTCTCTTCTATCCTCCTTCCCTTCTCTTGTCCCCATCTTCTCTTTTGTCCTGTAGGGTCAGATAACTTTCTATCCCCCATTACCTGTATTTCTTATTTCGTAGTAGCAAGAACAACACTCAACAGTTGCTCCTAAAACTTTGAGCTCCAAATTCTCCCCATCCCTCCCTCCCCACCCACTCCCTTTGGGAAGGCAGGCAATTCAATATAGGCCATATCTGTGTAGTTTTGCAAATGACTTCGATAATAGTCGTGTTGTGTAAGACTAACTATATTTCCCTCCATCCTATCCTGCCCCCATTGCTTCTATTCTCTCTTATGATCCTGTCCCTCCCCAAGAGTGTTGATTTCAAATTGCTCCCTCCTCCCATTGCCCTCCCTTCCATCCTCCCTCCCACCCTGCTTATCCCCTTCTCCCCCACTTTCCTGTATTGTAAGATAGGTTTTCATACCAAAAAGAGTGTGCACTTTATTCCTTCCTTTAGTCGAATGTGATGAGAGTAAACTTCATGTTTTTCTCTCAGCTCCCTTTCTTATCCCTCCACTAAAATGTCTCCTACCTGCCTCTTCTATGAGAGATAATTTGCCCCATTCCATTTCTCCCTCTCTCCTCTCAATACATTTGTCTCTCACTGCTTAACTTCATTTTTTTAAGATATGATCCCATCCTATTCAATTCACTCTGTGCTCTCTGTCTCTGTCTGTGCATGCATGTGTGTATGTGTGTGCATGTGTGCGTGCACGTATGCATGTGTGTGTGGTCCCACCAACTACCCAGATACTGAAAAGTTTCAAGAGTTACAAATATTGTCTTTCCATGTAGGAATGTAAACAGTTCAACTTTAGTAAGTCCCTTATGACTTCTCTTTGCTGTTTACCTTTTCATGCTTCATTTCATTCTTGTGTTTGAAAGTCAAATTTTCTTTTCAGCTCTGGTCTTTTCATCAAGAATGCTTGGAAGTCCTCAATTTCATTGAAAGACCATTTTTCCCCTGAAGTATTATACTCAGTTTTACTGGGTAGGTGATTCTTGGTTTGAGTCCTAGTCCCTTTGACTTCTGGAATATCCTATTCCATGCCCTTTCATCCCTTAATGTAGAAGCTGCTAGATCTTGTGTTATCCTGATGGTGTTTCCACAATACTTGAATTGTTTCTTTCTAGCTGCTTACAATATTTTCTCCTTGACATAGGAACTCTGGAATTTGGCCACAATGTTCCTAGGAGTTTCTCTTTTTGGATCTCTGTCAGGAGGTGATGGGTAGATTCCTTGAATATTTATTTTTCCCTCTGATTCTAGAATATCAGGGCAGTTTTCCTTGAAAATTTCATGGAAGATGATGTCTAGACTCTTTTTTTGATCATGGCTTTCAGGTAGTCCCATAATTTTTAAATTGTCTCTCCTGGATCTATTTTCCAGGTCAGTTGTTTTTCCAATGAGATGTTTCACATTCTTTTGGTTTTGCATTCTTTTGGTTTTCTTTTGTGATTTCTTGGTTTCTCAGAAAGTCATTAACCTTCATCTGTTCCATTCTAATTTGGAAAGAACTCTTTTCTTCAGTGAGCTTTTGAACCTCCTTTTCCATTTGGCTCATTCTGCTTTTGAAAGCATTCTTCTCCTCATTGGCTTTTTGAACCTCTTTTGCCAATTGAGTTAGCCTATTTTTCAAAGTGTTATTTACTTCAGCATTTTTTGGGGTCTCCTTTAGCAAGGTATTGACCCTTTTTTCATGCTTTTCTTGCATCTCTCTCATTTCTCTTCCCAGTTTTTCCTCCAGCTGTCTAACCTGATTTTCAAAATCCTTTTTGAGCTCTTCCATGGCCTGAGCCCACTGAATATTTATTTTGGATACAGAAGCCTTGAGTTCTATGTCTTTCTCTTATGGTAAGCATTGTTCTTCCTTATCTGAAAGGATGGGAGGAGATATCTGTTCATCAAGAAAGTAACCTTCTATGGTCTTATTTTTTTTCCCTTTTCTGGGCATTTTCCCGGCCAGTGACTTGACTTCTGAGATTCCTTTCCACACCCAGCTCGCCTCCAGATCCACCCAGCTAGTGCTTGGGGTCTGAGATTCAAATGCTGCTTCACAGCCTCAGGGCTTGTGGTGGGGGCAGGGCTGCTATTCGGTGTGGGATTAAGTTCAGCTGCTCAGGTGGGGGCAGGGCGGCCACATGGGGCTCAGTTCCCTCAGGGGGTTTATGTGGAGATTTCAACAATGGATCCGAGATCCTGTCTGCTTTAGGAGCTCCAGTCCACTGCTGCCTCTGCTGCTGCCTCCACTGCTGCCTCCTGAGGGGGCCTCAGTTATGGAGACACCCCACTCCCCTCTCAGCCAGCCAAAAAGACTCACTGACCTTTGGCACCTGTGGGTGAAGGGACCTGCATGGCCGCTGGTGATTCTGTCCCTGAAGTCTGCTTGGATCTGCTCCTCTCGGTGCCTCACAGTCAAGGCAGGGCTGGGCTCTCCTCCAGGACCAGTGCACAAGGGACCTTTCCTGTCAGTTTTTCAGGTATCTCTGGAAGAGATATCTCTTCCACTCCATTTTTTCTGTGGCTTCTGCTGCTCCAGAATTTGTTCGGAGTTCTTCTTTACAGGTATTTTATGGGCTGTGGGTTAGGAGCTAGCATATGTGTGTCTTTCTACTCCTCCATCTTGGCTCCTCCTCTTCAACTTTCATTTCCACAAAATTTTGAGTTCCAAACTTTCTCCCAATCTCTCCCCTCCCCTCACTCCATAACACCTTACATTCCGATTACCCCTTTCCTCAATATGCCCTCCCTTCTATCACACCCCTCTCTTTCCTTATCCCTCTCTTCTCTCTTTTCTTTTAGGGCAAGATAGATTTCTAAACCCCATTACCTGCGTTTCTTATTTCCCGGATGTATGCAAGACTATTCCCAACATTTGTTCCTAATATTTGCAATGCCAACTTCTCTCCTTTCCTCCTTACCAAATTGAGTGAGTGTGTTATTCCCTCCTTAAACTAAATGCGAAGAGACTAAGATTCACTTTTTCCTTCTTACCTCCTCCCTTTTCTCCTCCAATGAAAAGCTTTTTCTTGCTTCTTTAATGAGTGACAATTTGCCCCATTCAATTTCTCCCTTTCTACTCCCAATATATTCCTCTCTTATCCCTTAATTTTATTTTTTTAGATATCATCACTTCTTATCCCACTCACCCTGTGCTCTCTGCCTATATGTGTATGTATGTGTATGTGTGTGTATGTGTATGTGTGTGTATGTGTATGCATAATCCCTCCAACTACCCAAATACTGAGAAAAGTCTGAAGAGTTACATATATTATCTTTCTATGTAGGAATGTACACAGTTCAACTTTAGAAAGTCCTTTATGATTTCTCTTTCCTGTTTGCCTTTTCATGCTTCCTTTGATGCTTGTATTTGAAAGTCAAATTTTCTAGTCAGCTCTGGTCTTTTCATCAAGAATACTTGAAAATCCTCTATTTCACTGAATGATCATTTTTTCCCTTGAAGTGTTATACTGAGTTTTACTGTGATTCTTGGTTTTAATTCTACTTCCTTTGACTTCTGGAATATTATATTCCAAGTCCTTCAATCCCTTACTGTATAAGCTACCAGATCCTGTGTTATCTTGATTGCATTTCCATAATACTAGAAATGTTTCTTTCAAGGTGCTTGCAATATTTTCTGCTTGACCTGATAACTCTGCAATTTGGCTATAATATTTCTAGGAGTTTCTCTTTTCACATCTCTTTCAGGAGGTGATTGGTGGATTCTTTCAATGTTTGTTTTGCCTTTTGGTTCTAGAACATCAGGGCAGTTTTCCTTGATAATTTCATGAAAGATGATGTGCAGACTCTTTCTTTTTGATCATGTCTTTCAAGTAGTCCCATAATTTTTAAATTGACTCTCCTGGATCTATCTTCCAGGTCAGTTGTTTTTTCAATGAAGTATTTCATACATTGTCTTCTATTTTTTCATTCTTTTGGCTTTGTTTTGTTATTTCTTGGATTCTCATAAAGTTATTAGGTTCCATCTGTTTCATTCCAATTTTAAAAGACCTATTTTCTTCAGTGAGTTTTTGAACCTCCTTTTCCATTTGGCTAATTGTGCTTTTTAAAGTATTCTTCTCCTCATTGACTTTTTGTACTTCTTTTTTCAATTGAGTTAGCCTATTTTTAAAGGTGTTATTTTCTTCAGCATTTTTTTTAGTCTCTTTTAGCAAGTTGTTGACTCATTTTTCATGATTTTCTTGCATCGTTCTCATTTTGCTTCCCAATTTTTCCTCCACCTCTCTTATTTGATTTTCAAAATTCTTTTTGAGCTTTTCCATGTCCTGAGATCATCACACATTTATTTTGGAGGCCTCTGATGCTAAGTATTGTTCTTCTTCATCTGAAAAGATGGAAGAAAATACCTGTTGACTAAGAAAATAACCTTCTATAGTCTTATTTTTTCCCCCTTTCTTGGGCATTTTCCTAGTCAGTCACTTGACTTTTGAGTCCTTTGTCAAGAGGAGGGTATACTCTGGGGGCCTATAAGTTCTCAGTTCCTCCAAGGTGGCAAAATCAAAGGAGAGGAACTTACTCCTCTTCTGGCCTGTGCTCTGGTCTGAGAGCTACCAAAGCTTTTCTGCCTAAGATCTGCAAGTAGAATTCCCTTTCCAGAGCCTCTACCATGTGAGCCTGCACTCTTCCTCACCCTCAGAATGCCACTCAGGACTGAGACCCAAATCAGCTGCTCAATTACCCTGGGGGCCTTAGGCCAAAGGCTCCAGAAATGGATGCTACTGCTGCTGCTGCCACCACTGCTGCCACCACCTCAGGCCGGGAATAGGGGAGGACCCTGCTCCCTTTTTGCCCAGGAGAAAAAGCTTTTTCACTGGCCTTTGAAATATCTTTAGAGTTTTTGGGTAGAGGGACCTGAGAACAGGATTCTGCCCCAGTGACCTGTTTTGGTCCTGTCCCTGCTGTACCACCCGGCCAAGGCTGTGCTGAGCTCCATAGGCTGCGCTCACCTCTGCATTCTGTCTGATAGACCTTTCCTGTTGGCCTTCCAGGATACTTTGGGCTGGAAATCTCTTTTACTCTGTCATTTTGTGGCTTCTTCTGCTCTATAATTTGTTTAGAGTCATTTTTTACAGATATTTTATGACATGTGTGGGAAGAGCTGGAGTATGTGTGGTTTCCTACTCCATCATCTTGGCTCTGCCCCCAACAGTCTTAATTTTCATAAATGAGAGCCAAATAATTTTAGCTGAAATTTCACTTTTAAAATATTGACAAAACTTGGAAGTTTATTATTTCTTAAACTATAGTACTTTAAAATATGACAACAAGTGTCAAATAGAATGACTTAACAGTTTCCTGATCCATTCATCACCTTTTTTTTCCTTCTGAGAGTACAATTCTTAATCTAATAAAGATTATAAGAGAAATTGCTTTTCTAACAGCATACATGATACAATTGTTGCCAAATTAAACAATATAAGGAAATTTAGAAATGTATCAGTACCATAAACAGTTATAATGCATTTAGAACTTGAAATAAAACTGCTTAATTACCAATTAGGTGACCTTAATTTAGTTGGATGTGCTTTCAAATTACTTTTCACAGAAAATCATTCATCTCACCACCACTGGCACTGTAGTGATGACATGTAAGAAAACTCATAATAAGTTACCAAGTATGAAATATTTACTTTTAATTAAATGGTTAACATTCAGATAGCATTTGTCTTATACCCAGCCTTTTACAATAATGTGATTCTCACAACATCCCTGGGAAGTGCATTCCATTATTATCCCCTTACAGAACAGTAAACTGAGGTAAATAGAGCTTTCTTGGGGCCATATAGTTAATAAGTTTCTTAATGCCAAACAACAATATCTTTCTGGGCTTAATTCTGATAGGAAGAGCACCCTCAGGTGCTGTTCCCACTCCCTCAGGAGAGATTTTGACTCCAATTAAATCTGGATTTGTAATAGCTAATATAGACATATGTAATTATTTTTAAAGTCCAATAAACTTGGCCCTTTAAAAGAAAATATTATCCACAAATTAGTACATTCCATTAGAAAGACAATTCCTAGCTCTGAATACTTTTTCCTCTACTTCCTTAAAGAGCTAAATTCCTTTGAGACTTAGCAGACAAAGAGCTGATCTAAGCAATCCAGTTTCCTATTCCCATTCTCCAAGGAATTTCAGACTGTATACACTAGGAAATGCATATAAAATATTACAAACAGCTTGAAATCACACCTGTCATCATTAGGTTAGCTTAAAATGTCCTGGGCCAATAATCTAAGATTAGTTTGTACTGCTACTTTTGACTCAGACAAAAAGAGACCTAAGGAATTTGATTTAATGCTGACAGGGTGTGGTCAGTTTCCCTAGGCAGATACCTCTAGAATTTCCAGAGTTAATAATTAATTGAATAGTATGAGGAAACATTTTAAGATTTTATGTAATAATCTCAAATCACAATAACCAATATCTCTACCATAAACAATATTTATGTAATATTAGATTTAGTAAGGCCTTCTTACAGATTTATCCTGAAAGGTGGGTGGAAATAACCCTCTACAACATTGTCTGTTGGTGTAAAGCTAAATCAAGCTTCCTCACATGCTCTCAACATCCTAAAAACATATGAAGCTGGCACAAGCCCAGGATAGAGTGGGTGGTTAGAGCACATGGATTTGCTGTTGACCAGTTCATCCTCACCTGCCCCCAAACTATTTTTCTTTACCTTCCATGTCTTCACTCAAGCCTTTAGTTATCTTTCCTAATCTTTCAAACCCATTACTCAGTCTACCTCCATTTACCTTTACATTCCAAATTACCCCAATTTTGTCCTGCTTCTCTGTACCTGTTAGAATCTAGGGAGAGTTAATGCTTAATAATTTATAAATCAGGAGAGCTGAATTTCTCTCACACCCTTCAAAAGCAGCTTTTATGTTGTTAATACACATTTTAAACAAATAACTGAAATCCTAAAGTGATCACATTTAAGGCTATTATAGAAAAGTCATGATCAAAGTATCTTAAGAAAATCCTGTGATTTTGAAGTTTTAAATACATTGCTCTGACATCAAATATATTGGCTGGAGGGATAAAAAGACATTCTCTAGATTTAATTTAAACATAATCTGTAAACTTTAGCATTAGGACCTAATTAAACCTGAATTCAAACTCTTAGCTTTTCTCTCTCCGCCCTCACTATGTTGGGCTCCTGGGTATGAATTCCTATCAGTCTAAAGCTACTGCTAGCTGATTCCATCTTCCAACTAACTTTTAAGGAGTCTTACTTTGCTTTTTCAATTCCGTCATTTGTTATCTGACTTTCTTCTTGTATCCCAACTTGACCAGTGCTGAGACCACCCCTAAAAATGTTTCAATCTCAAGTTGAAAGTCTAAGGTGGGAGTTATTTCACAATGTACTCTCTAATTACAGGCCTTAGAAGTTCCTTAGAAGTTTATCTGGCTGCATTTTAAATCTTCCATCACAAACATGACAATCACAGAGACATGGACAGAATGAAAGTCAGAGTGGGCATGAATTCAATTTTCTTGTTGGATTTTTAGGCTTTGTTTTTTTTTTTAAGATGAAACAAATTAGAATTATAATTAGACTGGTCAAAATTCAGAGTTATCTTTTAGTTCCACATCCTTCTAAAAGCAAGCAATTCAGATTCCAATTCAATCTATCACATGCCAATTTATTCTGACTTTCTCATAGCCAAATTATAAAGGATATCCTTTCAGAGGAGACCTATCTTGAGTCCTTTGTCCAGGAAATCTGTCTTGAGGTCTCTGCTCCCAGAGCAGCTTGGAGAGAAAAGTGGGTTGCAACCTAATACAGGGAGTCTGAGAGATAAGGAGCAGGAATTTGGAGAATAAAATTTACCCACCCTTCAGGAGAAAAAAAAGTCTGGTGGGCACCCAATCCCAGCGTTGTTGAGAGAAAAAGTCCAGTCTCCAAATCCCAGTCTAAATCCAAGTCACATGGCACCATTTAAATGTCAGCCTTCATAGAATTTGTTCAAAGACAGACAAACAAAATTAGGCTGTATCCATGTTTAATTTCTCTCGCAAGCTGCCATGCACTGCATGGGAGTTATAGTGCAGAACTGACTCAATTTGGGAATTGGGGTGCCCAATTTATATACCTTTTCAACAGGGGCTGATATCACCTTACAATCATTTTTATCTCTGGACAGAAGAAATACCTGTTCTATCAAACCACCCCCCAAACATTTGATTAAATCAATTCTGGTTGGACTAGGATAAGGAGATTCAATGCAATCTCATTATCAGTATGGTCCTTGTAAAGGAGAGACTGAATTTGGAAGGAGGAGGGGACTGAGGGAAGCTCTGACTCTCATTACTAAGAAAAATCTTTTTTTTCACTATATACATATATATACACTTACACACATACACACACATTATATGTGTGTTATCTTTCTTTCATTTACCTTTTTGAAACAACTTGAATATAGTGGAACCCCTGTCAGGATCACACAAAATTCAGCAGCTTTCAAGTTAAAGGAGCAGAAGATTTGGAATATATAATTCCAGGAAGCAAAAGAGACAATATTACAACCAAGACTAACCTACCCAGCAAAACTGACTATTATTATTCAGACAAATAAAATTGGTATTTAATGAAATAGAGGACTTTCAAGCATTCTTGATGAAAAAACCAGAGTTGATATAAAATTTGGCATTCAAATATGACTCAAGAAAAGCAAATAAAGGTAAATGTGAAAGAGTAATCATTTTTTTTATTTATCTAACTTTTTACCTTCATTTTCACAAAATTTTGGGTTCCAAATTTTCTCCCCTTTTATCCCCTCCCCCCACCCCAATACACCGAGCAATCTAATTTTCCCTATCTCCAATCTGCCCTCTCTTCTGTCATCCCTCCCTTCTCTTGTCCCCATCTTCTCTTTTCTCCTGTAGGGCCAAATGACTTTCTATTCCTCATTAACTGTATGTCTTCTTTCCTAGTAGGAACAACAATACTAAACAGTTGTTCCTAAAACTTGAGTTCCAAATTCTCCCCATCCCTCCCTCCCCACCCATTCCCTTTGGGAAGGCAGGCAACTCAATATAGGCCATATCTGTGTAATTTTGTAAATGACTTCCATAATAGTCATGTTGTATAAGACTAACTGAATTACCATCCCTCCTAACCTGCCCCTCATTGTTTCTCTTCTGTCTTTTGATCCTGTCCCTCCCCAAGTGTTGACTTCAAATTGCTCCCTCCTCCCATTGCTCTCCCTTCCATCATCCCCCCGCTTTGCTTATCTCCTTCTCCCCCACTTTCCTGTACTGTAAGATAGGTTTTCATACCAAAATGAGTGTGCATTTTATTCCTTCCTTTAGTCAAATGTGATGAGGGTAAACTTCTTGTTTTTTTATCTCAGCTCTCCTCTTTTTCCCTCCACTAAAGAGTCTCCTGCTTGCCTCTTAAATGACATATAATTTACTCCATCCCATTTCACCCTCTTTCCTCCCCCTACCTTTCTCTCTCACCATTTACCTTAATTTCTTTTAAGATATGGTCCCATCCTATTCAATTCACTCTGTGCTCTCTGTCTCTGTATGTGCATGCATGTGTGTGTGTGCATGCATGCGTGTACATGTGTGTGTGTGTGATCCCACCAACTACCCAGATACTGAAAAGTGTTAAGAGTTACAAATATTGTCTTTCCATGTAGGAATGTAAACAGTTCACTTTTGGTAAGTCCCTTAAGACTTCTCTTTGCTGTTTACTTTTTCATTCTTCTTCTCATTTCCCTCAGGGGCTTTATGCAGAGACCTTCAGTAATGGAGCGGGTGGGGCAGGGCCTTCTCCCAGGCTCAGCTCCTTCAGGTGGTTTATGCAGAGACTTTCGGTAATGAAGATCCTGCCTGCTTGGCGAGTCCTGGCCCCGCCAGTGCCTCCACCGCCGCAGCCCCCGCCTCTGCCTCCGCCGCTTCCTGCCCCCCCTGCCTCCCCCGCTTCGTCCTGAGGGGGTCCTAGCCATGGAGACACCCTGCTCCCCTCTCGGCCAGCCCAGACGTCTCTCTCACTGACCTGTAGCGTCTATGGGTGGAGGGACCTTCCCGGCCACCGGAAGTTCCGTCCCTGAAGCCTGCTTGGATCTGCCCCTCTCGGCTGCATGGCCAGGGCAGCGCTGGGGTGGACTCCACTTTCCGGGGGGGCAGACCCTGGGGACTTCTCTCCAGGGCTCTCTGGAATGGAAATCTTTTCCACTGTGTTTCTGCGTGCCTTGAAGTGATCCAGAACTTGTGGGGAGCTCTTCTTACATTAAATCCATGGACTGTGGGTTTGGAGCTAGCATAGGTGAGTCTTTCTACTCCACCATCTTGACTCTACCCCATGAAAGAGTAATCATAAGGGATTCAATAAAGCTGAATGTTTACATTCCTAGATGGGAACATAACACATGTAATTCCCATTGTAAGGGCAGTTAGAATGAGTCTCCAAAGTGTAACAGCAAGCACCCCAGAATACCCAGGATGATCTGCTAGCACAGGTTCTTGAATCTGCTTTTCTTAAAGGAAAACAACTTTTAAAGTGTCAACACTCTTTTTTGAATTACATTCACTAGTTCAGGTAAAAAGTCAGCACCCTGAGCTTGGAGAAAATAGAAACAGAGAAAATAGAGAGAGAAAAATAAAAATCAACAGATAGGGCTCTACTTCCTGAATCAAAGCAATATTGGTACACACTTTATAAACATCCCTGGATCAAGAGACTCTTTACAGCCAAGCACTGGGGTGGGAAGGAGGGGTCTGAACATAGAACTACTCAGAGTCTTGACCAGGGAATGACAAGGTCCTTATCATAAGCAAGCCCCCAAAGCAAAATATCAAATCAGAGTATATAGAAGCTTCTCAGAGCTAGAAGACATTACAACCCTCAAGACTCAGTACCTAATTGGAAACTACCAAAAGATGTGAAAGTCTTCCTACAAGCAAGCCTCCCCAAAGCAAACTTTCCTTAACATTCTCTAGATGAGACCTACTAATGGGTAGGGAAGATCTTAAATCCTATTAACATTACACATAGACAAAGGGCATGAGTGTGAGTTGATTATGTTGAGATGATCTAAAAAAAATGAAGGGGTGAGAAGGGTGAAGGAAGGGTGGAATGAGGAAAATTTTATCACATAAAAAAGACAGAAAATAAAGAGGTTTATGGTAGAGGGGACCATGGGTGGGTGGCAGGCGATGCTTGAAATTTGTTCTTCTCAGAATTGGTTCAAGGAGGGAAAAATACACACATCACACACACACACTCAGTTGGGTAGAGAAATCTATCTAATCCAATAAGGAAATAGGAAGGGAAGGGATCAAGAGATATTAAGTGGGGATGATAACAGAGAAAGCACATTAAGGGAGATAGTGGTCAGAAGCAAAACAGACTTTTGAGGAGAAACAGGATTGAAAGAGACAGAGGATAAACAGAAGAAAATAGGATGGAGGGAAACACACAGTCACTGAAGTTATTAATTCATATAACTATGAATGGGAATGAGATGAGCTCACTCATAAAACAGAAGATAGATTATTTGGATTAGAAACCAGAATCAAACAATAATGTTCCTCACAAGCAACACACTTGAAACAGAAAGACACACACAGAGTTAAAATTGAGTATGTTTCAGCTGAAGTAAAAAAGACTATGGTAGCAATTATGATCTCAGACAAAGCAAAAGTAAAAATAGAACCAATTAAAAGTGATAATCAGGGAAACAGCATTTTGCTGAAAAGACACCTAGACAATGAAGTGATAAAAAAAATTTCAGTAAGTTTATCTGATAAAAACCTTATTTCTCAGATATATAGGTAGAGAACTGCATCAAATTTCTAAAAGTAAGAGTCACTTAGAACTGATAAATGGTCAAAATAAGAACAGGCAGTTTTTCAGAAAAATAAAAGCTATCTATAGTCATATGGGGCAATGCTCTAAATCATTATTAAATAGAGAAATGTACATCAAAACATCTCTGAGATCCCACCTCATACCTGTTAGAAGTGATAAATGCTCTTGGGTTTGAGGGAAAATAAGCAGACTAATAAACTGTTGGTAGAATTCTAAATTGGTCCAATCATTAAGGAAAACAATTTGGAACTGTGCATGAAAGGCCATAAAATTTTCTCTGATCCAGCTTTTTATTTTGTAATATGTCTAATATGGAATATATTTTGCATGATTTCATATGTACAATTGATATCATTTTCCTTGACTTCTCAATAGATGGGGGTGGAGGGAGGGAGAGAATTTGCAACTCAAAATTTAATAAGAAAGGAATTAAAATCAATAGTAAGTTTTTTTAAAGAAAATAATAGCAGCCCCTTGCAAAGTTAGTGGCATGTGTCTCCTTTATATATGTGCTGACTAAAATTTCAGAATAGACTCCTGAAATCCCAAGAAGGTAGGGTAGAGATCAGGGTGTTATAAAAGAGATTTATAGAATAAAGATCTATTCTAGGCAGGCTTTATGGTTGCATAGATTCCTTCCATTGATCCCTGATTTGCTTCCTCTCTTTTTTCCTTCCTTCCTTCCTTCCTTCCTTCCTTCCTTCCTTCCTTCCTTCCTTCCTTCGTTCCTTCCTTCCTTCCTTCCTTCCTTCCTCCTTTCTTTCCTTCCTTCCTTTGTCCTGAAAATGTTGATACATACTTTAGTTATATAATTTTCTTGTATGTTTTGTTGCAAATAAAATTATTCCCACTATGATCCCTGTTGATATACACAATCTGTCACTTTGAGGTAATTATCAAACAAATCTATAGCATGGAATATGTCCAGACAGTTTGTTCAAACCAGTTTTCTGTGCCTTCAGAAACGAGATTCTCTTTATCATCACAGAGAATTGTATTTAAAGTAACTTGCTGACTCTTACCTATTATATTAATGGCAAAGAAGCAAAATGATCACGGCAAAGATTATATTTACAGTTACTTTAGAAATTCAAACATTATAGCAGAAATTTGAAGGCAAGGGAGACTGGGTACCACAGAAGAGTATGGCAACCTTAAAAAATAATGTGAGAATACTAAAGAGGGTAAATATTTATTTTATTTTTGTTTTATTGGAGGGGGAGAAGGTAAAGCAATTAGGGTTAAGTGACATGCCCAAGGTCACACAGCTAGTAAGTGTCAAGTGTCTGAGGCCACATTTGAACTCAGGTCCTCCCGACTCCAGGGTGGATGCTCTATTTACTGCACCACCTAGTGGTAAATATTTCGTAACCAGCTTTTATTTTTTTTTTTTTTTTCGAAAGCAGGATAGGAACGAATTATCCTATTCCATAGAAAGCTAGAGAAACTTAAACATGCAAAAGATTGTCGCAGTCCAAAAGAGTCCCAGGTGCTAACAACCCCCAATAAGAAGAGCTCTAGGAAGGACTAGAAAACAAAATAAATGATAATTTCTATAGAAAGTCTCTACTTTGGTGATGGGAGTGGGGAAGGGTTCAGAAATATTCATTAGAAGCCTGGATATCAGGCAGCTGGTGGGGAGAAGGGCTGTTAGATTTCAAGAGTTAAGTAGCAAGGAATTAAGCAACCAGTCCTATATTCATTGTGGTGAAATAGGAATAGAAGGTGGGTCACAGAGCCAGTTATATATTCCAATAAGAATATGACCTTTAACAGAGAATTTACTGTCACTTCTGAAGGAGATATCCCTCTGCCCCACATAGTGGCCATGCAGGTGGATTTTGAGTCAAATACCACAACTATATATGAATTTGAATCCAATCATCCCCTTTTGCTTCCTACTTGTACTTTTGTACTTTCCAATACAAAAATATTGTTTTCTCCTGACACCATTTCCCCAGTCTCTCCTAAACTAAAGTAGGTACAAACTCTAACAGATGGGTAATTACTCTTGTCAGTTACTTTTGACTGGCATCAAAAAGATCCCTTTATAGCACCCATTCATGTACATGACATCTCAAGTCAAACCTATCTCTCTAAATTGATAAAAGAATTGCCCATCCTTCAAATGCCCTTTTCCTCTTCTTAAGAATATGTCAAAAACTCATCCTGATTAACAGTCAACATGTCCACCCTGCTGAAGAGAATCTTTGAAGCTTTTCACAGTTATCTTTCTCCAAGAGTCCTGAAAGTTATCCATAGCAGTTGTCAGACTTAAAGAAATAAATGATTGAAAGCATGTGTGTTCTTCATTGACAAAGACCATGCCATCAGAGAAATAATGACATGACTTGCACTTGACTTTGTTTTGAATGAGGGAGGGCTGTGCAGGTCACCAGCCTCACTTCTCCTCCACAGCCATCTGAATCCAGTGACCAGATATTCATCAGGATGACTGGAGAGACCTAGGATGAGGCAGTTGGGGTTAAGTGACTTTAGAAGGTCACACAATGAGTGAGTGAAATGATTGAGTTTAACCACCATCACCATTATTTTCAATAACATAAAAAAGATCAAGTAGAGTTTACTGAGGACTGAGTACACATGCAAACAAGCTTTACTACTAACTTTTAAAAGTCTCTGCCCTCACAGAGCCTCCAATTCTAGAATATTATAGGGTGCAATTGTATGAAGTCAGTCTATCCATTTTTATCCATGCATGTTATTTTCATTAAGTTTTTTTTTCCTATATGTCACCGTGCTATATTCAGAAAAAATAGAAGCAGAAATAATATTAATTTTTTTATTGATTGAAAAGATCCTTGCCCAATCCATATTTCAAAACCCATCTTTCCAAATCCAATACATTTAATATTAAAGAGGTGCCATGTATTTCCATTTATATTCATCTAGTCCTAATGGAAACAGAATATTCACTTTGTAGCATCTGAGCCACTGCATAGGAGGTTCATGACAAAGCAAATGCAAAGTGTTTTCATTTTCCTGCACATTTCCTAGGCTTCCTATCTGCTTACAAAATTATTCCTATTCCACTATGGCTGTTGGAGTTACTTGTTCTATGAAATTAGAGAATAGTTGGGAGCCATTCCTCACTTGTTCCTTGTGATGTAGAGATAAGTTTGAAGAAGGGCTTTGAAGGAAGGGAGAGAAAATGTTTATTTAATAGGTAGATGGTTTTATTTTTTGAAGTGGTTAAGAAAATTATATTAGTTCAGGTAAACTAATGTATGTTCGGTGGAGCCATGGAGGATGTTAATAGTTTGGAAAGCTTTTCAGAATGATGCCAAGAAAGTGATTGAAATATCCATACCCTTTGACTCAGACATGCTGCTAATCAAAAGAGACTCGAAAGTAGATTAAGGCTGCACATAACAAAGTATTTATTACAGTAGTTTTTGTGGCAGGCAAAAATTAGGAAGAGTAGGTATTTATTCACTGCGGGTTGTAATGAAATATTACTGTACTGAGAGAAATAGGAAAATAAATAATACAGAGAAGCATGCTAAGATGTGCATGAACAGATGCAAAGCAAAATAAATATAAGCAGGAAAATAATATACACAATGGCAGGAATGGAAACGGAAAACAGAAACAATAATAATTTAAAAAGAAAGCCTGGACGCCATGGAACTGCCATGGCCAAATGACCCTAACAATAATAATTTAAAAAGAAAGCCTGGACGCCATGGAACTGCCATGGCCAAATGACTCTAAGGAAAAGGTGACGCAATGGAACTCTTTCCCTTCTTCGAAGGAGTAAGAAGCTATGATTGTGAAGTATGGCAAGTGTTGTTTGACTCAACTGATATGTAGGTAGTTGTGCTGAACATTTTTTTCTCTTTCTTAATTCATTGTTTCAGCACATGGCTTTCTGAGGAGGAGAAGGAAGGATATATTTGCAAATGAAGGCAACATAAAAGTAAAAGATAACTTTTCCTTAAAAATAATCCTATCAATCAACAGTGCTGGTTAGCTTTCCATCAAGTAGACCTCCAAGTAGTTTCAGGGATTTACTGCCTCCTTACTTGCTAAAGTGTCATGAAGCTACATGTGGTTCCAAGAAACATGGTGAAATGTGTAGGGATGAAAAAAGAGTAGTGAATGAGCAAACTGGAAGGGAAGGGAGGAAAACGTTGTTGTTTTCTTTTAAAGCCAGTGGAATTGGAAGGATGATGTAATACATTGAAATAAAAGGATGATATAAGATATGATATGACATGATATGATCATAAAGTTGGAAGTTCCCTTTCATAGAGCTCATTTAATAGACTCCTCTCATTTTACAAATATAAAAAGGAACATCCAGATAGTTGAAGAAGTGGTTTGCCCAAAGTTATACAGGTATACTATTACCTTAATGAAAGTGGTATGACATGTATGCATAGGCTCACCTCATACAAATCGACCCAGCTACCATGACCCAGGTTCTAAGGGAAAGCAGCACATCTATTAGTCAAATACTATTTGAGATTTACAAAATAGCACCTTTATGGTAAGGTAGTAATTCTAAGAGTAGAAATCACAAAGAACAGACTTATTAATCAGGCAAATATATCCATAGAAGCTCTTGGTATTAAAATGTCTTCATATGTCTTCTGACTTGTGGGATCACTTAGCTGTTCTTCCTCTTTCACATATAGTTAAACTGAATCTCGTCCCCAGTATACCTTAGGACAAACCACTCAGGACACTATAGTCCAAAAAGAGGTTGTCAAGTGCAAGTCATGTCATCATTTCTCTGATGTCATGTTCCTCTTTGAAAACAAAGAATGAACAAAACAACTTGTTTATGTATTCCAGCTCTAATACTCTTTCCACTGAATTCTGAAAAATTTTGAATAATTGGCAAAAATAAAGTTTCTAAAAAAATAAGGATTCCAGTTATCCACATTTTTCCTCTCCTATTACCATACATGACCACAGAAATATTGCAATAGGAATAATAAAATGGAATAAGACTCAGAATCCTAAGTTCTACTTTAAGGAAATGAGGATGGAGTGTGAGAATTATGGTGGTGATAGTTCAGTTACGTCTGACTCTGTGACCTTATTTGGGGTGTTTTTAGCAAAGCTATTCAAGTGGCTTGCCATTTCCTTCTCCAGCTCATTTTACAGAAGAGGAAACTGAGGCACACAAGGTTAAGTGAACTGCCCAGAGTCATACAACTAATTATCTGAGGCTGAATTTGAGCTCAGGTTTTCCTGACTCTGGATTCATTGCTCTATCCATTGAGTCACCTATCTGTCCTGTTTTGTTTTGTTTTTTTTATTTATATGTTGATGAGAATTAACTGAAAAACTACACATTGCCACCATTACTTCCTGTTCATTAATTTAAGATGTTTAGGTTTGTCTTTGTTTCTAAAATTAAAATATTATAACTTTTTATTCACTTTCAAATGAAGCTATAATAGACATAAAATTTTAGTGATTAAATATTTCTGGTTTGCATTAATGATGAAAGATTAAAAAATAAAACAAAAGGAAAGACCTGGGAGTAATTCCCTTTCTAAACAAAATATCCAGGAGTAATTTGAAAAAGAAAAAAAAGTGTAGCTATGAAGCATTTCTAACCACATCTTGAGAAATTTAGATAGAATTTCATAATGCTTTTAAATGAACTGTGTAACCCTTTAATATTTTTGAAACAAGTTAAATCACAGTGTTTGCTGAAGATTATTCTGGGAGTTATTTTGTATTTCCATTATCTAGGCCACTGTTCAGCTAGGGCAAAACCTAACATTTACCCCTATTTAGTTCTTAATTGTCAGATTTGTTCAATAAAGATGATTTTGGTTTATACCCAATTTCGAGCCACAGAAAAGCAGTAAATCATAATCAACATTATTTGTGTAAAAGACAATGAAATTATCTTCTTTGAAAGAAAATGAAGAATATGTACTTTAAAAAAAATCTGTGCACCATCTCCCACTCAAACAGAAATACATCCATACACCCTCCCATCTCCCAATTCCAAGGTGAGTTATTACACTGGATTCTATGACAGCACTTTCAGGACCACTTTCCATTGAAATGGCTATTCAATTCACCAAAATTAAATGAACACTTATTAAGTGCCAACTATGTTTAATGTATTGTGATAGGTGAAGAAGAAGAATTAGAATTGGAAGAAGAAGAAGAATGAGGAGGAGGAGGAGGAGGAAGAGAAAAAGGAGAGGAGGAGAAGAAGGAGGAGGAGGGGAAGGAGAAGAGTTTCAGCTCAGCTCATGTATGGGTGGTTTTGGTTAGAGCCTGAAGCTTCTCATGTTTGTCATTGGTTTGATCCCTTATGGGCCAGTTCATTTGAGCCACAGTCTTTTCCCAGGTCAGTTGTTTTACTAATACCTGCCGTCAGTCCAAAGTGGCTTAGATGAGAAAATGTGTATAGAACATTGCAAACCACCACCACTTTTAAGAAATAGCATATTCTTTAGAAGATGGTTCAGTAAAGTAAGCTTCTCATTTGTAGGAGAAAGATTACCAGACTTGGATTCTGACCTAAATTTAAACCCCACTTTCACTACTTACTAGCTGTGTGTCCATCAGGCATTTTTTTCCCTTCCTTTTGGGGCTTCATATTTTCCTACCCTAAAATGAGAATAAGAAGTATTTTTACTCCTTATTTCCCAGGGTAAGGAGTGCAACCCTTTGCAAGCTGCAGTGGTGCCATATAAATGTGAACTATTACTATATGTAAAGTGGGGAGAATATTTGCTCTTCCCCGCCTCACCAAGCTAGTATGAAAACCCTTTGTAAACTATAATGTAGACTTGGAATAAATTGAAGTCATTATTTGATCTCAGAAGGATGGCACTTTTCTATCTAGGTTAGATCCCTGCCACTATTTCCTAAAGTGATCCTCTCTCCCTGAGGCTCTCCAGCTTGTTTAGTGATTCAGCACACTCACTGAGCCAAAGCCTAAGCATCTCAGCAGCCCCTCCTTTGCACATGTTCCCCTTCCAAATAGCTCAGACATCTGCCTCAAAGACCACCTGGAATCATCAGCTACAGCAAACTGAGTCCAGGTATGAGTCATCAGCACTGTACAGTGCATTTATATCTCTGACTCAGAATCCATGATGACCCCCCTTTGGCTTAAACAGGAAATCCAAGGATGGCTTTCGGTTTATAAAATTCTTTATTGCTCTCAACGTACCTTATATACCACTATTCCCTTGTCCCCACACGAACATTCCTCTCCATTCAAACTGTTTCACTCTCTAGGTTCCCCCCCCACCTCACAAACAGTTCAAACAATCCCCCTCCTCCTCCCATTCTCCACCAGTCCACTCTTCTCATTTTTTCAAAACCCCAGTCAAATTCGATCTCCTTCATGGTCATTCTGGCCTGAAATGATGCCATCCTCCTCAGAACTTTCACAGCACTTGTAGCCTATAGGAAAAATACATGCTCCCTAGTTTGGTATTTAAGTCCTTCACAGAGTTGGCTCCAGCCCACCTCTTCCAGACTTACTTTGTATTTGTATTCCTGTTCACTCACTCCATGTTCCAGATAAACCAGCCTAATGGCTACTACCAGAACTCTGCCCTCCCTCAGGCTTGGAATGTGCTCTCTTTTCCCCTCTGGCTTTTAGAATCCTAAACTCCCTTCATTCCTCAAATCAGATGTCGCTTATTTATATTTATGTATTATGATTCATTCCTCAAATCAGATGTCCCCTATATGTGTATATATAGAAATATACATATATATAGGTATAATATCTATATCTGTGGTCTTTCCAGGTTCCTCCTTCTACTAACTGGTGTTCTTTTTCTTTCTTAAATTATCTTTGTAGAAAGTATATCCTCCCTGAGGTCAGGGACCAGTTTCCTTTTAGCATTAGGAGTCAAGTATAATATCTTGAATACAACAGTATGTTGTTTATTACCAGCCATTTGGCAACTAATGCTATAAACCCTTTTGACATCTCTTCCAATGTTCTTCTTCTACGGTTTACCTACTTAGTTTTATTTAACTACTTTTAGTCCTAGATCTTCAATGACATGGTGAAGGGTCTTCCAGGGTGGGAACATTTTGCCTTTACTCCTTTGCATCCCTTATAATGCCTGGCATCTCTCTTCCAATTCAAATGTTTACTATCGGCTGGGTATGGCACTGAATATCAAAAGTATTCAATAAATATTTACTGATTTGACTTGGTTATTATAGAGATTGTCACTCTTTCTTCAAGCAGTCAGAAGAGTTGGCATCGACTTATTTGTTTCTGTTAGCCCTTCTGTGCTCTGAAAATCAGGGCTTTTCCCGTGGTGGATCCTTACCTTGCCGTGTTTCTGCCTTTTCTATACTGACAGCACATAATTCAAGACCTATCTAATTAAAGGAGGAATGCAGCCATACGTTTCCAACATATTGGTGGAGCAGATTGCTAAACTGAACAGATACCATTGGGAATAATGCTGTACTGGTCCTCTCCATTTCAGTGATATCACTATTACAATGGAGATAAACCTCAGGGGGGAAATAGAGTGGAGGCACAGGAAGGAGACCACATTTTAAATCATTTTTATTAATGTCTCACCCGTGCAGTGTTTATCAAGTACTACCAGTCTTTTATCTGAAGCCAACAGAGTGACATATTAGAGTTCCACATCTGGTAAGAGGTGGTCTTTCCTTGGCAAATGAATGTCAGAGTGTACCCGGCTTAGAAGTAATTGAGGATAAAAAGATAGTGAAGGAAGCTGGACATGGGGAAATGCTTCCTCACCCCATATGACTGGAAAGGACAAGAAGTGAAGAAACCAGCTCTTCCATAGCAATCTAATACCGTTGGTCATTGTGCTTGATTAAAGCAACACCTAGAATCTGCATCTGGAACTTGCCAGATGTGTGACCAGGAGAAAGTCATTCAGTTTTTCAAGGACTCCGTGTAAAATGAGGAAATGATACCTTCAGTCACTTGGCTCACACCAGTTGGAAAGATCAAATGAGATAATTGCTGGAAAATGTTTTAAGAGCCTTAAATCATTGAGCAAATTATCATGTGTCAGTCAGGCAGTCAATAGGTCTTTGTTGTATCCACTGTATGCCTTACATGGTGCAAGCAGATAAAAGGAAAAGGTAAAAAATTGCCTCTGCCCTCAAGGAATTCACAGTCTAAAGGGGGGGAGGGAGCATAATATGCAAATGCCCATGTACATATAAGATATATACAGTGTGCATAGAAAGCAATCTCCGTGGGAATCTTTGTATATACTTGGGTGACAGGAGAGGGAATGATAAGAGCTGAAGAAGATAAGGTTTCATCTGAGTCTTAAAGGGAACCAGGGAATTTATTATTACCACAGAGATAAACCATGAAGTCTTTGTTGCTGGGTGAAAAGCATGGCTAGCATTGACAAAGGCATTGCCACTACAAAACTCTGGAAGCTCTTGACTTCCAATTTGCCTGACTTGTCTTTAAGAGTGGGACAGATAGCACGGGTAATGCTAGATGTACCTTAGGCGGTGCTGCTGGAGTTATGCCCTTCTACGCTTTGGCTTTCTACAGTCTAGTTGTATAATGAATTGGCCAGGTGGGGTTAGTAAGTATTTTGGCAAGGGAGTTGCAAAAGTGGTGCAATATTTAAGACACTCAACCAGTGGCTAAGTGGTTAATTAGTGTGCCAATTTAGGCTTTCCCAATACTTGAATTATTCCACACTGCTAACCAGAGGGTGCTTTGACTATTTCTTCATCCTTCCCCTTCCCTCCTCCAGCCAACCCAAGTCCTGATCTTGGTTCTGGATTCTATCAAGAACTAGACAATATGTAGGACCTAGAATATTGTTAGAAGAATCTCTAGTCTCTGCACCAAGGCCCCATTTCTTAATTTTGGGGGGCCTAACCTCTTCCTCCGTGACCAATTTCGTTCATGGGACTTCAAACTTGAATTAAGTATCTGATATGTGCCAGATACTGTGTTAAGCACTGGGGATGCAAAAAGAGACAAAAGTCAATCACTGTCCTCAAGGAATGCATGATCTAATGAGAGAGATAACACATCAACAAGTATATATGAAGCAAGCTATATCAGTAGGAAATAGCTAATAGAAGAAAGAAACTGAAATGGCGGCGGCGGGAGGATTAAGAAAGACTTCTTGTAGAATGCAGGATTTTAGTTGGGAATTTCAGGGATATCATTAGCCTAAGTGGAGATGAGAGGATTTTCTGAATATGGAGGACAGCCAGAGACAATAGGTACTGTGGAGATGGAATGTCTTGTCGGTGAAACAGCCAGGAGGCTAGTGTCACTGGAATAAAATCTAAGAAGACTAGAAAGGTCTATGGAATTGATTGAAATTTTGTATAGTATTATCTAACCAAAAAAATGATAGCATAGTAAACTTAGTGTAAAGAACTTTTGAGAATGAACCAAAATTTAACAAAATTTTTATACAAGATCAATTCCTCTTCCACCACCACCACCTCCACATTCCCTGCCAGCTGCTCCCAGCTAACAGATGGCAGGAAAGAAGGAAGGAAAGGAATTATGGGGCTTGTACTTCTTTGGAAAGGAGCACGAACTCAGACAAAACAGGAAGCACTAAGGTATGGCATCTCCTTCCATTCAGTGTCACCAGAGCTGAGATAGTCACAGTGAGGTCAGTATAGGGCAGCATCACTCGGCCACAGCGTAGGGCAGCATCACTCGGCCACAGCGTAGGGCAGCATCACTCGGCCACAGAGTAGGGCAGCATCACTCGGCCACAGCGTAGGCATCACTCGGCCACAGTGTAGGCATCACTCGGCCACAGCGTAGGGCAGCATCACTCGGCCACAGAGTAGGGCAGCATCACTCGGCCACAGCGTAGGCATCACTCGGCCACAGCGTAGGGCAGCATCACTCGGCCACAGCATAGGCATCACTCGGCCACAGAGTAGGGCAGCATCACTCGGCCACAGCGTAGGGCAGCATCACTCGGCCACGGCGTAGGGCAGCATCACTCGGCCACAGCGTAGGGCAGCATCACTCGGCCACAGCGTAGGGCAGCATCACTCGACCACAGCGTAGGCATCACTCGGCCACAGCGTAGGGCAGCATCACTCGGCCACAGCGTAGGGCAGCATCACTCGGCCACAGCGTAGGGCAGCATCACTCGGCCACAGCATGGGGCAGCATCACTCTCATTCACTCTGGTCTAACTGGATTTTATTTATTCCTGCTTTTGTCTCCTCTAGCTTTTCCCTGCTGTAGATCTCTAAAGTCTGGCCTTTGTCTAGACCTCTTCCTCCCTCCACTGCACCCCACCTCCTTCATCTGTAGTGCTAGGAAGGCACCTATGGGTGCAATCAATTGGAAGGAATAAAATGGGATGATGGACCAAACAAAGGTAAAGCCCTTCAGAAATAGCTGAATATGGGGCCACATGTGAAAACCATCTTGTCATCTGCTCTTATATACCACCTCACAACCACATGTGGAAGGGGCAGGGGATCGAGGGGGAAGGGTGGGCAAAGAGCAGTACAAAAAGTAATTCATGCCTATATTTATGTATATGCATGTATAATGATATGCATATGTATAATCATGATAGTGTTGGTAATAATAATAGCCACCATTTCAGCTCATCCCATCCTCACAAAAATTTGAGAGGTGCTATTACTATTCCCACTATACAGATGAGGAACTGAGATAGATTGAGGTTAAATGCCCAAGGACATCTACCTGGTAGGCATCTAAAACTTGAACTCAGGTCTTCTTTATCCAACATCAGCACTTTATCTACTGCGCCACCTACCTGCAAAATTATTTGGATAGTATTTTTCATGGCATGAAATTTGCACTTTATTTTAAGAGCCGGAGTAACCAAACTTTGAGCAATGAAGTGCCAGAATAGATGCCCCCGCAAGCTTGTGCTTTTACCATAAACCTTGAGTAAATTTCAATCAGTGTTGAAGTGACATGCATTCAGTAGAATCACAAGAAAAAAAAATATTATTCTGGATATTCAGTTCAGATTTTTTTGACTCTCCTCCAGCAATTTGAGAGGATTTTTTTTCTATTATATTAATAACAAATTATTAAATTAGGATTAACACTTTTTCTATTTCCTCATTCAGGGACCAGTGTCTGTAGGCCTGTCAGTTACTCTCAGAAGGGCACTGATGATAGATGAGACTGCCTAACTCCTCCTAGAACGTACTGCTCGATCTTGGACAGGGCACCGTGTAACCAGAAGACCCTATTTTTGTTTGGTATAGAAACAGAATCTAATCTAGGTGAATTCCAGTCTCAAAGCTATGTCCTTGCACTCCTCCACTGGAGTTTATGGTAACTCAGCTCATGAAGGAGAAAAATAACCAGATTGGTCTGGGTAGAGATGGACTCCTGGTCCAGATTGCTGGAGGCAATTGTTTCATTATCAAGACACTCCCAGAAAGAGGAGCTGAAGGCTTTCAGCCCACCTCCTCATTTGAAAGTCTACCCCTCCCCTAATTAATTGTTCACCATCCAGGGTTGATTTCAACCAACCCATCAGGGGTACCATTTTTTCTAAAATTATATGAAGGCATTCAATATCTCCATTAAGCATCTTTGATGACTGAATCAATTTATTGATTATCAGTTAGTCTAATTAATAAATTGATTATTAATTACCCAGAAACTGTTTCTTGGGTTTCTTTTTTGCCTCAAATTTATAATTTCACTTTCATTGCAGTAGATACAAAATTTACTTTTTTTCCTAAATGATAAATGAAAGGGATATCTAGAGCATTTAAAAGTAGTGAGTAACGGTCAGTAACCTTTTTTTTAAAAAGAGATTTTCTTATTTTTACTTACTTTTCATTTAAGACAATTCAAAACATCTAAAATGTATATCTAAGTGACTTTTCCTAAAGGATAGGTGGCCATAGAAATAAAATGACCAGATGGATGAGCGTTTCCTTGACATCCACCAGTATTCAGCCAGGTATTGGTCATACCAAAAAAGATGACTCAAAATTTCGAGCATCGACCTGTGTCAGGAAAGATTTGATTATTTTGAAGAAGCAGATTCCAACCATTCCATTCTTTGTTATCTTGGGAGATTTATGAGATCCTTATGGTTGATCTTTCATAGATTTCCAGTGCCACTGTTCCCCCTCTCTGCCCACCCTGCAGGCTTTTCTCTAGGTCATTTTCTATCTTGAGAATTCCCATGAAGCCCTCCAGCTGTCCCTTTGTCATCCTTCATTTGTCCGGCATGACCAGTGTACCTCCTCTTCCTGTTATATCTTTGCTCAGCAATAATCCTTATGTCCCTTGGTCAACGTATTCAGCATTGGATGATGATGAGAAGAGCAGTTCGGATTTATTTGGTAGGTGACAGAATATTTTCTTTTCAGTGCTGTTTCTCCCCAGCTTCTAGTAAGGCAGTTTAGGAAAGCAGGAGGACTAGGGTCTTTATTGTAGTTTGCTTTGGAGAAAGATGGAGTCTTTGATCTGGAAAGGGAGGGGTATGGAGGGGAGGGAAGAAAAAGAAAAAGGAGTTGGGGGAGGAGAGGGAGAGTGGATTAAATCAGGAATTCTAAACTCAAAGTTTTGAAGGTTTGACTGACTTATTTTCCATTAGGTCCCAATATCCTTATACCAAGGGAACATGGTCCATTTATCTAGTTTCTCACCATCCCTTACCACCTGCTTAATGCCAGGCAGCTGTGCTATGAGAGTATGTAAAAAGGACATTTTTTTTAACAGCAGGTAAAACATGGAAATAACAAAAGATCACAAAACTGAGACAGTAATTCAATATTCAAAATAATTTGAATGCTGCACCACATAAAAACAAGTCAATTAATTGGCAATATATTATCGGCTTGAATATAAATGCAATCACTGTGTCAATTATAACCAGATTGTCCAAATGAAAATTATGTAGCCATGGCAACTGAGCTCAACTTTTTTTTTTTTTAAAGAACAATAGGCACAAACAATGAAGCTTTTAAAGCAATGGAGAAGGAAGGAAGGAAGGAAGGAAGAAAGGAAGGAAGGAAGGAAGGAAGGAAGGAAGGAAGGAAGGAAGGAAGGAAGGAAGGAAGGAAGGAAGGAAGGAAGGAAGACAGGAGCATCCTTATACCCACTGCCCGAGATCTTCGGTAGGCATGCCTTTGTTGGTGACTATAACCATTTCCCTTTTTATTAGTCATCTAAATTCTTTATTAGCATGAGTGTCCAATAAAGGATTGATTGTCATCTAGTCAACGTCTACCAGAATGGAGATAAGGCCACCCTTATTTAAAGACAGAGTGAGTAGTCACCTCTTGCTGTTAAGTACCTCTGTGAAGGAATGTCACCCTCCCCCTTACTAATGCTCAAAGTTCTACCTTTCGCACAGTTTATGAGATCAAAAGAAAGAAATGATGGTATCAGGTAAGTAGATGACTAGTTAAATAAAGGTGTCTTTTCCTCTTGAAGAGAGAGATAAAGCTTCCTAACCTTTCTCCTGAATTTCAGTCTCACATCACTGTTGGGTGGGTATCTCAAACTGAATATCCCATAGATATCTTAAAATAGATATAATCAAAATAGACCCTATTATTTCACCCCTTCCCTCAAATCCAGTCTCTGATAATCATCCCTCTTACTGTGGAGGGTACCACTATCCTCCCGGTTGCCCAGGATCAAAACCACTTTGTTGTCCTTGATTCTTCTCTCACTTTTATGCCACACCCCATTTTACAAATGAAGAAAATAAGACTCAAAGAGGATGTCACTTTTCCACAGTCATATATGTCTCCTCACCTCAAGTCTAAGGCTCTTTCTACTCCAACATACTGCTTTATTGGCATGTAATTAACCCTATCAAGCAGTCAGCTCCTTGAAGGTAGAAACTGTGTCTCGTTCATCTTTCTATCCCCTTTAGCACCTAATTAAATGCTTTCATGGGGGCAGCTAGATAATGCAGTGGATAGAGCACCAGTTCAGGAGTTAGGATGATCTGAGTTCAAATCTCACCTCAGACACTTGACACTCACTAGCTGTGTGACCTTAGGCAAGTCACCTAACCCCAATTGCCTCATCCTGGGTCATCTCCAGTCATCCTGATGAACATCCGGTCACACTGGATTCAGATGGCTCTGGAGGAGAAGTGAGGCTGGTGACCTGCACAGCCCTCCCTCACTCAAAACTAAGTCAAGTGCAAGTCATGTCATTATTTCTTTGATGGCATGGTTTTCTTCAGCAACAAAGGACAAACACACACATGCACACACAAACACACACACACTAACACACACACACACATGTATGTGCTATATAGAGTGCTGACTTAGAATTTGTAATACCTGAGTTCCCCTCCTGTCTCAGACAATTAGCTGTGGAACCTTGAGCTACTTATTTGATCTCTTTCAGCATAATTTTTATCTGGAAATATAGAGGTAACAATAGCACCTTCCTCACAAGATTATTCTGGGGATCAAATGCGATGATTTATGTAAAGCATTTTGCAAACCTTAAAAAATTACCTGAATTTTCAACATCATTATTAGTGGCTGATGTGTCTTGTCATTTCTACTTTCTCAACAGCTCTCCTTAAATGTCCTTCTCTACATTCAGGTATCTGCTACTGTAGTGTCTCACAAAGATCCTCTCAATAGCTTTCTGGAAGGTCCCCCTGTCTGAAGTCTCATCCCTCTCAAATCCATCCCATACTTAGGTACCAAAGTGGAGCAGTTTTCATCACATGATGTTTTACCCATTAAGTTCTAGTCACTGGCTCCCTTTTAAATCCAGGATAAAATAGAAGCCAAATTTGACCCTTAAAGCCCTTCGCACTCTGGTCCCTTCTACCTTTCTAGTCTTTATACACTTAACTCATTCCCATATACCTTATGATCCAGTGGTATTTTCCTTGCTCTCACTTACACACTCACTATGCCCTACCTCCTCACTCGGCGTCTTTTCATTAGCAGCTCCCTATCCATGGAATGCTCTCCTTCCCCTTCTCTCTCTCCTGACTTTCCAGTCTTCCTTTATGATAGATTGTGAAAAGGCCTGCATGAAACAAGGCAAAGCAGAATGAGCAGAACTGAGAGAACATTGTATATAGTAACAGCAGCATTGTTTTAAAGGATAACTTTGAGTGAATTAGTTATTTTGACTAGTATAAATATTCAAATTAACTAGAAAGGACATATGAAGAAAGACACTATCTGCATCCAGGAAAGGAACTGATAAACAGATGCATAGAAAAATGTAGCATACACATACATCCATATGTGTGTGTGTATGTGTATACATATAAATGCATACCTTTTTGTGTCTAATGGTGGCCATCTCCAAGACATGGGGGAGGGAAGAAAAAAAGACATAGGATAAGTTTGCTAGATATTTAAAAGGAAGAGTAAGATGTACATAGTAGATCTGCAGTTTCATGTTCAATTATATTTTTTATGCTATGTTATGGAAGTGCTTGTTTTATTCTATAAATTGAAATTTTTTTTAAAAGATCAAATCACATCTTCTACAGGAGGACTTTTAGTACTTCTCCTCCTACTGCCCTCCTCCCCGACTCTTTCTAGAGCTTTCCTCCTGAGATTATTTTCTATTTGCACTGTATATATTTTATATATTCACAATTGTTTACATGATATCTATATCATTTGAATGGGAGATACTTGAGGACAGGAACTATATTACCATATTTCAAGTGCTTAGTAGAATACCAAGTACATGGTACGTAGCTGATAAATGATTGTTGCCTTACTGTCTCAGCACCCTTTCTGGGACAGCTATATGAACTCATTTTTACCTCCAAAAATTCTCTTTTTTGACTGTACCTACAAGGTCAGGGCAACTTCAATAGAGAGGTGGATATCTCAAAGAAGTCAACATAGTTGTTTTGTCTGAGCCCTATCTGATAATGGATTCCTAATCCAAGCCTGCACCCCAGTTTCTGAGCCCTATATCTTGATACTGTCAGGATAAATTCCCTAATCCCTTGTATTTTCCTATATCTTGATTTATAGAGTAATTCTCCGTTGTCCTCTGGATTCCCCAGAAGAGTACCCTGCAGGCTATTTAGGCTAGCTGGCAGGAGTCTAGGGATATACTGGCACACCTGGAATTAGTTAGGTCTTACATGAACACAGTGTACTTATGTTTTCCTTTGTGTGACAGATGCATTTCTACAATCATAGGATCAAAGGATTTAAAGCTAAAAGGAAAAAAAGCTCCAAATTTGTATTAGCTGAATCCCATTTTTCCATTCCTTTATATTATGTCAGAATTTTTGTTTTCTTTATTTCTGATTGATCTTTAATTGGCAGTGATATTTCCCTTCCTCATCCCATGTTTTTGGTTTAGCTTCACTTTGTAGCCCTCCTATTTAAGCTGCCAAATATCTGGTCTATAAACAAATATTTGAATGAGCCAAGGGAATCTCTATAGAACAAATCTTTGTTCAGACACTTGTGGTTATAAAAGATGCTTTTATAATGTAAATAATCTGACGGTCACCATCCTTGTCCCACCCTATTCAATGACTTCAACAGTGATATGGGAGTAGATCTCAATCCATCATTGACTTTTTAAAAAATTAAATTATTTTTAATTAATAAGTTTAGTCTTCTAAGGCAAAATGCCTTCCATATTCAGAGAAAGAACTATGGAATTCAATCGCAGAATGTAGCAGATCATGTGTGTGTGTGTGTGTGTGTATGTGTGTGTATTATGTTTTGGTTTGTTATATGATTTCTCCCATTTATTTTAGTTCTTCGACACAGCATGACTATAATGAAAATGTATTCAATAGGAACGTATGCGTAGATCCTACATAGAATTGTATGCCATCTTAGGGAGGGAGGGAAGTGGAAGGGAGTAGGGAACAGGAAAAAATATAAGTTTTATGGTACTGATAGTAGAGCATTAAAAATAAATAAAACAAATATATTAAAAAAAGTCTTTGTTATGAGACGGTTGTCTGTAAGGAGAAAAAGAAGAATACTGGAAGAAATCCTGGTGATATAAAAAACCCCAAAATATCAATAAAATTATTTTAACAAATAAAAGAATTAAATTATTTTAATTAATAAAATTAATTTTCCCTCTTTACTTCCCATTATAGCAAAACAAAGACAAATCGTTTGTAACAAATATGCATAATCAAGAAAAATGAATTAATACAAACTGTCTCATCGATCATTTCCAAAAATGCATCTCTTTTGCATCTTGCATCTCACATCTCAGTGGATTAGACATGAGTTCAACACAATTTTATGTATAAAACATAGAGAGTGCAAATGGAAAGTAATCTCAAGAAGAAGCTAACAGTAACTCTTGGCAAATCTCAGCCTCAGTTTCCTAGTATGTAAAAGAGCAATAATAGCACCTATCTCATAGGGTTGTTGTGAGGTTCAAATAATACATTTATAAAGAGCTATATAAATACAAAGTTGTTTGTTTTTATAATATTGTTGTTATTAAGTAAATTGGCTTTCATACCTGCCTAATCTCCTACATTTGGTTACAATAACTGGTAGCTATAGCTGTCCAGTCATTTCCCAACAGTGTAGTTGAGCAAGTTAATCCTGGAGGGAACAACAGTCTTGACCACCAGCAAATTCTTACATAGGCTCCAGTTCCTGGATTTCTAACAGATCACTCTGCAGACCTTTTAAAGTTCAGAAGGCAATGGCGATCTCCTGTGTCTTTTTACCTAAAAGTAGGAAATAATAGACACAACAGAGACAAACAAGGAGCTGCTTCATGTACTCACGACTTCATACTGGCTTTTGGAGCTACCTCTTTCTCCCTATCATGAAGCTGATGGCAGCCCTTGCCTCAGTCATCACCAGGAAAGAAAATATCTAATCAGCTTTTTGTCTTTTATGTGCATACTCAGTTCTTGTTCAGCAGACAAAAAACAAAACATTTTTTCTTCATCTCTCATTAAGTAGACAGGAAATAGTCATAGGATATCTGCATATGTTCTGAAATGGAATGCCAAGCCTCTAGCTTTCCATTAAGGAATGGAAGTCATCAGGAATTTCTAGAAGCAGGAGGTTCCATGAGGGCCATCAGGGAGAAACTCTTGTACATGCTCGGAAAATTGGGACCCCAATAGCTAGAGTCCTCATTACATTAGCCATCACTCTCTGTCTTAAAGTATGACAGCCGGAATTGAATATGATAGGCCATTTGCAGTTGAACCAGCACAAAGCAGGGCAGTGATATTTCCCTATTAGTGTAGTTTAAGATTGTATAAGTACTTTTAATATCAATGTCAGACTGTTTGACTAAAATCCCTTGTCTCCTTTACATAAACTGATTTCTAGCCATTTCTCCCCCATCTTGAATTTATGTAACTGATTTTTAAATCGAAAAGTTGGACTTGACATCCCCATTAAATTCACCTTGCTGATTTCATTCCAGCATTTCAGCCTTCATTTTGAATCCTGGTTCTACGCACAGTTAGGTATTCAATTCAAATGTGCTTCACCTCGAAATTTGATAAATGTGACTTCTATTTCTTCATTTGAGCAAAATATAAAAATGTTGACAGGAATAGACTCAAAGACAAAGAGCCCTGTGACAATCCACTAGGGACATTTCTCCAGTTCTGCATCATACTATTAATTAATAATCTACAATAATTCAATAAGTGATATTTTCACTTAAATGTTACTTTTCCCATCTTCTACACACACACATACACATACACACTCACACACACATGATGCTGCCAGTGTATAAATTATCCACAAAAGTTTCTTGACTCCTAAGAAATACCAAGTTATTTAATATTTCTGGTACAGTGTGAAGTGTGAAAGATTTGGACATAGAAGCACTGGACTTGGAGTCAAGAAGACCTGAATTCAAATATGGTCCCAGACAATCACTAGCTGTGTGACTCCAGGCAAGCCACTTAACCCTGTTTGCCTCAGTTTCCTCATCTATAAAATGAGCTGGAGAAAGAAATGCAAAGCACTTCAGCATCTTTATCATGAAAACCTTAAAGGGGGTCACAGACAGTCTAAAATGACTGCATAATAACAGCACATATATTGTAACTAAAACTTATAAAAGCAAAAAAGTCACAAGAAATAATACACTTTTTTACTCAGTTTTGGTGGTTCTCAAAGCATAAACTTTCAAAACTTTAATGGTAAGCAAAGTAATATTAAAACAAAATTTGATTTTTCATTCTTATTCTGTAAATGACTTGAATTTCATCCAGTCTTATTATCCATCTAAACACTGCTAATCCATGAAGCAGACATCAGGCCATCCACACAAAAATCTTCTTAAATATCACTTGGCTGAGATTGCAAAGGAGTTGTTATCAGTGATGGTCTCTTTGGTGAAGTGCCCGAGCATCTCCGCATCATTTTATCCAGGAAGGAAGTAAAAGCCACAGGAATCAGAGAGTTTATCACATACAGTCTGCTTATCCTTCAGTCTCTGTCTCAGTTACAGAACATCAGCTTTCAGCTGCTTGTTTTCTTTCTTGTCTATATTCAACACATGCCCCACAAAGAAAATATGATCTATTTACTCAGATGCACAGTAATCCCATAACCAACTGATGTGAAAGGAAAGTGCAGTCAGAGAAAATAGAGGGTTTTTTGGGGGGTGGAGATGGAATGGCAATAGGAAGGCATAAAAACTGAGGAAAATAAGAAAACTATGGTTCATTCATGAACTTGGTTGGACTTAAAAAAATGTCTTCTGAAATAAGTATTTCATGAGCTAACAGGACAGGGTGGAGGCCAAAGAGAGACTGTGATGCCTGATTTTCACACCCCCCTCTAGCACTCACTGACTCCGTGTGTGAATATGGGGAAGTCAGTGACAGGCAGCTTCCTTATAGGAGAAATTAATACAAAAAGAGAGAGAGGTTGAAGAGCTATTGTTAGGCTCAAACAAGATCATGTCTGGAAAAGTGCTTCAGAATCATAAAGTGCTATATACATATGTGAACTATTGTTATACAAGTCTACATGTACTCTGTGGAAACTGCATTCATTAGGGAACTGATAATTTGGCATTTCCCTGCTGCTAATTTAAATAAGCTTTTTTAACTCATTTATTTGAAATATTTGCTGCAAAATGTATATTTGTCAAAAAAAGCTCTGAAAGTGACAACACATTGTCCTTAATCCTAAGATCTTCTCTTACAATGAAGAAAAATAATTGAACAGAAAAAAAGAAAACCAAATAAATGTGACTACTCCTAATAGTAATAGCAGTAGTAGTAGTAGCAGTACCACCACTACTAGCTGACGAGCTACCACTACTACTAGCTGCTACTGCTACTGTTACTACTAGCTAACTAGCCAAATTTTATACAGTCTCTACTATTTACCAGGCACTGTGCTAGCTAAATCTCTTTAGATCCTCATAACAACCTTGAGATGTATTGTCCTCATCATTTAATGATGAGAAAACAGAGGCAAACGGAAGTGAAATGACTTGACCAGGATCACATAGCTAGTGAATGAGACTTGATATGACCTCAGCTTTCCTGACTGCAGACCCAGTACTCCATCTTCGGTGCCACCTAGCTATGTCATGTGCCTCAACTTCTAGCTGATGGCTTTCTTCCTAAGTAGTCAGTAGTACTCCTTAGATATTGTGAAGGAAGGGAGAACTGGCCAATATAATAAATGAATGAAATACAAACTCTGGTGCTAATCAGAGCCAGACTGGGCCAAGAGCAGACCCTGTGTTACAACCTGGGTGAAAGAGAGACACCCAGTTATACAAATGTATACATATGTAGATAATTAAAAATAATTATATATTATGTATATTTATTTGTGAATGTATATGTGTGCTCACATATATGCATGTGTGTGTTTACTTCAAAAAGCCAAGAAGAATCTCCAGAGATGTGTTAAGTGACATGGAATTGGACCTGGAGTTGGGAAGACTTGGATTTTAATCACTTACCATCTACATATCATCTCTAAGTATTTGTTCCCTCTTCTATAATCCAGCAGTTACCTTAAAGAGATGTTGTGAGAAGCAAATGAGACAATTTATATAAAGTGCTACCTCAATTTGAGCTATAATTGTTACTTCTTTGCTTCTAGATAAGGCCATCTAATCTGTGTAATAATATTTAGGTGAATAATAAAAATAATTATCGTGCTAGAGGAAGCTTAAATAGAAGAATTTACTTGCCATTTACATTTTAATATTTTAAAATTGGATGTTACAGGAAAAGGCAATATCCTTTAAAAAAAATTACTGAATCTGGCTGGACTGGAAATAATAGCAGATTAAAGGGTCGGAGGCTGAGAGTATTTATACTCCTTTGGCCTTGCCCTGCTTAAATATTGCCTCTTCATTGTGTGCATGGAAGAACTAGTAATAGATATTTTTATAACAAAAATCAGATTATTATATCAATATATGATAATGGAATTATATACATCAATCAATGGGAATCATTTTTTTTAGATTACTGTCTTTAGATTATATACTCCTTGCTAGATTGTAAATTCCACAGAACAAAGAATTTCACCTTTTACTTTGTGCCCCTGTCATTTGGCACATAGTTTTCATTTAATAAATGTCTCGGAATTGTTTGACTGCATGATCCACAAGTCTTAAAATATGATGCTGAACCATTTGTAAGCTGAACAAAATACAATCGAAAATAAGATGAGTGACTTATCTTCTGGCTCTCATGTGTTACAAATACATCATATGCAATGTACATATGGGTAGGGCCAAATCAGACTCATATCAAAAGAATCAATGAATTCAGTTCCCCAGACTATACCTTAAAGGTGCACTGGCATCAGAGTGACTATGGGGGAAAAAAAGCCATTGATCAGTTTCACTGAACTTTTTTTTTTATTTCTTCCAATATTTTAAAAAACAAAGTATAATCTGACTGGATAGACAAGAAAATATAATCTTAAATGAATTCAAGTTCATGATGATAAAAGGGTTAATCATAAGAGCATCATGTGAATATTCACCCAGTTCTATGATTCCTCCATAACTGCCTATACATATATATGTTTACATGTATATTTAAAATCCAATTTAATTCAATTCAACAAATTGCTATGTGTTTAGTGCTGAAATAAGGGCAAGTCTGCAGCATTGTCATTAATTAATCCAATAATTAATTAAATTCAAGAATCAAAAAAGTGGTGCAAGCTGAAAATTCAAATGTATCATTAAGGTCATGAAGAATTTAACTTAATTCAGGGAGGATGGCTCAATAATGGCTTAATAAGAATAACTTGGAATATTTGAAGTAAATCATTCAGCACATGATGTCATATACAGGGCAGATAGTTCTTATCACAAAATATCCCTTTGAATCGGTGTCAGAGATAAACAACAGGCATGACTATGAATAGACCACTGGTCTGGGGTGTCCATTCTGATATCTTCAGCTAAATGAAATACAGATATACAGATAATTTATACAAAGCAATTTTTTTATTATTTTTGTGTGCATTATTTTATTATTGTGTATATTATTTTAGTGGGTATATTGGAAAGAAAGATCACAAGAGAACCAGGTAAGAACTCTTATGTCATAATAGTAAGTAAAGTTTTTGAGATCTTTTTTATGTGAGTAGATTTCCTTGTGTTTTTGTATTGTTTCACTATATGATGTGAGTCCTTGTGGAAGCTGTGTGTTTCATGCTGGGCTACAAGATGCCTGATATCTTGGGCATAGAAAATACTTAAGACCTTAGGTGGCAGTGACTCTATGTCCCCAATCAATGGCAACTGTTTCTTAACACCCTCTGAGTCCTTTCCTGGGATGTGATTATGACAGATATCAATAGGCCCTGGTAACAAAAAGTTGCAGGACTCAATGACATTATTTGCTCTTTATGTAGCCCAGGAAATTTGTCCTTACCATCATATCTGAAGGGTCTTCTTCTAGACCCATTCAAATAGCCAAAAGTAAACACCAACTGAGAAATTCCTAATGATTGCGGAATGGGTAGAGTTTTACTTTTCTGTCCTCTGGGCTACTGATGACCTTTGTTTTTGTAATAAATGCCAGTACAAGAGTGTGAGAAAAGGTTTTATATATTTTTTCTCTCCTAGTTTCTTTTTCCTCCTTCTCTGAAGTGGAAGGACCAGAAGTAAGGAGATATCATGCACTTGGTATAAGTGGGATACTGGTACAGTCAGGCCAACTTGTGAGCTTGGGCACTGAGGATAAAAGCAGTCACCATCATCCAAGATCCATTCAGGTCTAGCAGCTACAAATTCCATTCCATTCCATTCGAATCCCATTCATTTCTTTAACTCCATCTCTATGCTGTGGGCTGGAAATACAAAGACAAAAAGTTACCATACCTAATGTTGAAAAGCTCACATTCTAGTGAGAAAACATATAGCTAGAAAATTAGATAATATATGTGTATAAACACACACATATGTACAACTTATCCGTGTGTACGTGTTCATCCTTCGTTGCCAAAAAAGATTATGCCACCAGAGAAAAGATGACATGAGTTATACTTGACTTTGTTTTGAGTGAGGGAGAGCTGTGCAGGTCACCATCTCCAGAACCATCTGAATCCAGTGACTAGGTATTCATCAGGATGACTGGAGATGACCCAAGATGAGGCAGTTGGGGCTAAGTGACTTGCCTAAGGTCACAACTAGTGAGTGTCAAGTGTCTGAGGTGAGGTATGAACTCAGGTCTTCCTGTCTCCTGCACTGATGCTCTATCCACTGTATCACCTAGCTGCCCCACAATACACACACATCAGGTGTGTGCATGCATATATATGTGTGTGTGTGTGTGTGTGTGTGTGTATACATCTACACACATACAAAGTAATTTCCAGGAGGATGGCACAATCAGTTGAGGATCTAGGAGGAAGGAAGAAGGTATCCACATAGGCTTCCTGTGGGAAGTAACTCTTTACCTGAGCCTTGAAAGTATTCTATGAGGCAAAAGTGAGGAGAGAATGCATTTCAGGTATGGAAGAGTCTCTACAAAGGCTTAAAGGCAGAGGGTGTAATGTTATATATGTGGCACAGCAAGTAGGTGAATTTGCTTGAAAAAGAGTGTGTATGAAGGAAAGTAATATGCAATAAACCAAGAAAGGAAGACTAGAGAAAGATTATAAAGGGCTTTAAAAGACCAATAAAAGAGTATGTATGGTACTTGCTCCAAGGTAGAGCCCCTGGAGATCCTTGAGCAGGAGGATCATCCGATCAGAACTGTGCTCTAAGAATATACACTTTTCGGGGATCTGAATTATGAATTAGAGAGCAGAGACTGGATGCACAGAAACTAAGAAGTTATTGCAGGAGATTATGGAGGATGAGAACAAGGATGGTGGATGTATGAATGGAAAAAAGAGGATAGATAGGAAATACATTGTGGCAGAAGAATTAATAATCTTTGGCCATTGGTGTATGGAATGAAAAAGCAGGAAGGATAGATTGCTCTAATACTGCAGTTCTGAGTAACTGGCTCCCTCTACAGAAACACGGCAGAAAGGGGCATTTGGCCGCGGATGAGGGGATGGATAGTAATGAGTTCAGTTTGGACATGTTGAGTTTTGGACACCTGAAGGGCAACCATCATGATTCTTGTTGATCTCTTGCCTATTGAGTTAGATAAAGCTGTTTTTCCTTTTAATCAATGAGCCATAAGAGAGAAGTCATAAATGTTTTCTGCACAATCCTATTCTTTAAGAGTGTGTGTCTAATATTTGGGGCAGCTTCTCTTTCACATGAAACTTCCTCTTGGGGAACAAGAGTAAGTGCACATACACATCTATATAAACACACATGCAGCAAATACACATACCTGTGGTCAGGCAATACAGCAAGCACTACTTAAGTCTGCTATGTGCCAGACCCTATACTAAGTGCTGGAGATACAAATGCAAGCAAAAAGAAATCTAGGCCTGCCTTTGACAAGCTTAGATTCTAATGGGGGAAGACAACACATCAAGGAGCTGAAAAAGGGGTAAAGGATTGTTGCAAAAACCCCAAGGTCAAGAGAAGAAATGAAGGGGAATGAAGGTTTATGCAGGCTTGTAGTAATAATTAAGCAATGGGAAGAAGAGGACTGGCCAGGGGGATGGAGAAAAGTCCAGAATGAGGCAACACTTTAGCTGTAGTTTTGAAGGGCAGAAAGTTAGGAGACAAAAGAAGGGAAGTAGCAGGTGTCATCAATGGTACTCACAAAAGCATCCTTGCTCTCCCACTCTGAGGTTTCCAATAAGTGACAGGGAGATCCATCTACAAATTTCTGGCTGATACTTAGGTTGAATGATTTTATTGTAATAGATGTGCTGTATGGTGGAAAGAAGGAGCACAAGAACCAGGTGAAAGTAGTGCAATTCTGGGGAGCTTAGTTCACTAGGTAGATCATCTTCTAGTTCTATATATGAATATGATACATGCTCTAACACATTATATTAATTATATGTCATGACATGACATGGCATGAAATATTATCATTGTTCATGTCATATTATATCTACATAATATTTAATAAGTAATGATAATATACTATAAATTACATTATAATAGGTGTATATACTACATAGATATGCATATACAAGTAGATAAACATATGCATATATGTATAATCACACATTATTAAAAACTATATGATCAAAATGTCATGACATACTGTTTCAACTGGTGAGTGCTGTGAAAAACTACCTGACATAAGCGGAACGAACCCTAGAAGGTGAAACTTAGTTCAAGTAGATGGTAGATTTAGTATCAAAATATCTTATTAACATTTCATGTCCCAGATTTTGTTGGAATCCAACTCCCATAGCATTCTAAGAATTATCTTGCACATAATTTTTTACTCACATGCCATAAGTTGCCAACCCTCACTCCATATTAACTTAAATTCTAACAAAATAGCTGACAGCAGTCATATGCAGGGAAAAAAAAGTGATACTAGAAAATTTCTGAAAAAAATCCATATTTTCTCAATGAGCTGCCATTTTCTAATCTTGTATGCGCTTTTTACTTAAATTCTAAAGCCTCAGTTCAAAAGACAAAGAGTCCTAATGTTCAAGGAAGATGACAGATCCTGATGATTTAGAGAACATGGGTTGAACTTGGAAGGATTAGTAGCATTCAGATCAAGGAGATAGAAGAATATAGCATGGGGGGGCACCATTGGGGCAAAAAATTGTCTAACATTAAATGAAAAGACAAACTTATGACAGTGGAAGATTAGCCTTTGGGAATACTGATAGTTATATTTGGGAAGTCAAACTAGGAAAAAATTCTGGAAAGTCTTAGCAGATGCCTGGCGTATAGGTGCTTAGCAACTTTTTATTGATTGCTTGATCGGTTACCTTGTAGATGATTTGTTTAATATCATCTTCATAAGTTCATGTAGTATTTTGTGTCTCTGAAATCTTTGTATTTGTCATTTCTTATGATACTATAATATTCCATTGCATTTATTTACTACAATTTGTTCAGACATTTCTTGATTGGTGGATGTCATTTTCCATCTAGTTCTTTGCTACTTTAAAAGGAGCTGTTATAAATATTGATTTGTATATATGTGCATGTGTGTGTATATACATATGATATTTCTCTCCATCTATAACCTAATTGGACTGTATACCTGCTAGTTGGATAGTTGAGACAAAGGTATGTAGAGTTTAGTGACTTTTCAGTATAATTCAAAATTATTTTTTACAGTTGGGCTGTTCCATAGTGCCACCAGCAGTTACCAGTCTGTCTCTCTTCTCACAGCCTCTCCAACATTTATCTTTCTCATCTTTTATCATCTGTGACAATCTATGGTTATAAGATAGAATTTCAGACCTATTTTAATTTGTATTTCTCTTATTTTAGTTTTTTGGGTTGTTTTGAAACATCCTGGTCGTATTATTTGACTACTTACTTATGCAAATTACACGTCATTTTAATTAATCACATATCTCTAATATGAGATCTTTATCAGAGATAGCTACTGTAATTATTTTTTCCAGTTAATGTTGCTTTTGGTCTACCAATAAGAATTTTACGCATATTTTGCCTTTGAATTTATATAATTGAAATTAACCATTTAAATTTTTTATAAAGATACTGTTTAAATTCTCATTTCATAGAACTAGAAAAAATAATAGAAATAGAAAATAGAAAAACTTCATCTGGAAAAACAGGTCAAGAATATCAAAGGAATTAATGAAAAAAATGCAAATAACCTACCCATAACAAGATCTAAAACTGTATCATAAAAAGGTAATCATCAAACCCATTTGGTATTAGCTAAGAAATACAGTGGTAAATCAGTGGAATATATGAGGGTCACAAGACACCCTAGTAAGTGACTATAGTAATCTGCTATTTGATAAACTCAAAGATAAAAACTCACTATTTGACAGAAACTGCTGGGAAAATTGAAAAATAATAAGAAAGAAATTAAGTGTTGACCAACATCTCACACTGTATACCAAAATAAGGTCAAAATGAGTGCATGATTTAGGCAGAAAGGGTGATATCATAAGCAAATCAGGAGTGCAAGGAATAGTTTACCTGTCAGATTTATGAAGAAGGGAAGAATCTGTTGCCAAAGAAGAGACAGAGAGCATTACACCATACAAAATGGATAATTATGATTATATTAAAAAAGATTTTAGATAAACAATTCAACCAAAATTAAAAGTTAAGCAGAAAGCTGGGAAACAATTTTTATAGCAAGTGTCTCTGGTAAAGGACACATTTCTCAAATGTATAGAGAACTGAATCAAATTTATAAGAATACAAGTCATTTCCCAATTAATAAATGGTCAAAGAATATGAACTGGCAATTTTCAGATGAAGAAATCAATACTATCTATAGGCATATGAAAAAATGCTCTAAATCAATATTAATTAGAAAAATGCAAATTAAAACAACTCTGAGGTACTATCTCATACCTACTGGATTGGTTAATATGACAGAAAAGGAAAATGACAAATGTTGGAGGGGATGTGGGAAAATTGAGACACTAATACAGTGTTGCTAGAGTTGTGTACTGATTCAACCATTTTGGAGAACAATATGGAACTATGCCCAAAAATCAATATAACCACGCATATCCTTTGATCCAGCAATATCACTACTAAGTTTGTATCCCAAAGAGATCTTTTTTAAAAAAGGAAAAAAATCTACATGTACAAAAATATTTGTAGCAGATCTTTTTGTGGTGGCAAAGAACTGGAAATTGAGAGGATACCCATCAATTGGGGAATGGCTGAGGTGATTTATGAATGTAAGGAAATACAATTATGCCATAAGAAATGACAAGTGGGTAGATTTCAGAAAAACCTGAAAACACTTACATGAACTGATCCTGAGTGAAGTGAGCAGATCCAGGAGAACATTGTACAAAGTAACAGCAACATTGTGTGATGATCAGCTATGTTGACTTAGCTCTTCTCATCAATTTCAAGTTCTTTGTCACCACACAAAGAGTTGCAGTAAATATTTTTGCAAATGTAGGTCATTTTCCATTTTTTGTGACAACTTTGTACAAGAAGAATCAGAATGAAAGGAAAAAATGAAAAAAATTACAAAAAAAGTATACTTCTCAGCAATATAATGATCCAAGACAAGTACAAAAGACTCATGATTAAAAAAAAATACTATCCACCTCCAGAGAAGGAACATATATAACCTATTATCATTGTTGCCAGCTTGGGGAAGATGAAGGGAGGGAGAGGGGTAGAAGAATTTGGAACTCAAAATCTTATAAAAATGAATATTGAAAATTGTCTTTAAATGTAATTAGGGAAAATAAAATACTATTTACATTTTAAAATAAAGTAAGAATTCTCTGCCTATCAATACTTAACATACATTACTTAGTTTCATCATTAGCTATTTTTTTGTGATGTGATTTTTTTTGTCTTGGTCAGAGATTTATTTAGAGATTTTTGTGATATAAAGTGAAAAACTCTAGTTTAAACATAATTTCTACCAAACTATACTTTCCAATTTCCACAGAAATTTTTGTCTGACAGGGAGTCCTTAACATAGTAACTGATATCCTTTCTGACCAAAAGCTGTAATATTATCTCAAAATGCTTCTAAGGTGCTTGCCTATGTCAATTTCATTGATCAGATTTTCTGCTATTTATCTATTACCAAATAGTTTAATGATTACTCCTTCACAGAATAGTTTGAGATCTGCTAATTTTAGGCATCCTTCATTCATACTTTTTTTTTATCATTTCCTTTTAGTTTCTTGGCCTTTTTCCTCCATGTGAATTAAAAACAGCTTTGTCTTAGTCTATAAAATAAAGTAATAATCGTATGATATTGCATTCCACCTATGAATTGATTTAGGTAATATCGTTATTTTGATTGTATCAATTTGTCTTCCCCCATGAAAACTGAACATCTCTCTGAATATTTTCTTTTCCAAAAAATTGTCTCCAAAGAACATTTTTGAGTTAAACTTTTCTAAGTGGTAACTTTGTTGTAGTAGGTTTCATTCAATATAGTTTATGTGTTTTGGGGTTAAATTGAATGGAATCTTCTTGTTAAGTTTTGTTAGTAATATATAAAAAGACTGAGGTTTATAGTCTATCCTTTTATTTTACTAATGTTACTATTTTTAGTAACTTAAAACAATTATCTAGGAAGAGGTTTTAGCCACCATTCCCTGGCTACCTGTAGTTGAGATGCCTTGAATAACACAAAAGAGAAGAACCTAGAAGAAGGGTTCCTACCAATTGTTGTATCATGGTCCCTTCGGCAATGTGGGAAGCTGATGAACTCCTCAGAAAAATGTATTTCAATACATGAAATAAGATATTGCGATGACAAAGTATAAACTAATTATAATGAGACAGAGTTGCTTAAATATATTTTTAACAAACTGTTTTATGGACTATAGGTTAAGAATACTTGCCTTAAATTATAGAAACAGGGGGCAATACATGTCAAATGTTATACACCCAGTAGGTACCAGAGAACCACTTAATTGAGATCATCTGGAACCAGTGGAATGACATGTCCAACAGAGACTTTGAAACCTATAGTTTCTCTACTAAATTCTCTACTAAAGACTATGCACAGTAGACATCAGTGAAAATCAGTGGGTATTTGGCAGCAGAGACCAGAAGAGATGACAATCCATTGATCCCAGTGGAATAAAATTATCAGAAAAGATGCTAGAGTCATAGGAAAACAGCCTTAATGAGCCCAGTAGAACAATTACCTCAAATAGAGCGGCTTCCAGGGGCAGATGCACTAAGAGCAGCTTGATGACATCACAAGAAATTATCTTCAGAGATTCTAAATAAAACACTAGAGGTATGAGCTTTCCCTTCACTACTGTTCCTTACATGTGAATTCTTCTGGGGTTTTTTATGCAAACTTACTCTCCATAACCCTTATGCATATATTTCTGGGAGAATATACCCTCAGTTTATGGTGGCAGGAGAGGGCGTGTGTGTGTGTGTGTGTGTGTGTGTGTGTGTGTGTGTGTGTGTGTATGTATGAGAGACAAACAGACAAAGAGACAGAGAGAGATGTCAGGCATCCCTAATGGATAGAATGCTGGAATTGGTTAGAACAAGGAAGACCTGGGTTCCATTCCTTCCTCTGACATTTAGTAGCTCTGCAATAATGGCCAAATCTTTCAACCTTCCTGTGCTTCAGACAATTCCCCAAGACTTATGTACTAAATTTTGAAATGGTATTTATCTGTCCTTGTGGATAAAGTACACACAGCTACAAAACCAGAAATCACAAATCTTTTATATAGGATCACAGAGAACATATATATATATATATGGAGAGAGAGAGAGAGAGCGAGAGAGAGAGAGAGAGAGAGAGAGAGAGAGAGAGAGAGAGAGAGAGAGAGAGAGTATCCTAAGAGCTATAGGAATCTAGTTGTAGCCCTCAAGACATTTAGAAATGTCTAACTTCAAGAGTAGGATATTCTGAGTAGTACAATGAAATGCATATTTGAGTTTATAGGAAATAATAGGATTTTAAAAGTATAATTAATAAACTCATGATTTAAAAGAAATCATTTAAATGTTTTCAAAAAACCTCCCTATAGAATATAAAAATTGATTTTTTTAATATGGATTCTACAAGTTCAGACCTTTATAAACTATTTATTTTGTTATTGAATGAATAAATTAATGGAATTCAGATAATTTTATTTAAGGACAAAACATAAAGCTACTATTGTACACAGAGTTATGGAATTAAGATTACAAACTGGTTCTTCAGATTCAGCCCTATATCATTAATTGTCTATTGCACCCTTCAAACTGAATGTTCTGGAGACAGCTCAAAGATGTCCAAAAATAAATTTACATTGCTCCTACATCCTCTTCTTTTTTAATATTTTTTTTCTGTTAAAACACCAGAAACCATCTAAAGTTCCAGGCATATAACCTCAGCACTAGCCTAAACTCCTTACTCTGTCTCACCCACATAGATATTATTTTTTGTCTTATCTACTATATTGCAAATTTGTTGTCAGTAGGGATTTTTTTCATTTTTTGAATTTTCATTCCCAGCATCTAGCACAGTTCCTGGCACACAGAAAGTACTATATAAATTCGTGATTATGGGCTAGTTGATTGATTAACATAAGATTCATGTAAAAATATTTTCCATGAGCCTACAGAACTGATAAATAGTTAAAGCTAAAGGGAAATTTCCTTAGCTAGTTATTCAGGTCTAGAGAGTAGATCTGACATAGTATTCCACTAGAAAGACTCTTAACCTCATTAGCCCATTTGTTTTTTATCTGTTTATCAGTTTAAAAGTCAGTAGCAAGACTGTATAAGGAAAACATAATGTATGATGGAAAATAAACATTTTGCCATTCCTCCTAGTCACTTCTCCAGCTGACTGAACCATTCACAGATTCAGAGGAAAATGATGATAGGGAAATATTTGCTGTCAGAAAAAACAATCAAACTTTGAACAGTATAGGTTTAAGACTCATTATGGCTATGTGACTTCGTATCAGAGAAAGATTAGAGGCTCATAAGAGTATATATATTTTAAAGGTCATAAGGACCTTAGACGTCATCTAGTCCAATCTTCTCATGAAGTAGGACATGCATCATTGTGGGGAAGGAGAAGTCTAAGGGAGTAATTGGAACTATAGACTGATCAATTTCGTTGATTATTTAGTGATGACCAATGTTGGTTGAATAAATGATTTATACAAATTGATAAGGCTTCCTGAATCAACTACACGCCCATGTGTGTCAATTTTTTAAAATGTAGCTAAATAGGTAAATTAATAATGGAGATTATTGCATAATAAGGGTGAAAAGGAGGAAGGTAAATATAAGAAAATCTTTTAAAATGTTATATGATTTTGTTTAACTATGATGTTGGTTGATAAAATTGCAGATTATTCTCTTTAAGACTCCATAATTTCCAACCAAATAACTTTGGATTTATTCTTACCAATATATGAATGGATTAAAAAAAATTTAAAGGCATTTTAACCAGATTTTCAGAATATCATGTTGGGGATGATTAGTTTCAATTTACCAAAGCCCAATCTAACCATGTCAGCACTACTAAGCAATAGTTCAGACCTAACCAGGGCTAAAACCTTCAGGTTGATTCCCAGATTGCAGGGAAAGGGAGACTGGATGGGGCAAGCTAGAGTTAAGTTCCAACTTGTGAAATGTTGATTTTCATAAGGATGATATATACATATATATACATATACATATATATGTATCTGTGTATGTATATGCGCATATACATAAGTTGATTTTCTGCTTGATAGGACAGCTCCCTCATTAAAGTCTAAAACTGATGCCTCATCATAATATTGAAATATTATCATCATAAATATTGAAATAACTCTTGAAAGTTGTGGCACCAGTTTTCACTCTTCCTCAGGTTCTACCAAGACAAAGAAGACTCAAGTTCATGGCACATGATAAATTATATGTATTAGCTCTTTGTTATGTCTCAGTTGTTTCAGTCATGCCCTACTCTTTATCACTCCATTTGAATCCTGATAAAGAGCAAAAATAATAGAGTGGTTTGTCGTTTCCTTGTCCAGCTTATTTTACAGATGAAGAAATTGAGGCAAATAGGGTTAAGTGACTTGCTCAGGGTCACACAGATAGCAAGTGTCTGAGGTCAGGTTTGAACTCAGGAAGATAAATCTTCCTGAATCCAGGCCAGGCATTCTATCCACTGCCCCACCTAGCCTCCCTTTATTAACTCTTGGTCTCTCCTATTACCATGGCTCCAAAGATAGAATAATTTAAGTGCTTTGTATCTAGCTTTATTCCACTACTTGGTTGATGCTTGTAGGATTTTAGGGACATAGATAACAACATTAAATTCCACCCACAAGTCACCTTTTACTTTTTCCTCAATGGTATCCCTTTTTTAACCTGTTATATATAGTTAGACCTAATTCCTCTTGTAGTGGCTTTAGAGTTGAATTTCTATGCAAAAGTTTTTACCAGAATAGTGTGTACTATTTATGTATTTGACATACTTCAAGTTTATCTTGGTTGTGTAGAATATTCATCCTCCCAAATTTCTAACAAGATGCCAGAGAGAATCTACTCAGCTCCCTCTGCCATCTTGAGATCATGATAAATATGCCAAAATTGCAAAAAGAAAACAAACAAAACTCAGTGAAAACAGAACAAAAAAATAGACCAAAGAGTAGAAAGTTACTTTCCTGCTCCCACCTGCTTCCTGGCACTACCCTATTAATCTTAAGGCAATAGCACTACTCTGTTTTCCCTAGTTCCTCCCTTCATTGGCCCTTTGTAAGCACTTCATATGGTTGCAGCTGTCTATCTTTGCCCCTTGGAATCAGCACAACCTGACAAGGACCCAACCAGACCCTATCTTCATCTCTTAATGTGTTGAAGACCATTAATTCAGTGAGCACACAGGACATCCTGGTTCCTATTTGGCCTATGCCAGTATGATAAAATATTATTGGAATCACATTAATTTATAGATTGAGTGCTATATTAGACTACTGAGTTACTTTAAAAATTAAACAAGAGGAAAAGTCATTTAGTAGAATGAAAGGTCAAAAATTTTAAGAAAAGTTATGAAAAAAACAAGGATAAAGGAGGTCTAGTATTGCTAAAAATGAAAACACATTATAAACATGCCATTTGTATTTGTCAAAAAAAATTGAAAAGTAAGTTGGTGGAAAAGACTAGAAAAATAAACTCTAGACACAATGACTGAAACAGCCCAGGCCAATTTCTCCCCATATGTATAGTAGATACCTTTGAGATCTGGGGAAATCTGGCCTATTGTGACTAGAAGAAAGCTTTTGAAGATTATGTTTCGCTCAAAAATACAGGAGATCCAAAAGGGAGAAGGATAACATGATGCCAAATATCCATGTGACTACAGAAGGAATAATGGGGGAACGGAAGGATGTTACAAAGGTTATCAAGGTGAAGAACCTCGGAGGCCAAAATAGAAGTCATCCTATAAGGAAAGTCCACCACACACCCCCTGGACTTAAGTGGAAATAAATGAGTAGCTCTGGAAGCATGGCATATGATGCCATAGAGGTAAGACACTGTAGTGATGAACGAGTTCAATCATTGATACAACTGCAGGAGCTCTTTTTGCCCAGAGCAAAGCAGTCGATAATTTCCTGAGTCTTCATAATAATTTCTCCTTTCAAAAGGTGAAAGAATTAATAAGGGAAATTCCTATTCTCTATCTGATTCTGACACAAAGAAGAACTTGTTGCTCAGTTAGAAATAACGGAAACATTGTGAGGAAATGGCCCCTCCAACCTAGACTTTATGATAGAGGGGACAAAAGAAACCAAGAGCAGTCTGTCATACATGCTGGGTGTGAGGAGAGTAGATTTCAAGAAGTTCAGGGAAAGGAAAAGTAGGATAGCATGATATTAAATTCTATGTAAGAAATAAGCCCAAGAGGAATAGGAAATTCATAAATAAACTCTGAGCAAGCCAATAGAAATATCCCAATGACAATGAAAAGAGTTGTCTCAATGGACAAATATGGATATGTCAACCAACTCAGATTTTTTCATAAACATATGCAAAAGATGAAAGTAAAGATGAAAGGCATAGAATCAATGCCAATGGAAAGGCACAGTCCTATAGACATTGTGTCATGAGCGCTATATCTGAGTCTGGTGAGGAAAATTACTGACAATTACAAGTGGGTAGAGCTGTATGTAAGAGCAGATTATTAAATGTTCAGGGTGAGGATTCATGCCTGCAAAACTGACAAATGCTACATATCCAGGCTTGATTTATTGTTTTGTGAATTATCTAAACTTAAGAAAATGCATGTTAAACTTAAAAGTGGGTAATGTGGAGAGCTATTTGTTAAATATTTGCAAACGTACCTCCTGAATGGGGGATTTTTAACTTTACTGGGATGGGATAATAAAAGAATGTGAACAAAGGGATAGAGACCCTGCCCTGAAATTGTGTAATATTGACAATAGACAGTCCCTAGTTGTGTGTGATGAGCTCAAATAAAATAATCAAGGCCCTGTTGACCTGCGTAGTAAAATAACTGGTATATAGATCTGCTTGCTTGTGTGTGTGTATGTGTGTATAGAGAGAGATATGCCTATGTATGTGTGTATATATGGCTATATACTTCTATAAATATATGTATATACATAGATATGTGTGTATACATGTATGTATATGTGTGTATATGTACATACACATATATAGATACACAGACATATTTTATACACACACATACCTCACAGAGTTGTTATGAGATTTGTGAACCTTTAAGTGCTATTTAAATATGAATTTTTAACATTTTTGCTTGCCACTTGGCATGTGGCCTACCAAGGTAATTGCTCAGTACATACACCATGTAAATCAAATTTGAGGAAGGATATCAAAAGCTTTTAAATGCCTCTCACAAACACACAGTTACCCTTCTACTGCTTTGTTCTATGAACATTTTATCTCCTGAACATATTTATTTAATATTAATATATGCAAATTAATTTTAGGGAGGTTTGAAACCTCCATGTTGGACATTTTACCAGGAGATCAAGTGCCCTGATTTTATTAATAAGAGTATTATTTCCTGACTTATAAAACTTCCTGATGCTTTACTACAATTTTGCCAATATCACCTCTTCTTTCCCTTTCATTCCCTTTGTCCCAGTTAGTCATTCTCTTTGAACTAGATCTAGTTGTTCAGAATGTCACCTTAAGATCGAACTCTTTCAAGAAGTAGACTTTTCAGACCATTAACAAATACTACTTATCGCCATGATCCTTGAGATTAAACTGCCTTCAAGGAGATAGCTCTTGTGTCTGAAGCAGCATGGTACAGGCAAAGCATATTTGACTTAGACTTTGATTTAAGTCTTATCTCCGATACTTACTGTGTCATTTCACCTCTAATTTCATTTCCTCTTCTGAAAACAGGTATTCTAATGCCCCTGCAGTCCACTTGCAATAAATACCCATGTATTAGAATTAATGGGGCCACCACATGTAAAGAATATAAGGAGGGACTTAAGAGAGGTATCCTGTGGTATCAATTCAATCAAATAAGAAACCTGCTTAAAGGTTCAGTGGAAAGACACCCACATAGAATCCTAGATAACTTTTCCTGGGTTTTCACTAGACTTTGCCTCAAAAGCAGCTAGAATATTTAGTGAATAGAGTGACAGATTTGGAGTCAGGAAGTCTTGAGTTCAAATTCAGCCACAAACATAGACTCTGATCAAATCACCTAACCTGTTTGCCTGTTTCTTCAACTATAAAATGGGCATAAAAATAAGACTTACCTCCCAGGGTTGCTATGAGGCTCAAAAAGACAATATTTGTAAAGTGCTTTGCACAATGACTGGCACACATAATTTACCTTATAAATATTAATCATTATTGCTCCTAGATCTAGGTGTCAATTTACATTTGTTATTAAAATTAATTTTTATAGACTTCTGTTTTTGAAAAAAACTTGCCCTAGATTAGGGATAGTATTTTGATGCATTTGTGACCTCTAATTAGAGTCACTATTTTTCTTATTCCAAAGTCCTCAACCTTGCTAAAATTATCCCTTGGCAAGAATCCAAAACTTTTAATAACTCTCCATCCTCTTCAATATTATTCACATACAAGGGATAGCAGTCAACAGATTTCCTTCAATAAAAGGGAAAGAAAATGAATGACAATGAAAAGACAGCAAGCAGTATGTGACTGGGGTGGGAGAGGGCAGTTCACATGAATAAGGAGCAGTCATCTCCTCAAACTTTAGCTGTTCATCATTCGTCTCACACATACACCCCAAATACCACATCAGTTTCTGATGAGTCAGGGGAGGATTAGGTTCGTGATATATACTTCAGTTCCTGCATAGCATTAGTTCCACCAAGTTGATATCAAAAGCTTTTTTCTATTGGGTTAGAGTCCATTGCTCTTCCAGGAATTAATGCTGGGTTGGCATTCGACCTGGCTTCCTACACTCCCAGATGCCCATGTCTCCTCGTGCTGAGAAGGATCAGAAACTCTACTTTTATGCCTAGAACAGGAAAAAACAAGCCAAAAGCCAAAGACCCAGGTCCATTTCTTGAGGCAACATAATTTAACTGAGGTGGGAAGGGAAGTAAGGGAGGTGGCTCAGAGGGTCTTCCCCTTTACATCCTGCTCTCATTCTCTATGAAAGAATCACTTTCCCTTTGCGTAGAACAACTAGATCTAGTTCAAAGAGAACCATGGTCATTGCTATGTCAGGCCAAATCAAAACATCAACATAGTTTGGCATAGTTTTATCTGTGGAGGCCATGAGAAGAGGTTGCTCTCAACCCCTTGATAGGGGGATGTAAAATGTGCACATGTATTCCAGTCCTCCAGTCTGTTAAAAGCAGTTCCCTAGTATCTTCCACATGGGTAAGACCATCTTAGGTGGTCTGAGAATGTATTAAACCTCCATTACATTTAGAAGAACTAGTTTCAAATTCTGACTCTGCTACTTACTATCCTTATGACTTTGGGAAAGTCATTTTCTATGCCTGGGCCTCAAATTTCTTTTCAGTAAAATGAAGGAAGGTGAACTATATGACTTCTAATGTCCTTTCTAGCTCTAAATCTGTGTCTTATTCCCTAACAATCATCAAGTTGCTATGAAGTTCCTATGGTTTAAGGTATATAAAGAGGTTTGCAAATTTTGGAGTGAATATGTGAATATCAGTTCTTATTTTCAATTAACATTTGCTACTCACATATTTCATACATTACGTAAATGTTCCATTGAAGCTCCCTCTCCTCTAACCCTCTACCCTTCAGAGTTCAAAATGCTAGTTTTATTCCAATGCTAAGAATTACTTTATCTAAAAAATTCCCATTCCCATTCCTTCAGTCTGTCCCATATTCCTATTAATATGGACACAAACTATATCTTATACTGCTGGTGTATTCTTTATAATATCTACAACAGGGTTGGACCCTCAATAAATACTTATTCAATTATTCAGTTGACATTGGACACCAATTAACTTCACAGTAAATCACCTCAAAGAGATAATAACATTTCTTCTCTACTTGTAATACAAAGATAAAATAGACATCATAAACATGTAAAACAAATGGCATTCTGTAAATACAAGCTGTAATATAATGAGATATTTTATATTTACTAGTAAAATAATAAAGTGGCAAGTCTTTTCAAAATTGTTTTAAAATATTATTCCTTTTATATTGTGAAACACTGCCATTTTAATATATGGTGACCACCATGGTTTTGGTCAGAACATTTTTTTCTACCAAAAACTTGAGTTGACAATGATCTCAACTCAATAATGAAGTATGCAGTAGGAAAACGAAGCATGCAGTAAGTTTTAGTAGTCTGTATCACATTATAAGCAAGTAATTACAAGGGAGAAATTGGATAAGGAATATCAACAAAGAAATGTGTGATGCAAAAGAAAAGTTGATCACATGACAAGATAACTAGTCCTAATGAGTTATGTTTACCATGTCAAAAGAACTTGAGGGAAGCTCCCAGAATATTGAGTGGATGTCCACATTTATGGTAGGACATACATGGAAGCTGTGTAAATTGAACAGGTATGAATGGGTTGCTATCCGCATCATTGGATGGTATAGCTACATCAATGAGTTCACAAATTCATTGAGTTATTGGAATTTTTTTTCTATTGTCCATCAAGAAATAGTTTGGATAGGCCATGTATTGAGAAAGTATCTCATATATAACAGATAGGCTTGGAGTTCTAGAGACACAGAACACTCAACAGAATATAAGATAAATTTCTGTCCAAATAAGAAGGTGGAGTTAGGCTTTATTATTGTCTGAGATCATAATTAAGACACCACAAAAAAGAAAATGTACAAATCCTTTGATTTGACCCTTGGGCAAGTCATTTAACATCTTAGTCTCAACTTTCCCATCTGTAAAATGAGGATAATATTAAAGGATAATCCTAAAGTCTTCCTCACAGTTATTGTGAGATAGCAGCCACATGGCACAGCCAGTGGAAGTCAGGAAGATCTGAGATTGAATCCAGCCCCCGATACCAGGTAACTCTGTGACCTTAAGGAAGTTATTTAATTTCTGCTGGTCTCAGTTTCCTCATTTGAAAATGAAGATGATAATAGCATTTACCTCCCAAGGTTGCTGTGAGTATGAAATGAGGTAATATTTGTAAAACGTTTAGCTCAGTGCCTGACACCTAGTGCATACTGTATACATGCTAGCTAGCAGTCGCAGTAGCAGTAATAGTCATAGTTGTATACGATGACATGAATAGTACTTTCTCAATCCAAAAGTACTATATAATTTGTCATCGTTATTATTGTTACCATATTTATTGTTTGTATTTTTCTACTCTTAGAAGTCACCTTGCTGAGAACTATGAGGAACTAAACCATTGCCATGATCTCCTCATTCAGACACCTTTCATATCGTTGCATAGCCTGTATTACCATTATTTTGTCCAAATGTCTATCTGCCTGTAAAATAGTAACTATTAAGCTGAATCAATATGCATAGATCTTGAAGCCTTTAAGGGAAACCCTTAGTGAAAGCCCTTTGTGCAAATTTGGTGTGTATTATAAAATCTGCATAAATATGTGCCAGAAAAGCAACAAGTAAGTCCTTAAAATAACCAGGAAAGAAATTATGTCAGGCTGGCTGATGGCTGTTCTTGCTCAGAGAGGACCAAAATGACATCACTACATTCAGGGTCAAGGTACAGTGTGTCTGACTGTGGCTGATCAGACGAATATGAGCTCAGAAGGCTCTACCACAGGTCAGGCACAAACAGTCCATGTGAATGTTTGGGATGGAGATGTCTCTAAATTTGTAGTCTCATGTTTCTTTTGAGGTACTGAAGTTCTGCTTTGCACAGCACCTTCTTTGATGCAGACATACTATGTTGACCTGGCCCATATCAGTGTCTCCCACATGTCACAATCAGTTCCCAAGTTCTTCAGAAACAACTTGGTCATGTCCTGGTATCACTTCTTCTGACCTCCGTATGAGCACTTACCTTGTGTGAGTTCTCCATAAAACAATCTTTTTAGGCAAATGAACACTTGACATTTGAGAGTGGGCAACCCATTGGAGTTGCACTCTCTGCAGTACAGTGTAAATGCCTGGCAGTTCAGCTAGGAAAAGGACCTCAGTGTTAGGTACTTTATCTTTCCAGGTGATCTTCAGAATCTTCCTCAAGCAATTCAAATGGAAGCAATTAAGTATCCTGACATGGTGCTGGTATATACTGTCCAGGTTTCACAAGCATACAGCAATGAGATCAGCACAACAACTTGGCAGGCAGACTGGCACTTCTCCCCCATGCTTTCCATTGGAACATCCCAAATCCTGAGCTAGCTGTGGCAACGCATGTGTCAACCTCATCAACCAGGTGGACTTCCATGGAGAGTATACTTCCAAGCTAAGTGAAGTTTATCCACAGTATTCAAAATTTCTCCATTTGATGTTACCTTTGCTCCCAACTACAGATGGTGTGGTGTTGGTTGGGGGGAACCTCTGATTTCTAGATTTTAGTTGTCAAGTCAAAATTAGCACAAGAAGCAAAGAATCAATCTATACTCTGCTGCATCTCAGCCTCAGAGGATGAAAGAACCAGGAGAAGAGTTATGTTGGGTACTATCCCTGTGAAATGCTGCTGCGCTAAGATGGTGATGATGATGGTGAATGTTAACTCTGAAGCGTAAGGTTTAACAAGAACTTTATGAATCTAAATTCATTTGACCCTCACGAAAGTACTGCACGTTAATAATCTATTTAACAGTTGAGGAAACTGAGGCTACCTAAGTCAACTCCTCATTTTAGAGGTGAAGAACCAGGGACTCCGAGAATTTGTGGCTGGCCCACAGATAAGTGTCCAAGGTGGCACTTGAGTGTTGGCCTTCTTTGACTGCATAGGCCAGGGGCCTTCACTTCACCATGCTGCCAGACTCCTATGAGACCCAAGCCCCTGCTGGCCCTAAGTATTGTGGGAATTGGAGACTTACAGCAAGCCGCTAAAGAAAAATGCCCAGGGATGCTGAGGTCTATGGATCTATACTGGTTAACATGCCTTCTACAGCCTTGTTCCTTTCTTTTAGATCTTATAGCTAAATGAGCCCTGCCCAAAGTTCCTATCTCTCTGGGGCTTCTCATAAATCCTTTCCTGTCCCCACTCTCTTTGCATCAGGAAGCAGAATCAGGAAAGGCCCCTCCCTTTGTTCTCCTCTCACCCTTTGGTCTCACGGTAGCTTCCTAGACCCCATGGTGGGACAACAGGCTTATTCTCTCCAGGCTCAGGCAGAATTAATTTACATCTCAGAGCATCTTCCAGATGGGAAGTCTCCAAATTAAGCAACATCTTGCCTGGGGGGTGGGGGGATGGGGAGAGGAAGGTCATCTCAGGCCATCTCTTCACACAACTCATGATACTGCCTTTTTCTGGAAATTAAACAAGGGACCATACGTAGAATGAGATGGTGCATGAAATGTTCCTAGGAATAAAATGCAACTCATCGTTCCAATCTATTCAGCAAATATTTGATCCCTTGATGAATCCATGTTTTATCAGAGCCAGTGCTTCCCCTGCTAACGTCAATCACAAGTCCCTTAGAACTTTTTCATCCTTTACAATTCTTGCCCATGTCTTTGGGACCCAGAGTTCTTATTTCTCAAGCTGATTATACATTGGATATTCCCTCCCACCCCCCAACCTTATATATAGCTTCTCTTTAAGGTTCATGCTAAATGAACTGATTTTTTTTCTAGAAATCACCCAATTTTAGCTTACCCATTGTGAAGACTGTCACTTATATGCATTTACCTTTGGGAAAGAACAGATATATAAGTTGTATTACATAATAGAGAGAGAATTGACCTTAGATTCAGCAAAATGTGGGTTCCAGCCCTGCTTCTGACAAGCTCTGATTGTATAACTATGGACAAAGTCACTTAACCTCTCAGTGCCCCAGACAGTTTCATGCCTCTCTAAGTTATGGGCAAGTGATAAGTAGAAGTACCATCTTGGGGGTATGATGGAGTAACCATGAATACAACCTGGAGAGAAATGAAGAGATGACTGGCCTGGTTGCCCTCCTTACATGGAGGTTCCATCTAAACAGAGGGAAGGTCCACAAGGACTGAGATTTCACAGGTTCATTCAAAGGAGTTAATATTAAGCATTGCTTTGATAGATTAATGTTTCCAGTGATGTGAACATTGTCCCCATCGATGGAAATGCCAGGTCCATAATTCATCATACCGTGTGACTCATGCTTGCAATCTCATCATGAATTCTGCATGGAGAGTATGCACTTTAATACCTCAGAGTGCCAATGTTTTTACATGACAAACCTAACTCCTTTTCAGGTCAAATAATGTATTCAATTATGTTTTTATGTCATTTCTTGCCTCTATAGTTCTTGCTGTAGGCTTCCATTCATTGTTAGTAATATCCCCTAGCCATATGGCTGCCAGGATTTTTCTGTAGCTGTTTATGTACCTTGTAGCATTGGTTCCTTATGGTGCTTCAGTTTATATGCATGCAGGCTTAATGGAAAAATATTGGCACTGGAGTCATACTTTCATAAGAGTGAGTGATATGAGATCCTTGAGTAGACAAATTATTGTGTTCATTGTTGAACTGACCCATTGAGAAACCTGATAACAGATGGTAATTAGTACTAGCATTAACTTGGATGAAGTTCGATCCATCATTGCTGTTTCTGATCTGCAAACTTCACTGCTGCAAAAAGGCAGCCAGAGAAACGGGGAAGATATGTGAGAAAAGGACAGAGAATCTTTGATTCTCTAAACTGGAAGGGGGCAGGGCAGGGGAGATTACTTTCTTTGATTAGGAGCTTTGATATAAAACAAACAAGATAGAAGCAGGACAAATTGAAGGTAATCATCGAAGACAAGGCACTAACATTATGGCGAATTCAGGAAATTCAATAAGTGGGATTGCAGTCTTAACATTGAAAAGACAGCTCCTGGCCATTGATTGGATGGGGAGGAGGAGGAGGAGAGAATAGGATCTAGGATGATCACCAGCTGTAAGCGTGGGCAATTGGGAAAGTGCTTTACCATCGGTGGTAATAAGGAAGTTAAGAAGACCGATTGGGGTGGGGCAGGTAGCAGAGATAATATGCCTTGGTTTGGACTGTTTGAGCTTAAGTTATCTATGAGACATCCACTTTGAGATGTGTAATAGATAGTTGAGATTTAGGAAAGAGGTTAGAATTGGATTGGTATATCTGAAAATCATCAGCATAGGAAATATTAATAATATATTGATATAGAGCTTTGAGGTTTTAAGAGGAGAAAAATGGAGACCAACTCGAGAACCTCAAAAGAAGTCTGTCAGATAAGAAAAAGACAAAGAAATAATCAAATAGTAAAAAAAAAAAACCCACTAACTACAAATGAAAAGTTCTGAAAAGAAGTCACTAGAAGAAAAAATAGAAAAAAATAAATTTACTTTAACAAGTGAAAAATAAACACAAGATGTATGAAATTATATAATAAGTAAATTAAAGGAAATAAGAGAGATGCCATGGGGGGGATGTCCAGTTGCCTCAATAAGAAAGCAAACAATGGTAAAAAAATGCAATTATTAACAAAAAGACAATGTTATAATTCTATAATTATTATATGATCATTATAATTATTATGCTAATGTTAACAATTAAAATAATATTGAAATTGAATCAATGGAAAATCAAATTATCAGGTTAAAGGTAGATGGCAGAGAATGCAGCAGAACAAGATCAAAGGTTAACTAAACTAGAAAAAGGCTTAAAAATTTTCAAACAAAAATGATAAAACTAACAGCTAATGATGATTAGTGAGATATCATATTTCTTATCTGAAAAATTTGAAGTGTGAATCTAACCACCATATTCCAGGCAATTAGGAACATTTTGTAGTGAACTACCAGTAAGATTATTTTATGAATGGTCAGGGAGGAGCTCAGTTCTCCAAATGCATACATACATACACACATGCATACACATACATACATTATACACACATGCATGCATTTATACACACTAGATCAAATAATCAAGAAACTTCAAAAGAAACACTATTAAGTTTATTTGTGCAGAACAAGATTTTATAAGAAATCAACCAGAAGCCTAAAGGCACTGAGAAAGAAGTCCTGTCAAGGAGGAAATTGCAACAAGAAAAACTGAAGTAAACAAGCCAGAAGCTTACCAGCTCTCACATGAGAGATGCTATAGGGGCACCAGAAACCTCCAATGCTCTGGTGGGGCAGGAGGGTTTAGGAAGGCTCGAGTAGGGTCAAGGACCTTCATATCAAACCCAAACCTACTTCCCAGTAATTCTCACACGTTTCACACACAAACACACAAAAAAGCAGTTTACATTTACATGACAGCCCTTCAAATACTTGCAAAATGCTACATTACTCTCTGTCTTTTCTTCTGAAGGTTAAAGATCCCAATGGTTTCAAACATCCTTTGTAGAATATGGACCATGCACACATGGTGCTAGACCTCTCACCATCCTGGTCATCCCGCTCTGAGGGTTACCACATTGACCAATAACCTAAGGTCTGGCTGCCAGAACTAATGTTCTTTTCAGATGGTCTGCCTATCACAGAGAGCAATGGAATTTTGTGCATCTGTCTCCCTCTTTTCCTCTCTCCCTCTCTTTCTCTCCATCTCTGTCTCTCTGTCTCTGTCTCTCTGTCTCTCTCTCTCTCTGTCTCTCTCTCTCTCTCTCTGTCTCTCTGTCTCTCTCTCTGTCTCTCTCTCTCTCTCTCTCTCTCTCTCTCTCTCTCTCTCTCTCTCTCTCTCTCTCTCTCTCTCTCTCTCTCTCTCTCGACATTGTCATTCTATTGACATAGCCTAAATCTGTATTAACTTCAACAGACACATTTTACTTTTGAACACAATGGAGTCTGTGTTCATCTAAAATCCCTAGCTCCTTTTTATGTGAATTTTCTCATGTTGCATGGCTTTTGTTTTCCCCCAGGTGAATGAAGTATGACATTGAATTATGACTTTAAAGTACTAATAAAATACATTTTTTTAACAATGAACTGCAATAAAAAATACCCTGTGATTATAAGGGTAGATGCTTCTTCTTTCCCTTTTCTCTTCTGAACAAATGTGATGATATTTATAATTGTGTGCCTGGCACACAATTGGTACTTTCTAAATGCTCATGTTCTTTGCTCCTTGCTCCCTCCCTGGATTCCTTCCTTCCTTCCTTCCTTCCTTCCTTCCTTCCTTCCTTCCTTCCTTCCTTCCTTCCTTCCTTCCTTCCTTCCTTCCCTCCTTCCTTCCTTCCTTTTCTCTTTGCTTTTTTTCATATTTTCCTACTTTAGATTTTTTATCTTCTTTTTTCTTTGCCCATCACAAACTTCTTTCTTCCTCTTCTACTATTTTTCTCAATCACATTTTCAAAATTCTTACCTTCTCTTATCTCAACATACTGCCCCTACAACCACACACATTATCATCAAGCTCTACATATTATTCTAAGAGATCAATAAATAACTTAAAAAGTTAGAGAGAAAAATCTGACGCCCAAGCTGTATTGTAGAATAAAATGTGTTTTGCAGGTTTATGTCAACATTATCCATAAATGTCCATCTCATGGGAAACCTTAGGTTCTGAGAAAATTTCTTCTGCTCATGTTTCCTAATAGATTACTAACTAGGTAATATTTATAGTTTCTGTAATTAAGGATATTCTAGCCAACATTGAAAAGAATGACTTTCTTTCATGTGTTAATAATGTTTCTTTTTAATAATAATAGCTGGCATTTATAAAGCACTTTAGGATTTACAAAACATCTCCTCATCTGGTCCCAGTAACTAACCCTATTATTACCCCTATTTTTCACAAGTACCAAGGAAACTGAAACTCAGAAAGGTAAAGTTACTTGTCCAAAGTCAAACTTCTACTAGATAAAAGCCTTGGACATGAGAAGCAAACTGAAGTCTTCTTGTTTGAAATCTAGCATTCTTTTTTTTTTTCCATTTCCTCACAATTGCCCCTTTCTTCAGTCAGTATAATGAGTAAAGAGTATGTGTGTGTGTGCGCTCGCGCGCGTGTGTGTGTGTATGTGTGTGTGTGTGTGCATGTGTGTGCTTGTGACTGCCACTAGAATAAGTTGCATGGGATAAGTATATGTCTTTAAGATTTGGCATAGCCTCTGTTTTACATGTGCACACACACACATGCACAAACATATAAACCTAATACCTGAAGGCCTCCCTTTTAGTGATTATCCTCTCCTAATTTAGGTTAGTTCCCCCCCACACCACGTAATAGCAATTTAAATGGAAAGATCTTAATAGACCTGCTTAAATCACCTGAAAGCCTAAGACACATGTGGTGGGAGGAGTTTATTCAAGGATAGATCAGAGCTGGGAGGAAGTAAGTGAGTGCAGTCGAGATAGAGGAGAGAGGATGCAGGCAAGCATGGCAAGACTCAGGCTCTTGAGCGTTTGATTGTGAGAAGGCTCTGGTAGAGGGGGCAAGGCTTGGGAATGGTTTTACTCCCTGCAATGATCATGTTTATTAGCTTCTTGGTCACCATGATGGGTTTGCTTTCTGATTCCGGGACTTGGTTCTCTGGTGTCTAAATAAATGCTTTTCTTCTGCCTTCTATATAGAAAGTCTTTTATATTTTGTGACTGAGAACTACACCAGCATATTCAGTCACCAACAGAGCTGTGAATATTGCCTTGGCCACACACCCCAGTACATCACAACTATCCATTTCCAGAACTTTATCCAGGGAATCCATTCTTCACTCAGTAGAGTTAGAAAAAAATTTGTCTTATGTGTGGATTGTGTGTCTGTGTATGTGTGTGTACCAGTGGAACAAGTAACATAGGATAAGCATATATACTCACTCTAGTCCAAAACAAAAGGCCCATTCAGAAAGCCTTTCTATCTGAATAGACCTACTTGAGCTTATATTCCATTGATGTAGGTCTTAAGAGCTCAGGATCATCATGACATGATACAGCTTCAGGGTAATAATATACTGGAAGGTATACACAGATTATATAGTTGGTGCAAAATATGGCTGTAGTAAGGAATACTTAGGTTCTATAAATTTTCATGAATCACTTGTTCTCTGTATGACCCTGGGGAAGTCATTTAACCTCTTGTCTATCTCACTTTTCTCCTGTGTAAAGTAGGAATGATAAATAATAGTACCTGTTCCATAAGAATAGTGTGGAGATCGAATGAGATAATATGTGCGCAGTGCTTTGCAGACCTTAAAGGACTGTTTAAAGACCAGCTATTATTTTTATTAGGTATTTATTCAGTACTTCTTTATTGAACGATATATACACAAATATACATACTATACACAACATGATCTAGACATCTTTACACAATAAACCCTTGCTTTGTGGGTGTATGTTTGTCTCAACTTGAATAAAAAGAAATTTAAAGTCAAATATAGTAAGATATAAGACTGTAAGTTCATCTGTACAAAGCAAGACTTTGAAGAGATGACTTCCAACTCCTTTTCCACTCTCAGATTGCATGATTCTGCACTTCTGAATTTAGGGATAACATTCTACAAAGTAATTGGTGGGTAAAATAAGCATAGTCTTTGCAATATCATCAATCCAAATCAACACACCTAGCATCTATTGAAGGCCTACGATACGCGAAGAGATGGTCAGAAACTCTTTAATAGTGTTAAAGCTGGACAATTTATTGAGCTTTACTCAAATCAATGAGATTGCAAACAGAGTGATAAATCAGACGGAGGTTTAGCCTAACAGTTAAAAACACTGCTAGGCAGTGGACTTATCCCTGAAATTAAAATCTCCTATAGCAATATTAACTGACTCCCCTGCAATTAATTTGTTTCATGCTCAACTTCTCAACCTCAAGAAAATGTCCACTGTTTTCAGATACTACGAATTTTGCTGACCCAGAACAATGGAAGTTTAGGAGCTATGCATTCCTCCACGAGCACATAAGCCTGGCTCTTCTCTCTTATAATTCCTCCCCACAGATTACTTAGTAGTTCTCTTTTTTTTTTTTTCTATATAAAGATCTGTAGAATGCCAATGTGGACTTCAGTGACAGAGGGAAAATTGATAGGATTGGGACACAGGTTGACTTTTTCAAAGGTGTTAATGCACAGAAGAAGGCAGCTAGATGACATAGTGGATAGGATACCAGGTTTAGAGTCAGGAAGACTTATATTCCTGAGTTCAAATCCAGCCCCAGGCACTTAGTAGCTGTGTGGCCCTGGGCAAGTCACTTAACCCCATTTGCCTGAGTTTCTTCATCTGCAAATATGAGCTGGAGAAGGAAATGGCAAACCACACCAGTACCCAAGAAAACCCAAAAAAGCGTTATGAAGGGTTGAGCATGACTGAAACATGACTGAACAATTGATTTATAATGGGGCTTAGTAATAAATTTACTTCTATGCCTATCACTTGTAAATATCACACAAATGAAATGTGCAGAAGCAGATGTATATCATCCCTCATTTAAAGTGTTTTTCTTCAGAGGTCCCCTGAGGTTAGAGTGATGGGTCCTTCACTAAAACTATGCATACTCTTTTGCTTGAGTAGAAATAACCTAAGTATTGCAGACAAGACACATGAATTCAGGCGTTGGTTTAATTATTTCATTTCAACTCAGCAAGAATTTATTAAGCAACTCTTATATTCCAGGCCCTTTTCTAAGTTCAAATATAAAAGTAAGACCATTCCTACTTTCAAGAAGCTTACAGTTGAAAAGGGAGCATATACATATGTGTATATGTTATGAGGGACTTGTTTTTCTTTTTAGGGGGAAGTAGGAGGAACTAAAAAAATAAAGATTTGCCTACACGTGTGTGTGTGTGTGTGTGTGTGCGTGTGTGTGCGTGCGTGTGGGTAGATAAGCGATAACACCAATAGGGGATTGTTAACCATGGAAAGGTATTTTGATGTGAGAAATTACAGGGATAGTAAATGGAAGCATAGGGCAGTCAACTGACACACTTGTCCCAAAAGGAATGATATTATTGCATTTATTCTAATTCCCAGAGGACGATGTGGACAGGAGCAATTCCTGCCTGGTGACAGGGGAGATACTAAGAAGATAGATAGTTGGTATTCTGGGATGTGAAGCTCGCTGTGGTCTGGGGCTGGCCACATATAGTAGGAGATGCTGGTTTGACGACAGGGCAGGAATTTCAAGTTGTTTAATTAACATTTTTTTACATTTACTTATCGATTACAAGGGGAAGGAAGCTTTGACTTTTGCTGGCACTTTATAGATCTGGGATTATGAAGATTAAATAGCAAACTTCTTGATTTGGTTATGTGTTTTTTTAAAACTATATATATATGCATATAAATATATATACGTATATATATAAAATCGAACATTAAAGCAATTCTTTATGATTACTACATAAATAAATATATAGTTAGAATATTATTTAAAGATATATAAAAGTGTTACTAACCTTTAACAGCTATAAATTTTAACCTTTCCTCCCTACTTTTATATTTTGTATATTTGCGTGGAATTAAGGCATTCCTATATAGCTATGAGGGAGTTCACAGGACATTAGCCAGTTAAGTGTGGACAAAGTATTTTCCCATGCTATGTCATACCTGGAGATCTACCTAGAGACAAAACAAACACACCAAAAACTAAAGAGAAAAACAATAAGCTGAGTCAGAGAGCAGGATAAGGGCAAGGATATAAATGTTTGTTTCTCACGATAACCCTGTAAGATTATTGCAAAATAACATCAAAAGTCACGCCCATGCTTCACAGATGAAGAAGTGAGGGTTTGAGATATTATCTAGAGTTGAGAAGACATATATTTTTATTGGTTGGAATGAAAAAGTGCTACAAAGATCATTCATCCCTATTAGTTTTGCCACCTCTGTGCTTTATATGGACCATAATTGTCAGCACAGAAGTGGAAAGGAGTTGACTAGAATTTCCTCATGCTGAGTCAATCCTAAATAGAAACAGGAATATAAGATAATTTGAAATACAGACTTAAAATAGCTATGAGATTCTCCAGCTATCTGTCTTCATGAAGATGAAGTTCTACATCACAGAAGAGCTAATATAGCCACTGGAGCTATAAGCTAAATAATTAGCATCCCCCTCCAACTACAAGAAGTAAATGACATCACAGATGAGGAGACCTATGGACAGTAGCAGAAATAGCAGCTCAACAAAGAACATGCATTGCAGTTGAAGACCAGCAGATGGTGGCAGAAAGCAGTAGGAGCTAAGAGTAGATGCCCAGGAGAGAGCACAGATGCTGAAAAGAAAGCAGCAAAGAGGAGCATATTCAGATCTCCAAAGGATACTGTTAGCTCCTCAGTGACAGTCATGAGTTACCACATATATTTGCTTTATAAACATACTTCCTTTACATGTGCCTTTACAATTTTTGTCCCAAGGTGGTAACTATGTATGAGTTATTTCATCAACGTTCACTGCTAGAGACACCTCTATTTCCCCACTGGTGGTATGATAATCCTTGGGAGAGTATAGGTCTTTATATACAGTGGAAATCATTCTTGGCCTATATTTTTATATATTGTTTGGTTAAATACCTTTGCTTTCAACTGTATCCTCTGGTTAGCCTAGTATAAGAAAACACTTTGATGGGGACCCATAAGCCATAGTTTTGAAACACAAAGTACCTCAAAAATAGTGTCACTTTCTATAGATGAGAATTGAACTTGACACATAATAAGCACTTGGTAAGTGCTTTTTATGCATTTATTTGTCCTTTAATTCACTTAATATGTATTCAACACTAGGTTTAGTGCTGTAGACCATAGAAAAAATGTATTTCTTATTTCTCAACGCTTGAAATCTATTTCCAAGAGGAGGTATGAGCACATAAAACTTTGAATCATAATATGAAAGATATTTGTGCCCTAATTGGCAGAGGGTTGGATTCTGAGTTTGAAACCTTCAGGGTGAACCTGAGCACATCATGCTTTTTGAGCCTCAAGTTTTTCATCAGTAAAATAACGGCTATGTCCTATGGCTGTTGTGAAGATCAAACACATAATGTAGTGAAAGTTCATTGCAAACCTCAAAATGCTGGATAGATGAGAGCTATCATCATGTCATCACTGAGGGCATCGTCACCATTATCACCACCACCACCAATATCGTCATGGCTAGGTGCTCCATGATTACTTTGGCCATGAATGCATCCTCTGATTTCGACAGCATTTGTTGATCTCATCTTTCTCTGACTATCCATGTCATTTAGAGTTTTCAACCACAATATTTAATTTTATACTTTTCTAATTACCTTAGATGGGTTAGTCTAATTTCCCCTAATAGTCTGCACCCTCCATGATCCATAGGCTCATAGATTTAGAGAGGGAAGGTATCTTAGAGGCCACTAAATCCAATACTTGCCTTTTACATAAAGAAAATGAGCCTCAAAGAGGTAAAGTTATGTCATTAAGACACAAAGGGACACAAAAGTAGCGTAGATTTCTATTGTCTAGGTATGATGACATATAGTATATATTTAACAAGTGCTTATTAGTCATTTATTCTTTCCATCACTTACCATGTGCTCAGCCTCAGGCTCAGCGCATCATTGCTGTTCATCATTTGTTCTCCAAGAAGACCAATGACTTTAGGAAGGTGATGTGTTGACTTGTAAGTGAACTGGATTTAAATGAGGCAGAGGTGTGCAAAGTTGTCAGCCTTATTCTCTCCTCCAGGGTCACTGGAGTCCGGTGGCAAAACATAGGTCAGGACAACTGGCATTAGCCCTGATACAAAGGGAGATATTGGCCTTTTAAAGGTAAGTTTTGCCTGAGGCAATGCCCATTCAATAATTAAAGGCTAGATAGGAATTGAGGCAAAGGACAGCTTAGTTTGCCTTTCATTAAACAATCAATCCGGGAGGGGAAGAACCTTAGAGTTTCTGGACAAAATAGAAGCAATTTCTATTTATATGAACTCTTAGCCATCAAAACCCAATCAATGAGCAAGTGAGGCTTGTGTTGGGACCAATTATTGACCAATTAATGAGAGCCAGAATGATTTGGATTTAAAGGCATATACAAGTAGTCCTATTTGAATCACAATGGGCTTTAACAAAGCCGGTTTTGCAGACTTATATAGTTCAAGAATCATAGAAAGCCACATGAGACAAAAAAGTTAATTGTCCCAGTTTTGGGGGGAAAAATCAGAATAAATGAATAGGGAAGTAAAAATAATTCTAGCCCCCAAACTTCAAGATACCTTGTAAAGTATAAACCATCAAAATTTTGTATTCCTTTGGACAGAGCACACATATTCCCTATGTGGACAGAGGGAAAAGAAAAGGAGGAGGAGAAAGAGGAAAAGGAAGACAAGGAAAAAAAATAGGAGCATTGTCCAACTGAAACTGGTATTGTGGGAAATACAAGGGCCATACATAGTCTGAGACTGTATTTGAACCCATGACTTACTGTCTTACTTTCAAATCATCTCTTGTGAGGCTCAAAAGATTTGAAAGGAGGGTTTGGGGGCTCTCCACAATAGATAGAATTGTCCAGTAATTCAAAGGACCTACTGACAGGTGAGAACTGCCAATCAGACAAGACTCATACAAGCCAATAACCAAAACAGAAAGTGAAAACTTGGATGGACAGACAATTCTGGCTGTCATCGCTTTCTGTAAATCTGCCATGGTAATGGCAGAACAGGCTGATTTAAAGCAATTGTTCAACAAAACATTTCTGCCGTTAGGAAATTGCCAGCTGTACCCATATATATATGCTTGTTTATCTCATACAGAAACACCAGTCTGTCACTATGCAGTTTCAATCACAAGACCAACCTAAAAATGTTATATGCCCTCTTCTTCCTCCACACCCTTTTCATTTACTCCAGTCCAGAATAAATGTGTTGTCTGAGTAGCATATCACATTTGTCCAAAGTTAGAGAGATTGGAAGAAACACCCTTTGATATACTGTTTCATTACTTAGATTTGTGACCAACCCTCTTTACCAGTATCTTCCATCACTTAGAAAACCACCTCTTCTTCCTTGTCATGTTCTATGCTCGAGAGCTCCTTCATGAGAAGGAATAGATGTCAACTCTGTATTTTCACTGGAGAATATTCAGGACCCTGAAAGCATGAGGTCAGGGGATTATTCTGAAGCTATTGATTCACAAGCACCATACTTAGAAGTGGTTGTACAAAGAATTAAACAAATTAGTTCCTGTGCCCAAGGAATCTACCTCTTTATAAAGATGACAAAGTATGTCTATGTATAGGCAGCCAGGTTGTGAAATGCTTAGAATACTAACCTTGGAGTTAAGAAGAACTGAGTTTGAATCTGCCCTCAGACATTTGCTAGCTGTGGGACCCTGGGCAAATTACTTAAAGTTTCTCAGCCTCAGATACTTCATTATTAAAATGAGGATAAAAATGACATCTATATAACATCTAGTGAATATCACATAATGCCTTTGTAAACTCTAAATTTCTATGAGTGCTAATTATTATGTATGAATGTATATATGTGCATCAGTATGGGTATATGTCATCTATATCTACATCTATAGCTATACACTCTGTAGCTAAGACTATGTCATCTATGGCCATAGCTATATGCAGAATAGGGACTAAGCATATGATTTCTTTGGTCAAGTGAATTGACAGATGAAGAAAGACCCTCTCCCAGTTCAGGTCAGCACCTTCTCTGTAACTTCGACTCTTGGAACAGACATAGCTTAAATGATTATCTCAGTGTCAAAAAGAGAATATATGTCAAAAACAGGACTTGATCTAAACCATACTGCCTCTATTAACGATATAATAGATAATAATAAAAATAATAGACAAAAATACCAGATTTTTTTTGGAGAGGAGGCTGAGGGGCGAGCATCTGGGTAGATCAGGGATGTCCTCATGGACAAAACGATACTTTTTGAGCTTTGAAGGAAACTGGAGATTCCAAGAGGCAGAGGAAAGGCAGGAATAAATTCTAGGATGGAGGATATCCAGGACAAAATCCAAGAGTTAAGAGTGAAGAGATGAAATGTTTTGTGACGTATCACACACACACACACAACACAAACACATACACAGCTTCTGCAGAGACCACAAGCTAAGGATCCTGTGTTATCTTTGGGACAAATTGAAAATTTCATATCAAAAATAAGATTGGTCATTTCAAAAAGTTTGAGTGTGATTTGTGGGGTGAATAGTGGGGTGAGTTTGATGGTTAAGAAGACAGTGCCAGCTGCACACCATCATCAGAGCAGAGATCCATGGGCCTCTAAGGAGCATTAGCTTTTTGAAAAAAATTTCAACTGGCTAAATTTAGGGTGTTAAGAAAACGAAATCTGAGAATATTCACTGGTTCTGAGCCCAGTGCTTTTTAACTTGTGTTTGAAATAGACAGCATCTTTATTCATTTTAATCCCTGGCCTCTCAGATTTTGTTCTGAGCTAGTTAAAAAAAAAGTGCTGAGATCCATATAAAGTTCAGTAATTCTACTCCCTTTACTTAAATGATCTATTTCAGTTGGACTCCTACCTGATAGTGATGGTCCTGTGGCTTTTCTGTGAAGAATTTTCAGTGATTGTGCAAAAAATATTGACATCTTCCTTAAAACCTCTTTTCCTCCTTCCACATTAAGGTGGCCCTTAGTCCCAAGACCTTTCAGTCCCTCTCACACCTTTTTTCTTCTTTAAAGCTAGTTTACAAAAAAAGAGAAAAAAAGACAGCATCTATTTGCCAAACACTGTGGCTTCCTTCTTGCAGATTTAACCTTAGGAACTTCTCTCTGTGAGGCCCAAGAATTGGCCCCTAGTCTTTCTTTCCTTCACTCAGGGGACCCTCGAGGTGGTATGACCAGATTCAATCCTGACAACCTAAGAAATATGCTGAATTCCTCTCGCATTCTTTGGCTCACTAAATCTCAACTCTGCTGCCCTGGAGTAAAAAGCACTTAAAGTTTGGGTTTTGACATGTCAAGAGTATCCCTAAATTGAAAAGTAGAAAGATACTTAGCAAAATATGAATCAGATATGGGCTGTTTTGAGTTTTTGTTTTTTTTTTTTCCTACACACAAAAGAAGTGCTAAATATAAAATAATAAAAGTATGCAGAAAATCTAAAAGCAGGGTTCCATATTTTAATGTAAAACTTCTGTTATACTCTCCTCAGATGTGTTACTTGGATCTTATACAAGTTTGCAGGACTTCTAATGAGGCACTGTAACATTTCACTGTCCCCTCAGTGTTCATTTCTACTGGCCAGTCAGGCTATCATTTGGAGGCCCTCTATAACTCTCAGATTCACAAGGTGACTCCCAGTCCCGACATATCCATGGATATTCAGTCACCTACTTATGAGAGGAAACACAGAGTTCAAGGTCATCCAATAGAGTCCCTATCCCCAAATTTCCATATAGGAGCAGTTGCCATGAAGCCAGATTTTGGGAGGGAGGCTATCCTCATTCCTACTACTCAAAAGAGATGCTTAAAGGACATTTTTACTCTCTGAAGCCAGGAAGAAAAAAGAAGAGATAAGCCAACAGTTACCTGCTTTATTAAGGTGGTATATTAAGGTACACTCTCATGGGCCCTTTCTGTTAAGTGGTCAATAAAAGGATGGTTTCATCATCACCTAGTATGCCTAAACATTGTCATAGCACACATGATCAAACAGAATTATTCAGGGAGCTCTGTACATGCCATGCTCAACTCCCTGTTTTACCAGTAAATATATATATATATATATATATATATATATATATATATATATATATATATATATATATATAAGGATTTTTACAAAGCAAGGGAGATGAAACAAATAATTCTTTCTTGTATTCCTTCTTCAGATTTACTTAAATTTGGGGGCAGCTAGGTGGTGCAATGAATAGCACACCAGCCCTGAAGTCAAGAGGACCTAAGTTCAAATCTGGCCTCAGACATTTGACATTTACCAGCTGTGTGACCTTGGGCAAGTCAACCCCAGTTACCTTGCCTTCCCCCCTCAAAAAAATTTAAAAAGCTATTCACTCACTGGCTCCAAGTCCTACCATCTGGTAGTGTAGATTTATCTTGCTACCTTCTTTCTAAGGTCTGAGCTGCTATTACCACATCCTTGTTCTCTACCACCTGGCACATAGTAGGTAGTCAATAAATGTTGATTGGTTGACTATATATTATTTTTCCTTGGAGAATGTCTGCCGTTTGTTTCTTCTTAGTCCTCACTCTCAGTGACCGTTGTGTCCTCTTCTCATGGTTCCATATGATATGGTGAATGGGTTTGGAGTCCAATACCTTGGGAAGGTCAAGTTCAACCTCACTGTTTACTACCTTTGTGTGTGTGTGTTCGTCCTTTGTTGCTGAAAAAGACTATGCCATCAGAGATATGACTTGCACTTGACTTTGTTTTGAGTGAGGGAGGTCTGTTACTACCTTTATGATTCTGAGCGAATGACTCTGCCTCTCCCAGCCAGTTTCTTCATATGAAAAGAAAGGATATTGGGCTAGATGAGGTCAAAGCTAAGAATTCTGATGCCTAGGACAGAGTGGGAAAGAGGGGAAAGAATAAATTCCCCCTAGTTCTTTCTACATTCTGGCTGGGAAATCCTAGGAAGGGGACAGAGGAAAGAGGACAAAACTACAATTTTCTTTTGAAAATGTTCTTTTAGCAACCCCCGGGAAAAGGTAGAAAAGAAATAAGGCAGTGTATAGTAAGGGTTGGGTGGGGGAATTTTGGACAGTGAGGAGTTGTGGACTTTCTTTGTGTAATACTAGCTCTCCTGGACCTCACCATCTGAAGTTCAGGTGTAATATATTTCACCCCTTCGGAAAGGTTCTACAGCAATCTTTAAGAGAGACTGGAGGGGGAAGCACTAGGGGCTCTCTGCCAATGGCTTAAGTTCCCACCAAAGTGCTTCCTTCAGTATTAGGGGGTGACCCCCTGAACTTCATTTCCATTTAGCTACTAATAGAATTAACTTTAGCAAAGGAATATTTCCTTCAAAAGTATAATCACAAACATACAAATTATTCCCTGACAAAGTAGGAGGCATATTGTTTACCTCATCCCCATGTCACCTCCTGCTCTGAGGTGGGGGAAAGGAATTAGTTTCACAGCTTATTTAAGTTTCTATAGAGTACACAGTCCCAGTTCCAAATCTAATCTCTTCCTGAGGCTCGAGTCCCAGGCACTCTAGATTCTCAGGACTTCCCTACTAGGATGGTTTGGCTGTATCATCCTACCTGGGATCCTAGTTCCAAGGTCATCATGGTTCAACCTCCCAAGTCTAATGGGGATCACCACCAGAACTTGAAACTGAGGACAAAAAAAACAGAAGAGAAATAAACACCCCTGAGACTATTTCTCAGAGCTAGGGTAAGAAAAAGCAGAAAAAGGAAGTCTTTCCCCTTCCATGGGTTCAATTAATTCATGGTTCCTTCACAATGGGTAAAATAGTAATCTTCACCCTTTAGATACAGCAGGAAAGAGTGAAAGCCAGAAAAAGAGAGGCTCCCTCAGTCTCATCAGTTTTAAAGACAAAGACTTCTAGTTAGGCAGCACATCAAAGGAGGCTACCCCTTTCCAAATGGTAGAGGACACAGAGCACCTCCACGTTAGGCAATCTAACGTACTCCAAAGGCCCTGTTATACATTCCCTTTATTTGAAATTTGTCATCCTTGGCAAACCAGCAGGAGTGTGTGGTGTTTTTTTTTTAACACAATTCTTGTTCCAAATTCAGAACAGTTCTCCATGGTCACTGAGGAGGCACAAGCAATGTTCATTCTTTTGCTTCCCCTGTGTCATACAGTGAAGTCTCCAAAGAATCAACGTTGCATGACAATGTACAATGAACAGTACCTATAAAAATTACAGTTATTCCCCCAATACAAAGTTCTGTAGATTCACAAAACAAGAACATTTCACCAAGTTCCCAAATACAAAAGCTTGCAAATTCAATAAAGTAAAGAATATTTTCACATTTTATCCAATATTTTCTACTTACTTAGATCTAGCTTTACAAGACCTTTATGAATCTAGAACTAATAAATAAAAGTGTGTATAGAATGATGTTACACATGTATACGTATTTGTGTCTAATGGTAACCATCTCTAGGGTAAGGAAGAAGGGAAGGTAAGAAAAAAGGAAAAAAGTTAAATGATAATTTTATGATATATTTAAAGGGAATTGCAAGTTGTACACAATAGATTTGCAGTTTCATGTACAATCATCTTTTTTATTCTACTATCTTGTAGAAATGCTTATTTTACTTCATAAATTAAAAAGAAAATAAAGAAAATTTTAAAAGAAAAAAAATCAGGTTCCATCTTGAGCAGAAACCTTGTCCACACAGCTGTCTAAACTACAAGGAACTTTCCCCACAGTGATTTGGGACCATCTTTTTTCAAATGAGAAACTGTCCTGGGTGGAAACTCTTCTAATGATATTTCAGTGCCTAAGGGTTATTCAGCAAGGTCCCTTTCTACAGAAGGCACAGCAAAATTCTATAGGTGTCCCTCTAGCATAGGCATACTTCATAGATGTCCATGCAGTTTCCTCTGCATCCCTTATCCTAAAGGCCACCTGAAATTGCCCATTAAACCCTTGCTACGGCCAGGGCCTACCAAACAGAATTACAAACTCAACCATCAAGTACTCATTTTGAGAAATAGACATTTTCTTTGTAAAAGTATCCAAGGAACTCTTGGGAAAGGGGAAGAGAATGAGGTAGAAGGAGGGGCATAGAAGACAGTCTGACCCATTCATATTTGTCTCATTCCAGAAGGATACAAAGAGTCAGCAAGGTGGAGGGACAAGCTTTCTGTGGTGGAAATAGGCACTACAAGAGGGACAGGAAACTCAAGTTAGAGTTGAATGTAGTACCCCATGGCAAACAGCAGCAGGCAGTAAATGGCAGGTGAACCAAGGGTCTGGGACCATTCTAGAAAAGTGCTCACACTAGGAAAGGGATCCTATTGGTGCCCTAGCATAAGATATCCCTGGAGAGGAAGGAAAGAGTATCCTTAGACAATAAATGGTCTGTTCAGTCTTGTAGGTGCTGAAGGAAATAGAAAATCTGACAACAGAGTGGGAGGGGTGTGAGGTCCTCATGGTACAAGGCATCCTTCTTATTCTGCCCCACTTTTCCTTTCTGTAAAGTCAAGAGAGATATAGCTGGAGCAAGAACATACCTTATTCTTGATGAGAACCAGCATTCCCTTCAGTATATACAGCTGTAATCCCTGGCCCTTTCTCTAGCATTTAAAAAAATATATTTCATTGTTTCTTTCAGCCAGCAGATTTTGCATAAATCCAGAAAGATTAAACCAATCTAGTTCTACTAACAATAATTCAAAAGTAAAGAGGTTTCATCAAGCTCTAGCTTTCTCTCTGATCCGACTCTTAGCTACATCATTACAATAGACTAATTGCAATCATCTACTAAGTCATTATCAAGGAACTTGACTCTTACTTAATAGACAGAAGATTTTTTTCTTTCCCCTTCAGGCCAAAAGATCATTTAAATACCTTTTAAGAATGGTTATTTAAAATGTACAAAGTCACTAGTTAAAGAACACACTTAGTCAAGCAAAAAGGTTTTGTGAAAGCTAATAGATATTGCTCTGCAGGATGTGGATCATCTTTTTTTTTTTATCAGAGCATTTAAAAGGTTAATTAAAATTATTCTTAACTGCCATTCCCAATCATTTTACAATAAAGGACCTTGGCAGAAGAGAAACGCATCTCAGGAGAACTCAAATTCCACACAATGCTTTATGATTGGCAAAGCTCTTTCCTCACTATGACCTTGCAAAATAGGTAGCATAATTATTTATAAGCTTAGCAGCCAAATGGCACAGTGGATAGAGAAGGAAACTTGGAGTCAGAAAGATCCAAATTCAAGTAATGTTTGAGGCACATCCTAGCTGTGCTACCCATGGCAATCCATTCAATTTCTCTGAATCTCAGTTTCCTCTTCTGTAAAATGAGTATCATAAGCTGTTAAAGTGTAAAGTGAGATAATGTTTGTAAAACACTTAACAAAAGTTAAAGTGATATACAAATGCCAGTTATTATTAGTCATTCAGTAGTTAATGAGAATTTATTTAGATATAGCTATGTGCCAGGAACTATGTAAGTACTGGGGATAGAAAACAAGCAAAAGATAGCCCTTGCCCTCAAGGAACTCACAAGCTAATGGGGGACACAATGTGCAAATTATTATATACAAAAGAGATATGTACATGATATATGGGAAATAATAAAGGGGAGGCATTAGCATTAAGTAGGATTGGAAAAGGCTTCCTGCGGAAGTTGGGATTTTATCTGGTACTTGAGGGAAGCCAAGGAGACAGAGATAACGACAGAGTTCGAGGAATGGGGATAGCCTAGAAGAGTCATGGATTGTCTTATTCAAGAAAGAGCAAAAAGATGAGTGTCACTGTATTGCTGTATATGTAATGGTGATATGAAGAAAACAAGGAAGGCAAAAGGTTATGAAGAGCTTTAAATACCAAACAGATATTCATGTTTGATGCTGGAGGTAACAGGGATCCACTGGGGTTTATTGAATGGGAAAAGGGGTAGAGGTGAAATTGGTCAAACCTGCACTTAAGGAAAATCAATTTCATAGCTGCATTAAGAGTGGATTGCAGTTGGGAGGGACCAACCTGTAAGCTATTGTAATTGCTCCAGGATGAGGGGATGAGAGCCCACACCAGGGTGGCAGCAGTGTCAGAGGAGGGAAAGAAGTATATATGAGAGATTATAGAGGTAAAATTGATAGGACTTGACAACAAATTGGAGTATGAGAGAGTGTGGAGGGGAGGAGATCCTAAGGTCTAAATATCAAACTTGTGTGATTGAGATGTTGGTGCCCCCAACAGTAAGATCAAAGTTCACAAGAGGGGAGGACTTTTAGGGAAAAAATAATAAGTTCGGTTTGGGGCATGTTGAGTTTATTATTATTATCTTTGTTTTGGAGATGAGAAATTGAATCTTAAAGAAATTAGATGAATAGTCCAACAAGAGAAGGAAACAAGCATTTTATTAAGCACCTACTACGTACCAGGCTTTGCGCTAAACACTTGATAAATTTTTGTCTCATTTGATTCCGCCAGACAGAAAGCAATTTCTCCAAGTTCACATGACTATGAAGTATCCGAGGCTACACTTGAACTTAGGTTTCCTTTATTCCAGGACCAGGGCCCCATCCACTGGGCCACCTGGCTGTCTCAACCTCATAAAACTAGTAAATGGAAGACCAAATACTTGAACCTCAGATATTTTACTCCAACAATCTTTTTAGGTTGTCAGAGGTACCAAATAGCTTTGGTATTTTAACCTACTACAGACATTCCTCATTGGTGTTGTGTGTCTCCATTGGTACTGATTGCAAAAAGGTGGTAGAGGAAGAAGAGGAAAGATTCCTGGATTTGGAAACTGAGAATTTGGATTCAGATCCCAGCTCTGCCACTTACTAGTTGTATGAATGTAGGAAAGTCACTTAACCTCTGAATGCCTCAATTTCTTCATCTGTATAATGAGGAGATTGAACCAGACTTCTAAGTATCTTTTTAGCTCAAATTCCCTAAAGTAGGTACATACCAAGAATTTATATTTATATAATAGTTTAAGTTTAGAAAGAGTCCATAAGTTGAAAGAACTGTCATTTTTTTCCCAACCAGCAGATTCTTCTCCATTTGACTTCCAAAGACTGGCATAATGGAAAGAATGCTAGATTTCTTGGTAGAAAACACCGGTTCAAATCTCTTTTCCTCCCCATTACTATTATCCATGTGACATTTGGGAAAGTCACTTCTCTGGGCCTTTTTTCTCTCATCTAAATGAGGCAATAGAACTAGATGACTCACTCTCAAGGTCCCTCCCAGCCCTAAATCTGTGCTCCTATGATGACAGTCTTTTAACCCCAACTCCTATTTCTCTAAAGCTATAGCCTTCAAGACTAGAAATTACTACTTAGATGTCTCCCTTCTTAACACTCTAAATTATAAAGCTTGACTGCTTTTAAAGGGACTTTTTTTTCCCCTTTCTAGAGAACATCATTTTGGTGCCCTATTTTTTTTAAACAGAGCTATAAAGTGATTTTCCCACAGAAATGCTTTTAGGTGCCCTGGGCTATAGTAGAGTAACTTGCTACCAAGCTTATTTGAATTTTATATGGTGGAAAAGGCTATTTCAAGGACCTCCCTTTGAAAATACTGGCATCTCTACATCCTGGAAGCTCTGCCCAGTGGCCTGGAATTATTAACATTAACTTGGCCTGGATAAAGTTGTTAGTCTGACCCTGTAGTGTAACCAATAAAATATTCATAACTTTCTCTAAGGTACATAGATTTTTATTAGCTTTATATGGTAGGGATATAGCACATAGTGAATAATATAATGGCATCATTCCAATGGATTGGCAACTTATCATGACTAGACCAATAAACTGAGAATACAATTTAATATAGACAAATGTAAAATAATAAGTCTGGAGACAATGAACCAAAACACAGGGTGCATATTAGATGTACTATGGCCATTCAGCGTAATGACCAGGAAAATGATTTAGGGTTTTCTGGGCTGAAATGCTTGGGGCCAAAAGCCCAGAGTTGTCTGCTATGTGAATAGAGACACATATGATGCATAGAATACAAATCAAATGATGTGGTGGGAATACATCAGAGAATGGCAGCTATATCCCTGCAGAGCTATAGCTATGATTTCCATCACCAGTTCATTGGAGATAGAATATGGCCTTGGTAGGGAAAATATAGCATATTTTCAGGATTATGTATTGTAGATCATCACTACTGTAGCAAGGCAAATTAAGGATAGATATCAGGAAGGACTTCCTGGCACTAATAGCTATAAAACTGTGTTATCAATATTAGAAACAGGGATTGAACCTGTCATTTCATTGGTAGAGGAAACTTCCAAATAAGGAAACTCCTTCTACCAGTGTAGGTAGCATCTTCTCTGCAATTTACGGTTTTAGAGAATTGCCTTGAGAATTGAGAGGTTGGGACTTATCTACAATTCATAAATACATGTCATATTAAATTCACAATTATGCATAATTATGAACAGGTGTTTACACATGTATATTATTGCATGTTGGTTTTATGTAAGATTTATTTATCAGGAATTATTGTTCATAATGACATATAATTATGTCCACCTCATAGTTATATCTATCTATCTATCTATATATATATATATATATATATAATTGTGAACCTAACAATCGTATGTATATGAATATATATATGTGTGTGTGTGTATGTACATGTGTATTTGCCTATGTATACTCCATCTATAGACACCATTTCCAACTTTGCCCCAAAGAAAGAGACGTTAAATTCCCCACATAGTGGTCACTATTCAGATCTGTAAATTGACAGACAAATTCCTTTTTCTCAACTCTCCCTCTCTTCCTGTGACCCACCAAGGTTGTCCTTGAGAATTTTGATACAATCTAGGTTGTGTGATGTCTCTCAGGTAGTTAGGAAACTTTAACATGAATTAGAAGGTCATAAGTAAATGAAGTTTAAGTAAAATACAGTAAGACCCACTCCTCCACTGGGGGAGAATTTTCAAAGTGAGAAGACAGTTTCCAAATTAAAAAATGATATCCTAACGAGGAACTCTACTGCACTTCCCTCTAAGGAGAACCCTTGTGGTGTCCATGAGTCAGGCCTAAGTAGAGAAGTGGCTTTAACCTCATTCTTGGGATATTACCCTCATCCTGGGGAAAAATGTTCTGAGAAGTTTGCCTTAGATGAAGATCCATAGTATTTCACACACAATTAGCTGAATATTGAACAAGCTAACTCTAACAGAATCTTCAATAAATTAGAAATAAACTTTCTATTCTTGAAGACTGTTGTTGAAGATCCCCTGTTTACCAGAATTTCCATGAGGAAAAAAACTTGCTTTCAATGTCCCACAGAGCATGTTCTTTAGACCATAACCTTAATCGGGCAAGGAAGTCTTAACCCCAGACTTTTGCTAGCTATTCACTCATCTAGATGAAATCGTCACAAACAATCCTGTCTAATAGGAAGTAAAATATCTATGTGCTAGTAAAGGGCAAAATAACTTTATATTTTCTATTTTGTCAGACTTCCTAAGCTAAGATTATACATGAAACTTCTTTCCCATATAGCTTATATAAATTCCCTTTCTCTTGAATTTCTAAACAATATTTATTATGAACTTGTGAGCTAATTATTTGAGAAAACCAATAATTTTGGCATGACTTCATTTTGAGACTGCAATGGTCATGCATGTCGATTCCAATGACATGAGAGTCTCTTAAAATGACTGAGCTTGAGCAGATGAAGCCAGACTGAGCCAGTTTCTCCAACTTTAGTTAGTTCTCTCACTATTGTGGTAGCTTTCATCACTTTTTTGTAAACAATTGCTTAAATGTACTTTTTATGCTGAGTTATTCATTCTATGGCTTTTAAGAAAGGATATTACTCAAAGGCATCATACAAAAGTTGTAGCTCTTAACGAGTACACACTTGGGTTACTTTTAGAGCTATTGCACTGGCTATTGCTGTGGGAAAGTCCAATGGTCTAGGAATAGTTCAAGTCCGCAATGCAATAGAATCAGCTATATTGAAGTATAAATGAAAGTATGTAAAAAATAAAGGAAAACAATAAAGCTGACAAACTCTTGCTGAAAACAACATAAATAACCCTCAGAAAATAAGCAAAGACTTTCAGAGACATTCAGCAGCTTAAGGAGGATGTCTTTTATTCCTTTATAGTGTGACGTAGATTTATTTTTTTGAAATTTAATTAATTTGTTTTCAGTTTTCAACAATCACTTCCATAAATTTAAATTTTTCCCCCTCCATCCCCACATCATGCAATATCATATGGGCTATACACATACATTCTTATTAAACACATTTTCATATTAGTCATGTTGCATAGGAGAATTAAAATGAATGGGAGAAACCATGAGAAAAGTCACAACAAAACAAAACATCAAAAGATAAAATAGCTACTTCATTCTGCATTCCGATTCCATAGTTCTTTCTCTGGATGTGGATGGCATCTTGAATCAAGAGTCTTTTTGGAAATGTTTTAGGTTTTTGCATTGCTGCGAAGGACTAAGTCTGTCAGACACAGTCCTCACACACAGTATAACGCTGCTTATTTCAGTCAGCATCAGTTCATATAAGTCTTTCCAGGCTTTTCTGAAGTCTTCTTGTTCATCCTTTCTTATAGCACATTAGTATTCCATTACATTCATATACCACAACTCATTCAGTCATTCTCCAGTTATTGAGAATCCTCTCAATTTCTAGTTCTTGGCCACCACAAAAAGAGTTGCTATTAGTATTTTTGTATGTGTGGGACCTTTTCCCATGTTTATGATCCCTTGTTAGCCCTAGAAGGGATATTGCTGGGTCAAAGGGTATGCACGTGTTTGTAGCCCTTTGGGCATAGTTCCGCATTGCTCTCCAGAATCACAACTCGCAGCTCCACCAACAATGAACTAGTGCTTCAACTCTCCCACATCTTCTCCAACATTTATCATCTTCCTATTTTGCCATGTTAGCCAATCAGATAGGTGTCATGTGGTACCTCAGAGTTGCTTTGATTTGAATCTCTCTAATCAGTAATGATTTAGAGCATTTTGATATGACTATAGAGAGCTTTAATTTCTTCCTATACAACAACTATAGATAGCTTTAGTTTCTTCCAACATAGATTTCTTAGAAGTTGGAAAACCAGGGTAAGATTAATTCAAAAAAATAAACAGCTGCTAATCATGGATATGAAGAAAAAAATTGTCATGGGCAAGATAATATAAAGATTGGAGTACTGGAAACTACAAAGTGTAATTTTTACTGATCAAACTCAATTTTTGATTCAACCCTGTAAAAAACCATTTTAGGAAGAAGTCCGGATAAACCTGTAATATCTGGATATTATCATCAAAATAGAAAAAATTCATGAAAAAAAGATATGTTAGCAATTATTGTAAACTTTATCTCCATTGAAAGAGTGAAGAACTCTGTTAAACACATTACAATCCTGAGAAGCAAAATCTTTCTAAAATGATAGAGATTCTCAAATAGAAATAGAATTCTCCACCACAACTACAGACCATGCTCTATGTCATGAACGGTTAAGAAATTCGATCTATGAAATGGAGATAAACATGTTTTAGTGCTGTGGAAATGTGTCTGATTTAAAACACATTGAAACCTTATGGGCTATAATAAAAGCTGGACTTGGTAAAATGGACAGTTAGTCAAAGGTATGCCTTATATTGAAAGTGATATGTGGTTTTATTATGAACTAAAGAATATGTCAAAATCCTGGGGACTCAATGCCAAATTATGTAAAAGAAGTGACTGCGGCATAGAGCATGTTTTATATTAGTTGTGAAATATAAAATTTAAGATTTATTATATGTCAACAAATTTGTTTTGTCTCAGTTAATTTGCCCTGCACTGCATTGTGCTAGATACTTGTGTCAAAATAAAACAGTCCTTATCCTAAATTAGTTGGCATTCTGGAGGGCAAGAGTAACATGCATATATGAATGCAAACATTAATGCATACATGTACCTACTTATGTATACATCATACATTCATCTATACATATACATGGTATGTGGTATTTATACAAAATAACTACAGAGCAATTGGGGAAAGCAAATCTACAATAGAGGAGATCATGAAAGATTTTTTGTAGAAGGTGGTTTTTGAGCTGAGTGTTGAAATAATTAACGTACTTTAAATGTTGGAAGTGAAGAGGAAGTACTTTCCAGGATGTGGACACTTAGTGCAAAGAAAGGCATGTAGCCCAATGATGGACTGGCATTCACACATGAGGAATGGCAGAAAGACCAGTCTGGATGGACCACAGAGTGAAGGCAAGGGATAAAAACAGAGGTTGGAGCCAGGTTGTGAAGGTCTCTAGATACCAAAGGTCCTATATTTAATTCTAAACGAAACACAGAGACATTGGATACAGGATCTTAGAAACAATCTACTGGGAAGAAGAGAAAGGAGTCATTTTAAATTGATAGAAAGCACTAACAACTAGGAGCTCAAAAACTGCAAAGGTGTTATATGAGCTGTACTATTCCGAGTCTCTTGACTTAGAAGAAGTAGACAGAGATATACTTACTCGGATTATTCTTATGATAGTTTGGCTGTATTACAATTTAGGAAAAAGAGAGCAATTACCTCATGAGAAAAATGTTGTAAATCTCTATACATTTCTAAAAAGCCAGTCATTTACACATGCACACACACAATCACTATTATTTCTTGGTATCATGGGTTCAAAGCTGAACAGAAAGAACAGAAAATGGAAATATGGATGAGGTTCTATGAGGCAGGTGGGACAGAGTAGTGTGTGGACCCATGACAAATCATTGATCAATAAGAAATTGGAACAGTGATACAGGATAGAGAAGAATTAAATAACAGACACAGGGCTGAGCAAGCAGACAAATACCTAACGAAACTCAGTTCTCATCTGAATTGGGAATTCCAAAATACATGAGGGTCAAATCAGGAAAGGTCAAAAACATAAGCCAAAGTCCTATGGCTGCTTTTATTTTTATTTTGAGTCAAAGGACCTCTAGTCCTGATTCTGCTTCTCACTAGCTAGGTGACTTCAGACAATCTTGTTTGAGATTAGCTAGATTCATATGAGAAGTAGCAACTAAATCTAAGAACCAGCTCTGTCTGAGGAAGGCAAGAGACTCAGTGATTTCTTAATAGAACCGTATATTTAGAGCTCCAAGGGGTTGTAGAAGCAATGAATACAACTGCTACATTTTACAGAAAAGAAAAAAAAAGCTAATTTTAGTGACTTTTCCTGGGTTTTACAGCTCTTCAGTATCAGAGATAGAATTTCAAAATCAGCCCAGAAAATAATCCTAGAACCCATCTAGGGACAGTAAGAGAGCAAGATCTACCATCGGTTTCTGTTTCTTGCCACCCTAATTTGTCTTCTTTCCCTCATTGAGGTCATCCCAGATCAGGAAGGCCAGTTGGTGGGATGACCCACTAAAACTAGGGGACATCTTCCCCTTATCTAGGCTATTTGACTTTTTATAGGCCTGGGATAAGACTGGAGAACCATAAGAGACCTGACCATTGTTTCCACTAATTGCAAACTCCTTGAAAGCAGGGACTCTTGCTTTTTCTTTTTATATCCTGAGTACTTGGCATATAGTAAGTACTTAATAAATGCTTTTTTTTTTGTTCACTCATTTTTGATCCCAAACTTAAGACTCTATCAACTGTGTCACCTAGCTGCTGATGAAAATTTTATTTACTTTGATTAATATATATGTACTCTTAATTACTTCACCCAATTTAAAAAAATACTCAGATATTTCACTGAAAAGGGAAAAATCTCCTACTCTAATTCTCAAAACACACAATAGAAATTATTTAAGCTCCATTAAATATGTAATAGAAAATATCCAAGCTACCCAAAACAATCTTACCACCCTTCAGAATGGCAAAAAGGATGATGATGAATTAAAGATGTGAGGGTGAATGGTGCAAGCAACTAGAAAGATCCTAGCAGACAGACCCTGAAGCGATAGAGAGGAAATGTTTGATAGCTAAATCCTGTATGGTTTAGTTTCTGATAATGCTGCAGTAGGTCCTCTTGAGAGTGTAGGAAGACAAAAGCCCGGAGTATGAGGTCTTAACAAATCTCAGGTCATTACCAATAGAGGCTTTCCTGGTTTTTCTTTGTTTGGGCTATGATAGAGTCACCACTGTAACACTGGGACATTCTGTTGCTATCAACAGTGCCAAGTCGGGCTTAGGGAGGCTTGTTTCTAAGTGCAAAATTGACTGATCAGCTTTAGTTGATGGAATTAGTGGCAAGAGTTTGACACATTTCAAGGTGAACTATCAAATATTTAGTAAAGAACTCATAATAAAACAGATATGGCCGTTCTGATCAGTACAAACAACATTTGGTCAAAATAACCAGACATGTACCTGGTTATCAGATTTATATAATCAAGTTGTTCACATAAATAGGAGCCTGGAGTGCTGCAAGTTCATCATAATTTCAAAATGGAAGCTCTCAAGTCAAGAATTCTTTTACCTATCTAACTAGGATCATAGCTCTAGAGCTGGAATAGACTTCATAGGCCTTGTAAATTAAAACTATGTTTTGTTTTTTTTTTCAGAGAAGAAAACTGAGGCTCAGAGAAATAATTTGTCAGAGGTTCCAAAAAGCTGTGACAGAAATGAAATGTGACCAAACTCCAAAGCTAGTGATGGTTCCACTTTTTCAGCTATACCATGCTACTTTTCATATTATTGCTACAAGGAGGGACTTTTCAAAACTTAAAGAGCTCTATAAATTTGATTTGTGCCCAATATCATTCAGTAACTATAGATGTTACCTATTAGATTGTAGCACTAATGATTTTAATAATTCTATTAAACTAATCATTTTAATAAATAAAGCCAGTTGTGAGTAACACACAATATTTATGCATTCGGGTAAGCAGGCGTGACTATGTTTTGTTGGTATTTCTGGAAACTCGTTAGCATTTATAGGTTGTTATTCCCAAGTTCCAGGTGCAGCCTCCCAGGCTTTGCAATTAACCCAACTTTTCATGATTTGTACAAAGGTTAAAACCATATGTTTGCAGCCATTTTAAGTGAGTGGCGACCGCTCCAGGGACACTGTTTAATCCCCTAATCCTCATGCTGGAGAGGGTTTCTCAGCCGTCTCTGACAGCTTTGTGATCACAGCCACTCCTTGGCCAGCAGGGCTGGGATTTTTCATCAGCTCCATGACAGTACTTCGTGTCCTCTGCAGAATGTATTTATTTCTAGTGTTTCAACAGGAAGACCCTGTGAATATGAGTCATCCTTTTTTAGCTAGAGAAGTTGCTCTGAGGCCACCCTGTGAGATGGTTCTGGCAGGCACTAGCAGCCAGGAATCAGAAAACAAGGGCTCTGCTTTCAGGAAGCTTTTCTGACTTAGTTGGGAAATTACCCTTTAGGTTGGGTGGCAATTAACATTTCTTCAGAATGAAAAACTGAATAGCATACATATGTGGAAAATTTTAATTCATTTAATTCTGCATAATAAATCCATAATGTTTTATCCATAATATTATATTGCATAATATTATAGTATATATATATAATATATGCATATATTATGTATAATATATCCATAATATTATATTATAATCCATAGTATTATTAAATTCTGCATAATAATTCATCATTGTGCCAGGTTCTGTGCTAGTCATTAAGAATTACAAGCAGAAAAAATTAAATATTTTTTTATTAAGGAACTTCCACTCTATGAAAAAGATAACATCTATACATATAAGTAAATATATACAAATAAATACAAGATAATTTTGTCCTTTGTGGGTGTCTGTGGAATGGAAAAATAGGTTTCCTAGACTTGAGGCTAGAGAACTTGTTATTCTAACACTTTTCTATTTACTAACTACTTATTCCTTGTTGTGCTAGCTTTTATTTGTGTTTCCAGCACTTAACACAAAGCCTAACACACAGTAGACTTTGAATCGATGTTCTATCTACCCCTCCGTCCATCTATCTTTTTATTCATCTAACATTTATCTATCTGTCTATCTATCTATCTATCTAATCTATTAAACGTAAGTTTTTGAGCATATGCCAACATGGAAGCCCATCCAAAAAAGCTCATTTCTGATTTGCTTGTGTCTTCATTTGATTGTTGCGCTAAGTATCCTCTCCTGAGTAATAGTTCCCCATATTTCGCCCTTGTTCCATCGTCAGCTGAGGAACTGAGGTAACAACTAGCTTTGGTTATAAGGATAAGAGACCAGAATGAGGTAGTTGTCATGGGAGCACAAGGTAAGGCACAGCTGTGGGAACGTACAGGACTCAGCCATTGGCCTAGAAATAAGCAAACAAAGGGAGGTGACGCCAAAAGTCTGGACAGAGGTGAGCAGTCTGAATTGAAGAGGTGATATAAGTATGAATGGAGAAATTCAGCTAGTCATGAAAGGTTGAACAAAGGATGATGAAGGTGGAAAACAGACTTGGAAGACAGATTAAGAAATCTAGGTCAGTCACTCAGAAAAGGAAACTGAACAGTAAGAAACTTGATTCAGGCAAGGATGTGGATCAAAACAGGGTTGGGGCCAGCATGAACTAGCAGAAAGCAGTTAAGGAACAAATTTCAAAACTCAGGTCAAAAAGAAATAAGAAGCCTGGCAAACAATGAAGAAAAGGTTTAGGAAAGTCAGGAGTCAGAGGAGCCTCAGCAGATAGTGAAGAAACAAGGCATCCTTTGAAATGAAAGGGGCAAAAGGTTTATAGGAAGAAGAATAGATGCATGGCATTAATGTTGTGTAACCTTGTTGATGTTATGACCAAGTGATATAAAATTTAGAAAGTCAGAAGTTCAAATCCTGACTCTTCTACTTACTCTGGTCCTCTGTCTGTGTTCATCCTTCATCGCCAAAGAAGACCGTACCATCAGAGAAATGATGACATGACTTGCACTTGACTTTGTTTTGAGTGAATGAGGGCTGTGCAGGTCACCAGCCTCACTTCTTCTCCAAAGTCATCTGAATCCAGTGACCTGATATTCATCCAGATGACTGTAGATGACCCAGGATGCACTGGGAGACCTTGGGCCCTTTAGGCCAAGGCCTTTGCAGGCACTCACTTAGGGTGAGACAACGCCCATTCATTGAAGTGCAAGTCATGTCATCATTTCTCTGTTGGCATGGTCTTCTTTGGCATCGAAGGATGAACACAATCCTATGAATAGATGCATCTGGCTGAATGCTAGCTGAAGTAACTCACCTCCTCCTCTCCTGTCTGCCTCCCCATCCCCTTCCTTCTCCTCTCCAAAGGAAGGTAAACTTGGATGACCAAAAGATGCCCAGTTGACTTGTGTTTTATTGGCTTCTTTCCTATTTCCCTTCCTCCCCTCTCCTCTCCTCTCCTCCTGCCATCTCCTCCCCTCCCTTGCCCTCCCCTCCACTTTCCTCCCTTCCCCTCTCCTCCCATCTCCTCTTCTCCCCTCTCCTGTCCCCTCTCCTCTCCCAAAATCTTAAACCTATTGCACTCTGAAACTGGGACTCCATTGAAGCCCTGCCTGAGGGCTCCTCTGGACCCTTGTAGCTTAGTAACTCTTGATGTTTCCCACTCATCCTGACGTCTTCCTTTTTCTTGACTTCATTAAAGGGGCCACGCCCTGGCTACTTCTTAAACAGGTCCTCTGTTTATTCATGTATCAAAAGAAGAGTTTAGGCTATAAATTCCTTAAGGTCCTTTTCAGATTGAAATCAATGTTAATACATGATCGTTACCTCATTTGAACTTCTGGCAATCCCTATGCTGATATTTCTAAAAGTAGGTCTGACTGTGTCACTGTCCTGTTTATTAAGCTCCGGTGACTACTTTTTGACTCCAGAATCAACTAGAAATTCCTTTTTTTGGCACTTAAAGCCCTTCCTTGTGCCTTCCTTGTTTTCCAGTTTTCTTAAACTTACTCCATTGCTTACTCACTGTAATCTAGCTACACTGGCCCATTCTCAGTTTCTCCAACATAATAACTACAAGTCCCATCCCCGTGCATTTTTACTGGTTGTCCTTCAGGCTGGCAATATTCTATCTTGCCCGCTCTGCCCCTTTCAACTTCCCTGATTTTCTCCAAAACTCATTTCTAATTCTCTCTTCTGGAAACCTTTCCTAAGCCTCCTAACTTCTAATGCCTTCCTCTGAGATTACCTTCTGTGTACAATGACATCTATAGAAGCTAATAGTTTTATTCCCAATAGTGATCTTAGAGACTATTATATATTATAAAAAAGCAAACCAAAGGTCAAAGAGATAAAATAATCTGCTGAAGGTCATACAGTTGGTTACTGGTAAGGTACAATTCACAAAGGTCACAGTTCTTGCCCATCAGTATGCAAAGTGGCCTTTATAAATACAGCTATACCTGCAATTCTCCTAAAGATCTCAATTCAATACCATTACTAATATTGTAATAAATCAATAACCTTTGCCCCAAAACAGCAACTGAGTCACACAGTGGTTGGGGCACTGGACCTGGAGTCAGGAAGACCTGAGTTCAAATTTCATCTCATTCACTTACTAGGTATATGAGTCTGGTCAAGTAGCTTAACTTCTGTTTAGGTCAGTTTCCTCATCTATAAAATGGAGATAATAATAGCAGGGTTGTTGTGACAATTAAGTGAAATAATAATTGTAAAGCATTTAGCAAAGTGCCTGACATATGGTAATACCTATATAAAAGTTTTTACTGTTGTTAAAAATTTGGCAGATCAATTATGGACAGCAACTTACTTTCTTTGCTCATTTCCCCTAAAAGCAGGAGAGAACAGGGATACCTAAGTATATCAACATAACTATGTCTTTACATATATTTGAAAAATAGAACCAGAAATCTTGTATGTGTGTCAGGCAGATCAGTCCAATTATCATCTTCCATCTTGCTTAAGAATGGTTTTTCTGTTCAATTTCCCCAGAGATCTCATTCTGATACTTCAATATTCTTCTCCACAATTCTCTTTTTATTCCCTTAATGTAGATCTCTTCACATTTTTTGTTGTTTTCTCCACATAGGAGATCTTTGCTATGATTTCCCTCTCCAAACCTAACTTTAGTTCAGGTTGGGTCTGTTTCATGATGGCATCCAGATGACTACACAGTGATTATTCCATCCTCTCATAAATAGACTAATAGAACTGGGGGTGATCTTAGGGGCTATTTCTTCAAATACCTCCTTTCATAGTTGAGGACACTAGAGGGGCCAGAAAAACAGAAGTGACTTGCTCAAGATTGTACCTTAGCAAGAATTCAGAATTTCTTATTTAGACAACATGGATGGCTAAAGGGGTGTACAGCTGCCACTAATTATCACTTCCTCCCTGGGTTATAGGAAGTTCCTCTAATTCTAATGATCAAAGAAGTATGCAGATCTATCCCTTGAGTATTTTAACAAAATATATCTTGAATGATGGACAAAAATATACAAAAAAGTAACTTTTACTCAATGTTTTTTCAATAGAAGTGAGTCAGTGTGTTAACAAGAAAGAATTCAGTCACGTATGTCTGTACAATTTCAGTGCATTTAAATGTGAATCTTTGGAGGCTTTCATAGCACAGATAGAATGGATCCTAGAGGTCAGTGGAGGCCAGCATGCTCTATTAGTTCTTTGAGTTCAGGACTGAATGAATACAGGGTCTTAATGTCAATCACCTTGGAGCAAGATTAGCACATGGGGGCTTTGATGACCAATTCCTAGCAGAATTACATAGTTAAAAGCTCCTTGTTGTGTCTCTGTGGGGAAGAGAAAGACAGAGAGACAGAAAGAAAAACAAAGACAGAGACAAAGAGACAGAGACGGAAGGAGGGAGTAAGGAAGGGAATGAGAGAGAGAGGAGAAAGAGAGAGAGAGAGAGAGAGAGACAGAGAGAGAGACAGAGAGAGAGAGAGAGAGAGAGAGAGAGAGAGAGAGAGAGAGAGAGAGAGAGAGAGAGAGAAAGAGAATATGTAAGGAAGCATAAGCAGAAGGGCTATGCCACTGACCAAGGACTAGAATCCTATATCCTGATTCCTAGTCAAGGTATTGGGCAAGTCTGAACTTTAAAAAAACCTGGTAAGACTTATATGAACTGATGCTGCTTGAAGTGAATAGAACCAGGAGAACATACACAGTAACAGTCACAGTGTATAATGACTGATTTTGATAGACTTAACTCTTCTCAGTAATGCAAGGACCTAAAACATTTCCAAAGGACTCATGATAGAAAATGCTGTCCATACCCAGAGAAAGAACTATGGAGTCAGAATGGAGATAAAAGAAAATCATTTTCTTTTCTGTTTTGTTTTTTTTTTTCTTTCTTTCTCATGACTTCTGCCTTTTGTTATCATTCTTCTATGCAACTTGACTAATGAGAAAAAGTGTTTAATAGAAATGTATATGTAGAGCTTATGTCAGATTACATGACTTTTGGGGAGGAAGGAGGGAAAAAAGGGGAGAAAATTTAAAATTTATGGAAGTGAATGTTGAAAACTAAAAATAAAGTAATAAATTGAGAAAAAATATAATTTAAAATAGGCATTAGTCGAGTCAAAATTCTTCTAAGTGAATTGTCTACGGACAAATAACTAGTAGTGTGAAGAAGTTTCCTGGATCCTAATTTAGCAGACAAGGACTACTGTAATAGGTTGACTCTCAAGGTTATTAGGCTATTTAGACTGATAGATAAATGGATCACCATAAACACGGTATAACTAAACTGAAAGAAAGCACTTGGCAAAGTTTCTTAGTATCAATTCATGGATGGGCTATATGATGGTACATTAGATTAATGACCAATTGAATGATGAAACCCAAAAAGTAGTGATTAAAAAATCAACGTTATTCTGGAAGCAGATACATCATGGAGCACCTCAAGGGTCTGTCTTTGTCCCTATGCTGTTCAACATTTATTGTCAATAACTTAGATAAAAACAAAGATAGAATAGTTATCAACTCAAGTTGTTAATGTAAGTATATGACACAAAAACTATTGTTGCTGTAAGAAGAATGGCTTATATGTTCTTTTCAGAGGAAAAAAAAACAGAATTGGTAGACCTTTGGGTTCAAAAGGCAACCAAAAATAATATATCATGGAGCACTTGATCATCTCAACTTGCAGTGATCACAATGACCATAAAGCAAATAGATGTGTCGTATTAGCTAACATTCAATAAGAAGAATGAGAAGCAAAGATATTCTATGAAGAACCTGAGAAGATTCTCTAACCTAAGTCAAAATCAACATTGAGAATCAAGAACTTCAATGCAAATGGGGGAGGATGACGTAAAAATAGATTCTTATAAAGGTGGCTAAATATTCAGAAATTAAAGAGGTTGCAGGTATATAAATTACTGTGTGATTAATTTATCTTTTCTAAAATTTTATTAATACTTTCAGATTTTTTTACACAACAACAATTTCCCCTTGTAACAAAGGACAACAGCCAACCAAATCACACAGCTATGGTCTCGGTTGGCATATTTACCATTTGGCATTCATTCACATCCTTTCCTTTAGCTACAGATGGGAGACAGATGTGTTTCAGCCTCTGCCTCATCCCTGTAACCAATGTTGGTTATTTTATGGAATCTGAATTCAGTTTAATAGTTATTATTCCTCTAATATATATTCTTATTATTCTTCTGATTTTGTCCTTCATTGTCCACAAACTGATACAATTCTTCTCATATTTCTCTCAATTTTTCCTAGTCCTCATTTCATAAATACTTTCTTGAAAAATGGGATTAGGAGGTGATAAAATTGTAGGAAATTTTTGCCGCAAAAAAAGAACTTTACTACTGATTTGACAAAAAAATGACTGCTTACTAGTTATAGTATTCTTTCATAATCAGTTACCTGCATATGGTGAGATCACCAAATGGTAAGATCAAATACCAAAATAACAAATATCTTTATCTGATAAATATATATTCATCAATTACCATGTGCCAAGCACTGTGCTATTGCTAGGTATATCAAAACAGAAAGAGAAAAAATTACTCTAAAATATCTTAAATTAATTTGTAAGGAAGGACAACAATTTGTACTCAAATGAGTCAATCAACAATTATTTATTAAATACTTGCTATGTGCTAAGGACTAGATTTAACAAGAAAGACAGAAACATGGGCCCTGCCTAGAAAGAGCTTACATTCTAATGAGGGAAAGAAGGAGCAAGAAAAAGTTTATAGAAAGTAACCCTAGAGGAAAGGTATTGGCAATGTGTGATTGGGAATATAATGGTGGAGGAAGGAAGAAGGTGGCCTCCTGAAGAATATGTGATTTGTTTTGTCTTAAAAAAAAAAAAACCTGGGAAGCCAGGTAAGTGTATAAATATATATATATATATATACATCTATATGTATGTATGTGTATATACATATATATGTATATGTGTGTATGTATATATGTATGTGTGTATGTATATATGTATGTGTATATGTATATATAGATAGATGATACAGATATATAGATAGATATGATAAATACAACACTGATTTTTTTGACTGTTTTCTTTAGAAGGGGGAAGGCATGAAAAGCTAGACGAATCAATATTCTCATAGGAGGCATCACCTGGGTTGAAGTCTTTTAAAAAAAAGCTAGGAATTCTACAAGACTAGCGTGAATAAAGAATGCATTCCAGGCATATGGAAGGGAGTGGCAAGGGCACAAAGGGCAGAATGTGGAAGGTTGTGTATGAGGAATATGAAGTGAGTGAATTAAATGAGAACATAGAATATATTTGGACGTACAATATACAATACATCTTAAAAGGAAAACTGTAGTCAACATGTGAAGGACTTTAAAGACTGCCAGAAGAGGTGACATTTTGTTCTAAAAATAATAAGCCATTAGAGTTTATTGTGCAGAAGGTTGGCATAGTCAGACCTGAGATTTAACAACATCAATTAGGAAGTTGTATAAAGGAAATATTGGAGAGAGGAGAGCCTGAAGGCCAGAAGAAAAATCAAAGATATATATCTATATCTATCTGTCTGTCTGTCCATCTGTTGTTGTATACTATTTTGAGTTTCTGTCTATAGATAGATTTATGTTTACATGTCTGTTATTGTATCCCATTTTGAATTTTTGTCAATATATATAGAATATATATCTATAGCTATATATATATATATATATAGACACATAATGCACATACATATCTTTCCCTATCCATCCATTTATCTATCTATCTGTTACTATATCCAGTTTGGGGTTTCTGTCAATGGATATAGATTTAAAGATATTTATAATGTATATATATATACATATATATATGTGTGTGTACTGTATACATCTGTCTACCCCTGTCTCTGTCTGTCCATCTGTCTTACTTCTATAACCTATATCCTTATGCTAAGAAGACTTAAAAATTTTTGAGGAACTTGACCAGACTTTCCAAGACATAGGTTTTCATCTAAAACAAACAAAAAAGAAAGACAAAACACAAGGATAGGCTTACTAGTCTCGAACTCTTTACATATAGATTGTTGCATCTACCTTTAGAAAAGGTTTTGACCAAGTCTTTCAATCTGCTCTTATAAAATAGAGAGATAAACTGGTTAAAGAGTAATTAATCCTTAGCTAAGTAGCACGGAGGATAGAGAATTAGATCTGGAGTCTGGAAGACCTTAGTTCAAATTTGACTTTTCATACTTACTAGCTGTGTAACCTTGGGAGTCAATTATCCTCTGTCTTTTTTAGGTTCTTCATTGTAAAATGGGGATAAAAATAGTACCTATGTTCCAGGGTTGTTGTGAGTATCAGATGAGATGATACTTGTAAAGAACTTGGAAAATCTGCAAACACAGTATGGATGTTCATATTATTAGTAGCAGTTATGTCATTTGATGTCAACTAGGAAAAATATCTCTAGTTGAGTCCTCCAAGGATCTGTGGTTGGCCCTCTTTTATTATATATAGATAGATAAAGATATATATGTATGGATATATACACATATACATATAGATATGTAGACACATATATGTGTATAAATATACATGTATATTACATATACATATGTTGTATTATATATAGTTATATATAAATAATATATAAATACAAAATAATTTATAATATATGTGTAGAATTATAAAGTTTTAGATAATGGAATCAGAACCTAAAATTATCTTGACAATCTGCAAGAGGGGGCCCAATCTGATAAGACTGCATTTAATAGAGATAGTTGGAAACTCTAATATGTTGATTAAAAAAATCTTCACAAGTATAAGATGGAGAATTAACATTAGATTGCAATTTATTTAAAAAGTAGTTAATGGCCTGCAAGTTCAATGTGAGTCAACAGAGAAACGGTGGTCAATAAAATGGGTATAACTTTAGGCCCATGTGAAGAGAGGTCTAGTGTAGAGGTGTAGAGAGCAACTCATTCCATTGCCCCCTCCCTTGTCAGATCTCACCTGGAATGCTGTGTTCAATATAGGTTCCAACTTTCAAGAAATAAATTGTTAAGCTGAAGACTTTCAATTAATTTCAACAAACATTTATTAATTGTTCTCTGCAAGTCTGTGAACATTCAGAGAAAAGCAACCAGAGGAAATCCCTTGGGATGATTCCATGTGAGGATTGCCTCAAGAAAATGAAGATATTTAGTTCAGAGAAGTAAAGCTTTCAGGAAACATTGGTTTCAGGGATGAGGCAGTTTCCTCATGTTTCCTGAAATAATGTCCTCATTATTTGAAGGTCTATAAGCTGGGAAGTTGTTCTTTTCCCAAGAAGTCATGATGGGATCAGAGCTGGAAAGTCCTGGGTTCAGGTCACACTTCTAATATATACTAGTTTTGGGATTCTGGACAAATCACTTAATATGTCAGGGCTATGGAATATTCTCTAAGACTCTAAGTTGTAGAAAAGATAGTACATGGAGTTTCCTTGCCTAGGAATTACCAATTATCAATGAAATTATAGGTCTGGTATCTATCCCTTTTTTGTCCAAAAAGGCAGAACGAGGAGTTATGGGTGGGAGCTATGACGATATAACTCCAATTCAATTCAATTTGATAGAATTTGGTGTTGAAAAGGTCCTTAGATATTTAGTACAACACTCACTTTTCAGAAAATGAAAACTGTGACTTGCCTAATGTCAGAGTAATAGTGAGTAACAGAACCAGAATTTGAACTCATGTCTTCTGAGTCACAATCAAATTTTCCATTATACCATATGATCTTTAATTTCAATTCAATAAGTGATTGTGATGAGACTGCTATGTGCAAAACACTGTTGTTTATTAAGTGTATCATAGATTTGCACCACAATTTATTTTATTTTTGAGTAATGTTTTATATTTTCTAATTACATGTAAAAACAATTTTTTAAATTCACTTTTCTTTTAAATTTTGAATTAGAAATTCTCTCCTTCCACTCGACCCTCCACGAGAAAGCAAGCAATTTATTGTAAGTTATACATGAATAATCGTGCAAAGTATATTTCCATTTTGTCAAGAACACACAGACACCGTGTAAAAAAAAATCACCAAAAAGAGTGAAAAACAATATGTTTTGATCTGCAGGCTCCAATAGTTCTTTTCTTGAGAGATGGATAGCATTTTTTATCACAAGTCCTTTGAAATTGCGTTGGATTACTCTGTTGCTGAGAATAGCTAAGCAATTCACAGTTGATCATTATGGAATATTGTTATTACTGGGTACAATGTTCTCCTGGTTCTGCTAACTTCACATGGCATCAGTTCATGTAAGTCTTTCCAGGCTTTTCTGAAAGCATCCAGTTTGTCATTTCTTGCACCACAATAACATTCCATTACAATGATATACCACAAATTGTTCAGTCATTCTCCAATTAATGGGCACCCCCTTAATTTCCAGCTCTTTGCCACCACAAAAAAAAGAGCTATTATAAATATTTTTGTACAAAGAGATAGATCCTTTTCCTTTTTCTTTGAATTCTTTGCGATATACACCTTGTAGTGGTATTGCTGAGTCAAAGGGTATACATGGTTTTATAGATTTTAGGGCACAGTTACAAATTGTTCCCCAGAATGGTTTGGACCATTTTATAGCTCCACCAGCAGTGCACCAGGGTTGCTATTTTTCCACATCCCCTCCAGTATTTATCATTTTTCTTTTTTGTCATTATAACCAATCTGGTTGATATGAGGTAGTCCCTCAGAATGGTTCTAATTTTCATTTCTCTAATCAATAGTGTTAGAAATTTTTTTTCATCTGACTATTGATAGCTTTGATTTATCTGAAAACCACCTGTTCATGTCCTTTGATTGTTTATTAATTAAGAAATGGCATATTCTTAATAAATTGGACTCAGTTCCCTATATATTTAAGAAATGAGGCCTTTATCAGAGATACTGATCACCTAAGTAAATAAATTCCCAGCTTTCTCTTCTCCTTCAAATCTTGACTGTATTAATTTTGCTTGTACAAAAACTTTTTTAAATTTTATAATCAAAATCATGCATTTTATATCATGTAATGCTCTCTATTTCTTGTTTAGTGACAAATTCTTCCCTTAACCAGAGATCTGACAGATAAATAATTCCATACTCTCCTAATTTGCTTTATGGTATCACCCTTTATATTTAAAAGATGTTTCCATTTTGACCATATCTTGGCATGTGGTGTGAGATGTTGGTCTGTACCTACTTTGTGCTCAGCTGTTTTCCACTTTTCCCAGCAGTTTTTTATCAAATAGTGAGTTCTTGTCTCAAAAGCTTAGCTCTTTGGTCTTTAGCTTTATCAGACATAACCATTTACTACTGTGTCCCATGTACCTTACCTATTCCACTGATCTATCACTTTGTTTCATAGCTAGCAGCAGATTACTTTGATGGTTACCGCTTTATAATATAGGTTGAGGCCTTCCACTGCTGGGACACCTTCCTTCACAAGATTGTTTTGTTTTGTTTCTGTTTTGTTTGTTTGTTTGTTTTTTTATAAATTCCCTTGATGTTCTTGACCTTTTGTTCTTCCAGATGAATTTTATTATGATTTTTTCTAGCTCTATAAAATAATTTTTAGTTTTATTGGTATGGCACTGAATAATTAATTTAGGTAGAATTATCATTTTTATTTTATTGATTTGGCTCACCAACATGAGCAATTAATTTTTTTTCTATTGCTGAGATCTCACTTTATTTGTGTGAAAAATGTTTTGTAATTGTGTTCATATAATTCCTGACTTTGAGTTGGTAGGCAACCTCCTAAGCATCTTATACTGTCTAGAGTGATTTTAAATGGATTTTCTCTTTCTGTCCCTTGCTAAATAACTTTGTTGGTAATACATAGAAATGTTGATGATTTATATAGGCTTATTTTATATCCTGCAACTTTACCAAAGTTGTTATATGTTTCAACTAACTTTTTAGTTGATCCTCTAGGATTCTCCAAGTATATCATCAAATCTTCTGCAAAGACTGGTACTTTCTTTTTCTTTGCCTGTTCTAATTAGTTCAATTTCTTTTTCTTCTCTTATTTCTATAGCTATCATTTCTACTACAATATTGAATAATAGTTGTGGTATCCTTGGTATCCTATGGGTATCCTTGCTTCACCATTGATTTTATTAGGAAGGCTTCTAACTTATCCCCACTATAGATAGTACTTGCTGATGGTTTTAGATTAACGATGACTTATTATTTTAAAGAAAACTTAAAATTCCTTTGCTTTCTAGCATTTTTATAGGAATGGGTACTAAATTTTGCTAAAACACTTTTCTTTGATCTATTGATATAATCATACCACAGTTTATTTGATGGCAACAAAAAATTGGGGTAAGCCTAGGCAGGAATAGACCAAGCTGAGCAACATCAATGCCACTTTTTTAGTCCAAGTAATTTTTTTTTTTTTTTGTGAGCACAATTCCCTGATGCAGACGGTGAAACACTGGCTCATGTAAACCTGCAGTGAGAAGCTGCTTTTGATGAACCAACCCATAACTTCAGTGTGAATTACAAAATGATTTCATTAAAGAACGTCTAGCATCTCCCTGTGGTCTTTTCCTGCAGCTTAGTTCTTGCTCACATTGAAGTGACATCCCCCACTTAGCTCAGCTTCCTGAACCCCAGCTTCCCTGAATCTGGGATGCACCATGGACCTTTGCAATCAAAAGATATTATCTTCGTCCCCAGTCAATCCCCTAGTTGTTCTCACCAGAGAAAATTTTAGATCCCAAATGAAAGATACAAGGAAAAAATACTGCCAGTGACTTCATGAATTATCTCCTGGCAAAATCTTATGTAAGTCATCTCAGGCAACTTGGAGAAGTTTATGGTAATTCATGTCTCTGGGAGAGTGTTAAAGGAGCTGACAGCAGTCAATGACTAGTAAACTGAAAGATAAGCAAGAAAACAAAACTCAGTACAGGGGGCACCACGATTAATTTATCTCCAGGGACTGCAGAAAAAGCCAGGATAAACAGAAAGGGCCTGCCACAGCGGGGTGTAAAGAATCTGCAACAGCTACTGTCCCCTGCAGTCCTTCATTGCCTTCTGCAAAGAGCTCCTCTGAAGGAGCTCTATGATCAGCAACTCCATTCCCAAATTTGGCAACTGTAGGCTATGCCTGGTTCTTGATTATTCCTGTGGGAATTTAGCCCTAACCAGCTGCTCTCCAGCTCCTTTCTGCACATAACTCACATGTGTGTCCAAACTAGAATCCAAACATCAACTTCAAGTTTCTCGATAGTGATTCTTTCCCAGAGATTCACAAAGACTGCTGTAGGAGATAAGGTAAGAGAAAAATGAGTTTCCCTCTCATTCTCACTTTTCATAAACCCCCAAATACTTTTTCTGTGAGCAGCTCTACCTAGATCTGGAGGCTGGGGTGTTTGAGAATCTTTAACAGAATGTCATATTCATTTGTATGCTATCTAAACAGATGTTATTTGTTGGTTTAATTGTCAAGGGAGAAAGGGGTGAGAATTGCTAACTAGACCCCAGAGTTCATCCTTAAATGACACTTCTACATCCCCCCACCCAGAACCCTGACAGCCATAACCTAATGTTATTCACGAGCCCTATGAATTTATAACACTAATGCCTGACTTGCTATATGTAGGACAGCGTTATTTGTGGAGGGATGAATCATAAGGTAGTGAGCTTTCTTTCTCTGCATTGGTGCAGGGTACAGTAAATAACATCACCCTCTGACAAAATGAATGGTGAAATTTTGTTAGTTTATACCGTATAAAGTTATAGGATTCCTCCTTGAAGTTCGTACCATGACACCCAAGTGAAAAATGATAGCATCACAATAAGTTGCTTCATGATTGCTGGTGATAAAGAACTAGGAATGTGCCTGAATAGATCCTAGGAGCATCAGCTTTAATTGGAAACTAGTTCTATCTAGTGGATATAAATGGAAATTGTAGGAGAATACTTCTTTTTAAGTGCTGTAGGCTTAAATACTTTTAGTGAATGGATGTTAAAGTGCTTCCCATGGAAAGCTTCTCCTGCTGGGGAACTCAAAGTCTAAGAGAAGAAAATAGCACAGACAAAAAATAGAGGGCTTTCTAAGACTATACGAATATAATAGATGATTTTCTGTCTCAGAATAAGTGTAAGGATAAGGGCAAATGACTGGGTGGGAGAGATACTAAGATTAAAATTCATCCTCCTTTTATATAGCTCTTAGGACATCTGGGGGAAAAAAACTTTTTGGCCAAAGGGGGGACACATTTGCACTTAGGTGACTATTCTTAAAGCTCTATGGAAAGTGTAGAGTAGAAATGGGATCATAAAGTACTATGAGTTGTTTTTTTATGGATTCAGGCTTCTATTTGAACAGAGTTTTGACTTTCAATAGCAGGAAAGGGAAGCTGATCTCCAAAGCTTCCACAACTGGAGTCCAATCTTTCCTATTTTTGGTTGTGTGGCTTCTTTCAGGTACTCTTCTCTGTTGTAGAGAAAGATTGGATAATTAACTGTTCTCTGGATGTGTTCTTCCGGATTTTACACCTTTGCTTATTGCTGTTTTTTTTATGTTGGAGAGGTCATTCTTCCCTCCAATAGGACCCAATTGAAATTCTACTTTCAAGATTTATTTCCAATATTACCATTCCCATGAAGTTTTCCCTGGTCCTTCCAGCTCTGTACTATCATGAACTAAGTAATGTTATTTTTAAGATCTAACATATTGGAGTAAGATTTAAAAGTAAAAAAGTTGTATATTCAGGGAGTAAGTTTTGTGTAAGAAGTTGGGGAAGGGGATAATTCTATCATTAGATAGCATTTTCCAAGTAGCTGAGACACCCCAGAAATGCATCGGAGAAAATGATGGAAAAAACTCTATTGGTGTAGACTTGACAACATTGCTAGTGCTTCCTCTGTTCAACTCACTCACCAGCCACCTTGATGTCCTCACCTTTGAGTGGAGTTGTTAACGTTTTGTGTGTCTTAGTGAAGTCTATAGACCTCTTCTCAGAAAAAAAAATGCTTTTAAGTGCATAAAATAAAATACATGAAATTACAAAGGAAACAAATTATATTAAAATGCCTATCTCTGTGTGTCTGTCTATCTATCTATCTATCTATCTATCTATCTATCTATCTATCTATCTATCTATCTATCTATCTGTCTGTGTGTGTTTTCACAGACTCCAGGTTAAAAACCTCTGCTCTAAAGGAACTTCTACGTGGAACCCCACTGTCCTGTTTGGGGAATTGACCCAATAGGAAACATTTCAGGAAAGCTCCAGCCATTCTTTACTTTCTTTCCTCTTCTAGCTGTGTCACCAGTCACCTTGACCTGTGTCTCGCTAGTGGACCCTGGTGGCTCTGGAGGACAGAATGGAGCTAATGATTTTTCATGGCTCTGTCCCAATTAAATCCAATTCACTTGAAAGTCAATGAACGACCACCACCACCAACAACCTCCAGCAACAACTTAACAAAGGCCTTGTTTCCCAGTGAAGATCCTCCATGTTACCCCCATTACCCTACCACTCAATGCCACTCTTTTTCTCTGGATACTTGAAAGAAAAGCAGAGCCTTTGAGAATTGAAAAGGACCTCAGCAGTCATCTAATCCAACATATATATGAAAGGAATCCCTACTATAATTTATTCAACATGTGATTGTTCAGTCAGTACTTAAAAACCCCCAAGGAAGGATGCTGCACTACTTCTTGAGGTGGCCCAGGCCACTTCTGGACAATATCAATTGCTTAGGAAAGCCATTGCTGACATCAAGTCTACTTTTGCTTCTTTGCAACTTCTAAGTATTACTCCTGGTTCTGTTTTTGAGGACCAAACACAATGAGTTAATCTTCCCTTTATATGACAGCCCTTTAACTATTTAGAGACTGCTATGATGCCCCTCATTTTCTTCATTCAAAACTCATTAAAAAGAGGTGAAATGGGACCCAGACATATTGACAGAAGGTGTGGGAATTGAGGAACAGCCCCAGTTCTTTCTATCAGCCTTTCACCTTTCAAGGCAAGATAAATTAATGGGAAAAAGGATGTGAACCTATTGTGGGAGCTGAATATACATGTTTGAATCCAAGGCCTGAGTTTCAGTAAAGGATCTGTCATATATGTGGTAAAAATGATGCAATTAACCTCTTGAAGCTGCATTTTCCTAATATATAAAATGGTAATAATTGTACTGAAAACCTCTCCATAAATATTCATGATCTTTATTAAATGGTGGTTATTTTTCTATGTTTTTGAGAACTCTGTCAATAACAAATCTGGACAGCTCCATTCCTGGCACCCAAATTTGAGATGACTCAGAGAAACACAAAAACAAACTTGCAGAATGATATATTTTTGGTCCTCAGATTAACTATGTCTAAAATAAATTGTGGTTTATACCTTAGAAATCAATGACTAAGATCTTTCTCTTCAGTAATTTTTGGCCTGAAAATACATTTCCTAAACTCTGTTGTAAGGCAGCTAGGAAGCATTGTGGTGGAAAGAGACATATTTAGGTGGAAAAGCTGCATCTGCCTAATCTGTAGACCATTATCACTGACATATTTCCCAGAGCTTTAGATTCAGTAAATCTTCAGAAAGTGTGTAACTTGAAAGTAAGGGAGGTAATCCCCAAGAAACTATATTCATAGATCATATCAGTACATGGAAAATATTAGCAGTAAAATCAAGCATTGGATACTTCAAAAACACACCCGAGAAAGTGAAATTATAAAACAGGTCCATACAAGAGAGGAGTTTACAAGCCTTCATCTTAGATTTTCCTCTCAGAAGAAGATAGGAAGATGAAGAGGAGTAACAGGGAGAAAAGAAAGTATGGAAGGAAATGAAAACCAGCGAATGAGGAAGAAGATGAGGCAGAAGAAAAGGAAGAAAATAAAATGAAGACAAAGGCAACCAATAAAGACAATTATAATGACGGTGGAAACAGAGACAATGAGGCGACCCAGTAGATGGAACACTGGACTTGCAGTCATCGAAGACTGAAAATCAAGTCTGGCCCCGTGTGACACTCATACAAGGCAAGTCCCTGAATCTCTGTCTGCCTCAATTTCCTCATCTGTGAAATGAAAACAATAATTACACATATCTTTCAATGTTGTTGTGAGAAAAATGAAATATTTCTAAAGTACTTCACAAACCTATAAGTACTATATAGAAGATAATCGTCATCATCATTCAATAAACAGTTATAGAGTAATCATGTCGACACAAAACTAATAGCTACAGAGATATGCAAAGAGAATAACAATCTCTTCCATAATAGAATTTATATTTTAATGCATCCAGTAGTCAAATAATAGGCAATCAACTAGTATATCCATTACTGACTTCAATATATTCCTAGAATTGTGGTAAAAATAGAATTGGTGAACCTTTCTCATATTTAATCTGTTTGAAATCTGTCTCAATGAAACCATCACCACAGTTTTTGCCCAACCATGTCCTCTCAAGATGTCATAAACAAGCATTTAAAAAATAAGTATTTCAATAAAGCATTCAAAAAGGGGAAAAGAGAAGAAAAAAAATCTATTTAAAAATCTTTATAAACCTCTAGGAAGTATATGGAAACTAGTAGATTACTTTAAAAAATAGAAAACACATAGTCATCGATCACGTAGGAAGCGCAGCAACTTGGGACCACAGTCCTGCTGTAAAAGAAAAAAATGGTGATATTGTTCAGAAAACTTGCTAATTGTCATACTATTTAAATTTAACCAAATATTGTTTGAACCCAGAATGTTGTCCTTGTAACTAAAAGAAATGTGGGTTCCCTGAGGTCCTGGATCCACCCAGTACTTCCTTGTTTTAGATCCCTACATTTAGATTGTTTGGGGTTCCCTTGTGTTCTGACTTTGGCCAAATTTTATTGAATGTTTATATTTACCAACATCCCTTTCAATCTGCCTTGCTTTCAAGCTGTCCTCTTAACTGCGTACATGTGATTTGTCTAAATCCCACATAATGTAAACCTTCAAGAGCCACACATCCTTTCTGGCTTGCTCACCTCCTCCAAAAGACCTAATAAATTCCTTTCTAAAATGATTTCAGGTTGTGGGGTTTGTTCTCACCAACCACACTTACAATTTCATTATTCCAAAAAAAATATGGCTAAAGAAAGAATAGAAACTAACGCTCCCAACTGAGGGGACAAAAACTGAAGTAAATTGATAAACTGAATTAAACTATTAAACTGAACTAAATCATTAAGGTTTGGTTCAGGGTGTCAAACACAAGGTTTCCTCACATTCAAGAGTTCAGCCTGAGTAGGATAAAATGTAATTGGGAAATATTTAACAAAATTTTAAAAATGTAATAAAATATGGATGATGTTAATATGTGGTTTTCTAAGTCAATGTGTTATCCCAGGGATCCTTGTATATGGATTTGGAGTTTGACACCACTGGTATAGCTTGTAGTTCTTCTGTGAAAAAAAAATTAATCAATGGTTATCTTGGCTTAGATCCACGTCTGATATTTATACTAAGCTGTATGATCATAGGAAAGTTACTTAAAGGATCTGATCCATGTTTCCTATAGAAATAGCATCAACTTCTACAGAGTTGTTGCAAGAATTAAATGAGATCTATCTAAAAATGCTTTGTAAAACTTGATTGTTGATAACTCATTTAAATAATATCTGACTCTCCATGACCCCATTTGGGGTTTTCTTGGCAGAGATACTAGAGTAGCTTGTCATTTCCTTCTCCAGTTCTTTTTATGGATGAGGAAACTGAGGCAAACAGGGTAAATTACTTGCCCAGTGTCACACAGTTAGCAACAAGACTGGATCTGAATTCGGGTCTTGCTGATTGCAGGCTTAATGCTCTACCCACCGTGCCACCTACTTGCCCCTTTGTAAATCTTAACATGTGATATATGTCAACTAGCATTACGTGTTGATATATACTCATGCAAGCATGCATATAAGTATGTCTGTTTTAACCTCAATTTTAAGTGCTGATACATGAAAATATTGATCAAGTCTGGGGCCCACTGTGAAATTTAAGATATATATCTGTCAGAAAACTACTGTGTTTGAAACTGTCTTTTTTCCAAAATGTTCACAATCTTCATGAGGAAAGAAAAAATAAAGGGCAAATCTGATTGCAGAAGCAGCTTGGCTCTGACAGAAAACAAAATTGCATACTGCAAAGTGGTTAAAGTGATGCAATGCTAATACGTCCTTTCTTATTAAGCCTTTATCAGTAAATGACAGTGGCAATGTGTGCATCAACCTCATTGTCAATGTGTAGATCCCTGGAAAGTACACTGCCAAGGTATGTGAACTTATCCACACCCTTCAAAACTTCTCCATTTGTTGTAACCAGTGGTTCCATGTATGGATGGTGTGGTGGTGGCTGATTTTTTTTGGCGTTAATTGTTAGGCCAAAAGACGTACACATTGACAAGGTTCATTGTGTTGAGGTTCATGCATGCATTGCCAGACCTAGCTAAGTGTTTGGGATGCTCCAAAGAAAGGTTTGAGAGAGAAGAGGTATTAGACTGACTACCAAACTGAAGGTCTACAGAGCCTTTGTGCTGACCTCATTGTTGCATGCCTGTGAAACATGAACAGTCTATCAGCACCATGCCAAGAAACTGAATCATTTCCATTTGAGCTGTCTTAGGAAGATTCTGAGGATCACCTGGTGGGATAAGGTACCAGACACTGACGTCCTTGCTCGAGCTGAACTGCCCAGTATTAAAACTATGCTTCAGAGAGCACAACTCCAATGGGCTGGCCATGTTGTTCAAATGCAAAATGTGCGCTCGCCAAAAAGATTATTTTATGGAGAACTTGCATTGGGCAGTCTAACACATGGTGGCTAGAAGAAATGATAGAAGGACACTCTCAAGGTCTCTCTCAAGAACTTTGGATTTGACTGTGCAACATGGGAGATGCTGGCACAGGATCACTAAGCATGGTATGCCCACATAAGAAAAAGTTCTGCGCTCTTTGAGCAAAGCTGACTTGAGACAGCATAAAGTAAACACAGGATGCTCACGTTTGGTGTATCCACCCCAAATATTCACCAGGATTATCTGTGCCCAATCTGTGGGAAAGCATTCTGAGGTTGTATTGGTCCCAACAGCCAGCTGGACACACTGAAATTTCACTTTATCATGATGATGTCATTGTGGTCCTTTTCGAAGATGAAGGACAACAACCAATCACTGAATAGGATTTCCCTCAGTCAAACTGAGACCTCTTAAGGAACTTAGCTTGAAAAGGTCAAAGTTCCCCACTGCATCATGGGCCATCTCCAGTAGTTCTGATCTATAGCGAATCACTGGACTTGGTTGGCTCTGGAAGAAAAAGTGAGACTGGTGACTTGGCATAGCCCTTCATCACTTAAATTCAATTCTCATGTGTGTCTTGGCATCACATCCCTGATGGGAAGGTCCTCATCAAAGGACAAACAGAAAGCAATGCTAATGAAACCCTTTATCATAAGAGAAAGGAAGAGTCAGACAGATCTAGGGTGATTTAACCAAAGCAGAACCCTTTCTGATGAAGGAACCACTGGTATAGTTTGTAGTTCTGTTGTGAAAAAAGAAAACTAATGATGTTTATCTTGACTTAGATCCACCTCTGATATTTACTAAGCTGTATGATTATAGAAAAGTTACTTAAAAGTGTTTCCTATAAAAATGGCATCAACCTCTGCAGAGTTCTTGCAAGAATCAAATGAGATCTATCTAAAAATGCTTTATAAAGCTTGGTTGGTGTTTAGGGGTCAAATGTTGAGGAGAGAGTTTGAGGATGAGTGGCACCAAGTAGATTATGGCTTTCCTTGGTTTGCATTTGGCACAGGTTTAATCCATGGAGATGCTGAGCATAGAGTGGACTTGTCCCATTTTAGTCTTTGAAGAAAACTAGCAACTTAACTAAGGTGAGTTTTACTTAGAATTAAAATTATTACTAAGTAATAAGAAATTAAATCAGACTGTCCACTGGAAAGTCAAGTACTGAAGCTCAAGTTTAATATTTTAACCCCATAATGATAAGACGGTCATATAATTGGAAAAGACCCCGATGTTGGGAAAGATTGAAGACAAAAGGAAAGCAGGACAGCAGAGGATGACATGGATACATAGTATCAAGGAAACAATGAACATGAACTTAGGCAGATTTCAAGAAACAGAGGATAGTTGAGTCTGGAATATTTTGGTCCTGAAGAGTCAGACACAACTGAACAACTGAAGATCCACAGAACAAAAAAAACAAGATTATTACTAACATCTGCTTATTTTTCTCTGATTCTTAAGCAGATCTCATATTGATGTAAGTAACATTTTGACTTTCACACATGCAGGTTAAAATTCCACTAATTGATATGAGGGAATAATTCTCATTTTATCGTTTTTTTTTTAATGCTACAACTATTTAGTCAGTCCTACCACTGGCAAAGTCTGTGCCACTTTTTCTGTTTCTTCCTCCACAGCCTTTGCTGTGATTTGGAGCCATAACTGGGACTTTAGCAGCTACCGGAAGCCTGTCTGTTATTATTAGCCAGCAGGCTTTTCCTTTTATTCATAGTTATTGCCACCTTGTGTATCTTCTTGGTCCCAATACTACACTCCAGAAACAGACCATCACTTTACCAACAGAATCGGAAACCTTTATCCTACTGGAAGAGGAATGGTGGGGATTATTGGTGTTATAGCTTCCCATTTCTATCTAGTTTTTCTCTATCTCATTTCTACTATCCTAAATCTCTGAATTAGTGGAGTTTTAGTAGGTGGGGAAGGCAGAAGGGAAGTTCACACAAAATTTTAGCACAATTTTTAATAATAGAAAAAATAAAAGGAAAATACAATCTAAATATTAAGAAAATGGTTTTGCTATCTGCCAGTACCATCTACTATGTGGTGAGGCTAAATCTTTGTGAGAAGTTTTGTTTTCTTTTTAAAGTGAATTTTTTTTAATCTTTTTTTAAAGTACAGAGCATAATTTTACAGAAACATAAATACTTCTTGTCTTTTAAAATACTGTTACAGTAGAAATTTTACTCTTAGGAAATGAAATTGAATATTATATTCTGTATGAATTCAACCTTATAGGTACCATTGGGCCTTTCTGGAATGTGGCTCGTGACTTCTCTCTCCTTACCGTCACACCCATTCAGGTGCCAAGTCTTTTTACCTCTGCTCCCACAACACTTCTCGTAATCATTCTTTCCTCTCCACTCACAGAACTCACCCTCCTTGCTCACATCTTCATCCTTTCTTGCTAATACTACTGGCAAGCCTCTGATAAGAGCCTACTAATTGCTCTCTGGACTTCTAACCTCTTATAGTCCCAGTTCATCTGCCATATAACCATCAAAACAATCTTTTATGTTCCAGAACATTCTGTCTCCCCATTTTCTCAAATCTTCATCCTGGCATTTAAGATCTTTTATGATGTAGTAACTTTATTCATAAATTCCACATTATAGTAGATTACTGTTTGCCAAATCTGACATGACATCCCCTTGTTTCTGTGCATTTAAAAGAGCCACACTTTTCACCCATAATGCATTATCTATTCATGTTTGCTTCTCAAAAACTCTTGTTTTCTTAACTTATTACTATTCTCTCCTCAATTTACATTGCCTTACACTTATGTGTATGCATTCTTCACTTCCCCCATCACCCACAGAAGAATAAAAAATCCATGAGTGAACAGGCGGCTTCAATTTTCACTCTATATCTCATGTCAAACATAAAGCTTTACCTTGAACATAGGATTATAGAGCTGGAAGGGACTCTCAGAGGCCATCTCATCCAACCCTCTTTATTTTACAGATAAGGAAACTGAGGCCCAGAGAGATCTAATGACTTGTACAAGGTCACCCAAGTGGTAAGTGACAGTAGTAGGATTTGACCTGAGGAAACAGGGTTGTTGAATTGAGTATGGCAACTCAGTACAGTCTTCAAGGGAATAACCAAAAAGGAAAAAAAGAAAGAAAGGAAGGTTATAAAGTAGTAGATATAAAATTCTTATATGAAGGTCATCTTTAAGTTTCCTTTTTTCATATCAAGTTGTCATTTAATAAAAGCATGATATATAGCATTTGGATGAAGAACAATGGAGAGAAAAATGGAGATGATTATATGAATCATTGAACAAGCATTTATCAGGCAAATGCTACATGTGAGGCACTGCGTGAGACACTAGGGATATAAAGATAAAATAAAAGTACCTCATGACAACCATACACCTGAGTTTGTGCAGTGATTCCTCAATTGATGGGAATCCCTGCAATGTTCATGTTCTTTGCTGCCACAGAGACAGCTGCTATAAACACCCCATTCATGTTCAGTTGGAATTACTACTTAATAATTTCCCTCTATCTTATTTTTATTCACTATTTTCTTTCTCTGCTTCTTTTTACTCTATCCCTATTCCTTATTTTCTCCCCCCAACCTCCCACTTCCCATCCCATACACACATACACACACACTCACACACACACACACACACACAACTTCCCTATAAGAAATGATGAGCTCAATGATCTTAGAAAGCCATAGAAATATTTCACAAAATAGTGAAAAGTGAAATGAGTAGAACCAGGACAACATTGTATATAGTAATAGCAATATTGTTTTAAGAATAACTTTGAGAGATTAAGTCATTTTGGCTATTATAAATGCATGCATTAAAAATAAAGGACATATGAAGAAAGATGCTGCCAGAAAAAGAACTGATCAATTGAAGTATGTATAGAATAATTTTATATATTTGCATCTAATGGTAATCACCTGTAGGGTGGGGTGAGAGGGAGGAAAAAAGAGGAAAAAGAAATCTCCATAATTTTCTTATATATTTGAAAGGAATAGGAAGTTGTTCATAATAGATTTGCAGTTTCATGTGCAATCATCTTTTTATTATACTGTTATAGAAATGCATGCTTTACTCCACAAATTAAAAATTAAGCAAATTTAAAAAATAAAAAAATCTCATGACATCAAAGAGCTTACAATCTACCAGGAAACTATGTACCTAGATAGATATTTTAAAATAGATTTAAGATGATTTTGTCTGTTATGGTCTACCTAAATAGTTTCTCTTTGTGTGCTATAGTCCAACTAGTCAGAAAAAGGAAATGGATGATGTACTATCAAAACATCACCAAGTAAACAGGCAACCATGGTATGACAATGGGGCAGAAGTTCTATTACCTAGATATTTACTGAAGTTCCCTTTGCTAAACACTGGCTTATTATTTGGCTTACCTTGAAGATAATTTCCTATTCCTGAGAAGACAGAGGAAATATAAGGGAATGGCAAGTCAAAAACCTCCCTGAGGTTCACCTCACACTGTGCAAATTGGTAAAGATGATAAAAATGTCAATAGACAATGTTGGGAAGGATGTGGGATGATAGACACACTAATACCTTTTTTGATAAAATGGTATGATCATTTTGGGAAACAATTTATAATTATTCAAATAAAGTGACTAAAATGTCCATACCTTCTTAATGCAATACTCTATTACTGGGCTTATACCCTCAAGGATGCCATCAATAAGAAGAAAGTCCCCATAGACATCAAAACATTTATGGTGGCAGTTTTTGTGACTGCAAAGAATTGGAAATGTAGATGCCCATCAATAGTGGAATAGCTAACTGCACTGTTGTACATGATTTAATAAAATCTTATTATGCTGTAAGAAATGATGAATGTGAGATCTACATGAATTAGTACAGAATGAAGTAAGTAGAGCCAAGAAAGAGCCAAGTCACAATAACTACCTCAGTGTAAATGAAAAAAAACTACACACTAGAGACAATCAAAAGCGAATGTAACAAAATTATAAAGATCAAGCCTGACTGAAATGAAGAAATATGAGACGATGCCCCCAACCCATGTCCCCCTGCCCCATTACTCTGCCTATCTCAATTCATTGGAAAAGATAGATCTGCATATTGATGTCTCATTTGATACTAGTTGTCTGGTAGCAAATAAAAATGAGCCAAACAGCTGCACGCTGCCACAGAATGACCAGGGGCTCCAGGAGGGCACAGACACTTAGAAGAGAAGTTTATTTTTCATGGATCTCTTTATTTCACTGCATGGGTACACAAAGCTGTGATAAAATAGAGCAAAAGGAAAGAAAAAAGTTTTGTTTGTTTTCACACAGTTTCCCTAATAATAATACTTCAAAACCTAAAGTTAGTGCTACAGCCATAGAAATGTTTCATTCAATTTTGCCCTCCTATACTATCCTTTTTAATATTTCTTTTCCTCAGAATCATGTATTTTAATCATAATTAACAATGATGTCACTCATTAATATCATTAATAGATTCATTTTACTGTTGGCATCATATATATTTCCAATATTCCAGTACTTGGCAATTTCCATCACCAAAGGTCAAGTTTTATAAAACTAGATAACATAGTGGATAGAATGTTAGGCCTGAAGTCAGGAACAGCTGACTTCAAATCTGACCTCAGACACTTATTAATTGTGAGACCCTGGGCAAGTCACTTAACACTCTTTGCCTCAGTTTGCTCATCTGTAAAAGGATCTGAAGAAGGAAATGGCAAACCACTCTAGTATCTTTGACAAGAAAATCCCAAACGGAGTCATGAAGACTTGGGCAAAATTGAAATGACTGAACCACCGAAAACAATAAATAATCAACTCCCAATTTAAAAAGAAGGTTTGGAAAACTTGGCCTCTTGTGATGAAAATCCGAGTACTGGTATTATTAGAAATATATATTTTTGTATGTTTGTGTGTATGTTTATGTGTATGGTATATATGTACATAGACACATACACATACATATATGTATATATTCAGAGATGAATTCTCCAAAGCTGTTCCACAACGAGGTGATGAATAATAAATATAACAGACCTCACTTATAATCCATGAATGATTCCAACAAAGGGCAGCAACTTCTTTGACAAAATGAGATTTTTCAATGGTCTGTTCCCTCAGGAGCCTCAATGAGAGAAAACTTTATATTATCTCCCTTATCATGCTTGTGGATGAGGGAATGTTTGCTATTGTACAAATTGCAAAGAGATATGTGTGTATGTGTGTGTGTGAGAGAGAGAGAGAGAGAGAGAGAGAGAGAGAGAGAGAGAGAGAGAGAGAGAGAGAGAGAGAGAGAGAATTTCATAAAACTAGTCCTGAGCTATTTGTGCCATGTAAAGGGAGCTGGCCAGCAGAGGAAGCAAGGGAAAGGCTCCCCAGCTGGCAGGGCAAAGCCTGTCAAACTGGAGATCACAGTGAATCAATTGCACTGCCTGTACAACCAGATGTTGGCTTGGGAAATGCCACAAAGATAAAATGCTTCTGCTGTGGATGGAAACAGCATGCGTTTATCCCAAGCATTACAAATGTGAGGGAACACACAGGCCTGAGGAAACTGGCAATGACAATTATACTAATTTAAGACATCGTATGTATTTCAAAATTGATTTACACACCAGTCAGGGTAACAATACATCAATTCACTTGGAGAGGTTGCACAGATAGTTAAAGAGACAGGACATTGATTATCAAGACATTTTCACAATAAATGTCATCATCAGACACAAGGAAGAGGCCCTTAAATACCCCTCAAATGCACATTTAGCCATATGGACATACTGTTTGATAAAGAAGTGACCAGATAAATTAGGCCAAAATGTAAAAAATGACTTTGAGGATCCTGACAACCATTGCAGATTGAAATATTGTCCTGGACTTGGCTATGGGGTTTACAACTAGGATAGCTGTGGTGTGAAGGGAGATAGGTAGCAACAGCCCATAACTGAAGCCTTCATATAGAAACAGACCTGGAGGTAGGGTGGGAGTGAGAAATAGCAATTGTAGATGGCATTACTTGCATTGTGTCATGATAATATACATTTACTTTGTCATCATATCTCACAGCTTAGAAAGAGAAACAGAAGTACCTTGGAGATTCTTTAGTTCAACCTTCCTTGTGGGGTAGGACTCTTGTTTCAAATGTCCCAGACAGCTCAGCATTCTTCAGTACCCAGTTCGTTTGTTTACAGTCGACTTGTTAGGGAGTTCTCATTTATCACTATCTCACTTTTCAAGTGAGGTGGCCACTATTGGGTACAGTTACTGGCAGATAGTGGGGGCTTTAATAAATGCTTATTTTCTGACTCACTGCCTTATGATATGGTCAGATTACATTGTATATTTTGGATGCCACCTTTCAATTAACATGCCCTATTTTTGTTAGTTTTTTTAATTAGTCATATTACCCTATGATCTCTTATAATCCTACCCTAATACCTCATGGTTCAGCAAATATTCCCATCAAGCAGCTATATGATGAGGGGATAGAGAGCTGAGCCTGCAATCAAAAAACATGAGTTCAAATTTGCCCTCAGCCACTACCAGCTGTGTGATTCTGAGCAAGTCACTTATCTACTGTCTGCCTCAGTTCCCCTCAACTATAAAATAGGGATAAAATAGCACCTCTTTGTACTGTTGTGAGGACAAGATAAAAGTTTTTAAAGTGCTTATCATAGTACTTGACAGTGTAGGCACTTAATAAATGCTTATTTCCTTCCTTTCATGAATTACCAAAATCTATGTCAGGGAGATACGAGCCATAGGAGGCTGAGAAAGTTTTAGTGAGTGGCTAGCAGTAGACTTCATGTCTGTGGTCTGAAGACCAGCTTATTGAAAAGCTCATTACCAGGTCAGCCACAGGGTAATGACGCTTTTACCCACAGTAACTAATCCAAACAAAATCAGCTACTAACATGAAGAGGGACTGGACTGTGATCTATGTCAATGGACTGAGTACCCTTCAAAGCCTTGAAGAATTAAACTGAGTCTCCTCCCTTCCTAGAGTTTTCCCAGTCAATGAAAAGGGCCAGAAATGAGATGACCTTCACCTGAAGGAGAAGCTATAGGCTCTGATGTGGCATAGAACACATGCAAGCCATACTGTGAGGTAAGAAGTCACAGATCACCTATAGCTTCAGGGGTGGTGTCCTATAGGTGATACAGTCCTGACTATTTTTTCTGCATAATCTAGTTTACCAACAGTATCCTGAATAATCTTAGTGAGCTGTAAAATATATATATATATATATATGTATGTATTGTGTGTGTACACAGATAAGTTATATATATGAGATAAATATGTGAGATATACCTATAAACATACTTTATATATGCATGCATGTATGATATATACAATGTATACTACACACGTGTGTATATACATATATATGTATTTATGTGCATATATGTTTACATATACATGATCTCTTTTTCAGGAGTATGTTTTATCATTGATCGTCTGGATTGGTGTGTGGTCATTACATGAATCAGAAATCTCAAGTCTTTGAAAGTTGTTCATAACTAAAAAGCTATAACAGAACTAGTTGCAGTTCTTTTCCATCCATCCACACAATGTGGGGTGGTCTTACCTAAAAGAAGATAAAGCTAGACCTAACTGGTTCATGTAATCGGCCCCATCTTCCCCACTAACTACAGCTTTCTTTCTCTCAGCCAGCCAGCATGACCTGATTGACCCCAGCTTCCCTCATACAGCTTCCTGGTCATCTAAGGGTATAAGAAGTCTCAGCTGAGTGTAATCTAAGGCTCTGGGACTTGGAGAATTTCTGAAAGGCACTTGAACCACTATCTTGACAAGATACATTTCCATATAGAAATGAGGGAACCCCCACCCGGAGAAACTAAGTCATGCTGAATCCTTCCAGTGTTAGATCAATATGAACCTCCTTGTGTTAAATGTTCAATGACTTGGAAGTGACTCATTCCATATCAAAGCCAAATTTGAACTAAGAAAGTGCTTATGTTGGAACTTCTGTCTGATAAAAGCATTAGGTAAATGTGATCTATTGGTATTATTTTTTGACATGGCATATGATTTCATTAGTATAGTGAGCTCCTAAGGAGGAGATTTCTCTACTAATATTATGCAATACTTCTCTGTATATAATAGTCTTTGAATGCTGTCTGGAGGTGGCGTTGAGAAGTTAAGGGACTTGTTCCACACTGTCACTTTGTGTCAGGTGAGGCTTAAGCCCAGATCTTTCTAGCCACCGAACCATGCTGCAAATTATTTTCATTGCTGTTATTATTTCAAAACTTCTAGAGTTCATTATTTCATCAGATCATCTCTTATCTCACCTTAATAATTCACAAAATCTCTCTTTATACCTTAGTAGACAAGGCAAGAAGCATTCATTAAAACCAGATATTGTGCTAAATAAGAGACAGCCTTCATAAGTTTCTGTGGCTAAAGATTCACCAGCCAATGTCCTTCTGATGATGAGTCTTTCTGTATTGTGAGGCAAAACTATTGCTCCAAGGGTGATTAAGTGAGATGTAAGCTTTGATCATTTGTGTAATCATATCCCTACAAAGAATACTTTCTCCTGAGTTATGTAGAAGGTCCCATCCTGTAGAACTCTATGTCTATATAAAATAAGGGGTCCTGTCAGCTAGACCCTCAAATATAGATCATGTGTGCATTCTATATGTGATAACCTATACTGACCACTGATTGGCTCAGCTTCCTTTCACTCTCTCATTCTATTCTGATGCCCTGAAGTTTTGAGATAAGATCTTGAAAGGGAGTTTGGGAAGACAGAAGAAAACACTGCAGAAACAAAAACCTCTCACATATAAAACTACAGAGTCTGAGCCAGCTTGCCTGCTCCCTGTCTATGGACATATCATTGTATCACTATCAGTCCTAGGATATGCCTTCCCCAACCCCAACCCCACCCAGGGAACTGAATAGACATTCTTAGAGAGGCAATATGGTGTAGTAAAAAGACCCATGGCCCTGGAACCAGAGTACTTAGATTCAAATCCTGCCTCTGATGTCTATTCTCTGTGTGACCTTGGGCAAGTCACATCCATAGGCTTTTTTTTTTTCATCTGTAACACTGGATAGACATTTGAAGTACCTTCTAACTTTCTATAATCATGAATGGAGAGACACCCAGTATCTGTGCGATCTTGTACAAGCCAATTAACTTCCTTGGATCCCAATTTCCTTATCTGTAAAATGAAAGGATGGGACTAAGAGGTCTCTGAAGATTTTTTCTGATCCTGTCCTATAAACCTATTAGAAATGACGAGGTGTGGGCTCTCTATCATTATGGATATCATTGAATAAAACTGGGACCAAGGACATGTAAGTGTATGCATTATTTAATTGGCATGCTCAGGGGAGCATGGTGCTTCAATTCTCTCATAAATCTCAAAGGTAAAGGACTGGTCATTCATTTGAGAGAAATTTGTCATAGAATTGTCTTGTCATCCAAATGTCATAACGTAGACTCTCATCACCCTTAAGGCATAAGCATAGCTAAACTGGTCCTTGTATGACAGTCAAGACTTCCTGAGAGCCAAGTAAGATGGGAAGAGGAAAGAAATGGGGGCCTGCAGGTTTCTCCATGTGCGTCTGTGCATCTGTGTATGTAGGGGTGTGTGAGAGTGTTCGTTGTATGTTGCCCACTGTGGATGTCTCTGTACATTTGCTCCTCTCCCTTTATGACCTGCATGACCAGTAATGCTGCAAACTTTACCATTCTATGGGCAGGTGTGTTGGAGGGCAGAGAAGAAGTACTATGTCCCTTAATTCTTTCAACTCCACCCACCACTGCCAAGACCTGTGCTCTCAGTTGTGGAAAAACAAGAGAACTGAGCATAATTCATTGGATTCTGGTTGAATCTTTCTCTAAGCATTTGTCGTTCCTACCTTTCTTGCCTGGCCCAAACCTAACCCATGGTGCTATTGTTGAAATTAGAAAAGGGTGTGGGGGACAGGGCAAAATTAAAAAATATGGATTCTACCCGGGACACATACACCAGGGTGTTGAGGACAGTATGGGAAGAGGGAACTGGGAGGGTTGAATGTGTGGGGGTGTCACATGCTGTACCCCCAGACCTGCGATAAAATACAAAGATTCCCTGAAAATGGACATAATTGACCCACTCATACCTAGAATAAGGGCACAGGGACAAGAAGAAGATAGAACCCACCTTCCCCTTCCCATGACCTTCTGCCCAGAGTCCTTGGGCCAGACCTTGCTGTTCTACCCTCTTGGTGTGATAGCTCTTAAATTATCATGGATTTGGGGTGGGTTCTGTTTATTAAAGTCCTATTTCTCCTATTAAAAAATAAGTTACCCTATAAATTAATCCATCTTGGGAGAATATGGCAGAGTTTATGTTCTAATGGAATAGCCTTTGATAACTCAGGGTCATCTACATAACAAGAATATTATCAATTAGGTACCAGGGTAGGATTCCAGCGAGTAGTTGTAATGGTGGGGGTGGGGGTGGTAGAGAAGGTTGGTTTGGAGATGACTGGACTTGTGATTTTATCACAAAAACTCCCAGAGAGGAATCTCTTACCAATATACATGCTCTACAACTGATGGTCATATTGAGTTGCCAGGGATTCTGAAAGATTGTTACTTGTCCAGTGTCACAAAATCAGGTATCAGAATTATACCATAAGTTGAGTCTCTCTAACTCCAAAGTCAGTCATTGACCCAGTACACTGCAATTTCTCTCGGATATTATTGTCTGTTGAACCAGCAGTGACTGGGTACCATCTTCTGTTTATAGCTTATTGAGCAGGCATTGTTTCAAAACTTTCAGTGGATTTATTCCTTCTTCTTTTCATTAGAGTATAATTTTAATGGAGAAAACAGACATTGGCATTTCTAAAAAGAAATTGATCATGGACCTCTTTGGCACTTGCTGAATGAAGCCTTCGGCATAACTGGAAGAACACCATCAATGTCAGAAACCAAGAATATTAATGAATATTAAGAATGCTGTATATTTTTTATGACGTGTTCCACATTACTCCCTCACTTTCTTAGTTATTCTTAGAGTTTATGATTTCATTTAAAAGATACTATTGTGTTTTTCATAACATTTTTGTACCTCCTTATCTTCTGCAAAAGATGTTGTTACATTAACTCAATGAATATCTTCAGTGGAGGATTTTTACTTATACTCTTCATGAACCCTGCCTAGCAAGATGAACAAGAGTCCCTAATATTGTATTTATTGCATGTTTCCTTAGAGTACAAAATGAAACCAAATTTACCAACTTGTGGCATCATGGCAACGTATAAAGTGCAAAGGATTCGGAGGCAGTTGACTTAGGCTAGTAGGTTGACCTTGTGTAATCTATATTTATGTGAAGTTGGATGTAAGTCTTGGCCTCGGTTTCCCCTGCTGTAAAAATAGGGGCCAGAACTAGATGGTTTCTATGATACCTACTAGCTCCAAATCTGTGACTTTGTTCTTTTGTTTGCCTCCTCCAAGAAAATCTGTGAGCCATCTTTTCATAGGCTCTTTAAACTAGAACTGGAAAAGACCTTTAAGGGTATCCAGTCCAATCTCTTCATTTTACAATAAGGAAACAGAGGTCCAAAGAGGTTAAGTGACCTGCCCAAAGAGGTTAAGTGACCTACCCAAGGTCACACAGGTAGTGTCAGAAAGAAATTTTGAACCTAGGTCCCTTGATTCATAAGCTAATGTTCTTTCCATTCCTTCATGATTCCTCCCTTGCATTTAAACACAATTTCCTTCTTTCCTCTGGTTTTGCTTATTGTCAGAATACTGACCTCACTAGTTCTTTCAATGTATATCAATTCCTTAGTTATTAGATAAAAATCTCAACTATAGTATACCTATGGTTAAGTTAGTGTTTCTAATCAGTCTAAAGAATGTGATTCTCCCACTCTTTGCCACCACCTCCTTCTTTGCCATTCTATTTTTATTGTAGTAGAAGGGGGTTACGTAGGACTGAAGGCCATTTTGAACTTTTCTTTGTTTCATTGGTTGCCATAAGTAAATAACTCATCACCTAATGGCTAAACTGTTTGGTAATATGGCTCTCTGTCCTTTGCTATGTTTATCCTTAGACATGAAGCTCCCCTTATGGCCAGGCCTTCTCCCAAACCTTTTCCACTATAGTAAAAGTCAACAAGCCTTATATTTCAATGGTATAACCTTTAAGACCCCACAATGAGACAAAGGAATGGGTCTTTGTGGAAAGACAGATAGTGGTCAAAAATAAGCTGCAATTTACTCCCAATATTAGGGTGTACTCATGATATAGATTAAAGGATATCATTGAGAAAATACATGACTAGAAAAATGGGGAGATTGGCCACAGTATAAGTGAGGGCAAAATGAGTAGACAAACTGAATACTCTTTTTAGAAACCTTGAGATGTAAAAAGAACCAAAGGAAGGACTGCAGCTCATTGGGTAGATCGATACCTTGGGGAGGGTCTATAGAATAATATGGACCAGAGTTGCAAAGGATGGTCAGACTGGCTAGGTTGCTATCTGTACCTGTGAGGGTAATTTCTGCACAGATGAGATCACAGATCCATTGAAATATAGGTGTAAAAATTCCTGGAGCTAGGCACTGGGTGGTGACCATTTACATCCACTGTTCACATATAGGAGGTGATTTTTCCATTCTTGGAATTCTCATAGCATTTATAGGCCAATAATAATGGCTCATTGGAACATAGTTTCCTGTACCTTTCACTGTGAGTTAGAATATATCGTTATTTACCCAGCTGGATTCTATTTTCTTTTCTTTTTTTTGGCAGTTGAATTATTTTTATTTTTTAAAATTTTGAAACAAAATAAAATTTTAAAAAAGTCACTAAATAAAATTAGCATTTCCATGTATTACAGTATACATACATACTGATTACACATGAAATTGCAAGTCTCTATTATATAAATCTTTCTTTTCTAAGTGTATAATAAGTTTACCTTATGACTTTAAAAGCCATTCTCCTTGTCTATGATTTCTGCTGGCCTTCTGCCTCTCTTATGCATTTTTTAAAATACCTCAATGACCTTTATTTGTTTTTTTGTTTTTTTTTGGCAACCGTACCCCTAACTCTGTCTCACCTGAGAACTCTGTCCTTTGAATTGAAAAAAAAGAAAAAGAAAACCCTTTCTAACAATGCCTAAATCAAGTAAAACAAATTCTGACAGACCTTGCTTGAAAGTATGTTTTACTAAGTATCCTGAGTTTATTGTGTCTTTGTTTTTTTTTAATATAAATTTATTTATTTAACTTTTTACATTCATTTTCACAAAATTTTGGGTTCGAAATTTCCTCCCCTTTTATCCCCTTCCCCCACCCCAATACATCGAGCATTCTAATTTCCCCTATCACTAATCTGCCCTCTCTTCTATCATCCCTCCCTTCTCTTGTCCTCATCTTCTCTTTTGTCCTGTAGGGCCAGATGACTTTCTATTCCCCATTAACTGTATTTCTTATTTCCTAGTAGCAACAACAATACTCAACAGTTGTCCCTAAATCTTTGAGTTCCAAATTCTCCCCATCCCTCCCTCCCCACCCATTCCCTTTGGGAAGGCAGGCAATTCAACATAGGCCATATCTGTGTAGTTTTGCAAATGACTTCGATAACAGTCATGTTGTGTAAGACTAACTGTATATCCTTCCATCCTATTCTGCCCCCCATTGTTTCTATTGTCTTTTGATCCTGTCCCTCCCCGAGTGTAGACTTCAAATTTCTCCCTTCTCCCATTGCCCTCCCTTCCATCATCCATCCCTCCCTGCTTATCTCCTTTTCCCCCACTTTCCTGTACTGTAAGATAGGTTTTCATACCAAAATGTGTATGCATTTTACTCCTTCCTTTAGTAGAATGTGATGCGGGTAAACTTCATGTTTTTTTCTCAGCTCTCCTCTTTTTCCCTCCACTAAAAAGTTTCTTGCTTGCCTCTTGAATGAGATATAATTTACCCCATACCAGTTCACCCTCTCTACTCCCACTACATTTCTCTCTCACCATTTACCTTAATTTTTTTAAGATATGGTCCCATCCTATTCAATTCACTCTGTGCTCTCTGTCTCTGTGGGTGCGTGCATGTGTGTATGTGTGTGTGTGCACGCATGTACATGTGTGTATGTGTGCATGTGTATGTGTGTACGTCTGTGTGTGGTCCCACCAACTACCCAGATACTGAAACTTTTTAAGAGTTACAAATGTTGTATTTCCATGTAGGAATGTAAACAGTTCACCTTTGGTAAGTCCCTTATGACTTCTCTTTGCTGTTTCCTTTTTTATGCTTCTTCTCATTCTTGTGTTTGAAAGTCAAATTTTCTTTTCAGCTCTGGTCTTTTCATCAAGAATGCTTGAAAGTCCTCTATTTCATTGAAAGACCATATTTTCCCCTGAAGTATTATACTCAGTTTAGCTGGGTAGGTGATTCTTGGTTTGAGTCCTAGTTCCTTTGACTTCTGGAATATCCTATTCCATGCCCTTTCATCCCTTAATGTAGAAGCTGCTAGATCTTGTGTTATCTTGATTGTATTTCCACAATACTGGAATTGTTTCTTTCTAGCTGCTTGCAATATTTTCTTCTTGACCTGGGAACTCTGGAATTTGGCCACAATGTTCCTAGGAGTTTCTCTTTTTGGATCTCTTTCAGGTGGTGATCGATGGATTCTTTCAATACTTATTTTGCCCTCTGGTTCTAGAATCTCAGGGCAGTTTTCCTTGATAATTTCATGAAAGATGATGTCTAGGCTCTTTTTTTGATCATGGCTTTCAGGTAGTCCCATAATTTTTAAATTGTCTCTCCTGGATCTATTTTCCAGGTCAGTTGTTTTTCCCATGAGATATTTCACATTCTCTTCCATTTTTTCATTCTTTTGGTTTTGTTTTATGATTTCTTGGTTTCTCAGAAAGTCATTAGACTCCATCTGTTCCATTCTAATCTTGAGAGAACTATTTTCTTCAGTGAGCTTTTGAACCTCTTTTTCCATTTGGTTAATTTTGCTTTTGAAAGATTCTTCTCCTCATTGGCTTTTTGAACCTCTTTTGCCAATTGAGTGAGCCTATTTTTCAAGGTGTTATTTTCATCAGCATTTTTTTGATAAAGGGTCTCCTTTATCAAGGTATTGACCTGTTTTTCATGCTTTTCTTGCATCTCTCTCATTTCTCTTCCCAGTTTTTCCTCCACCTGTCTCACTTGATTTTCAAAATCCTTTTTGAACTCTTCCATGGCCTGAGCCCACCGGACATCCACCTCAGATGTCTGGGATAGAGAGGTCCCGACCTCCACGCCCTTTCCTGATGGCAAGCCTTGTACTTCCTTATCAGAAATGATGGGAGGAAGGAACATCTCTTCCCCAGGAAAGTAGCTCTCTGTGGTCTCATTTTGCTTCCTTTTTCTGGGCATTTTCCCAGCCAGTTACTTGACTTCTGAGATTCCTCTCCACCCCTTGCAGTGCTCCAGAATTTGTGGAGAGTTCTTTTTACAGGAAATTTATGCTATGGATTCAGAGCTAGCATACGTGAGTCTTTCTACTCCACCATCTTGGCTCCTCCCCCTCTGGATCCTGTTTTCAAAGAGTTTTGAGGGCAGAGACTTATGTCAACGTTTTTTTACAGCCTATACAGGACCTATCATCAGACTAATCATCTAAGATATATTTGATGAAAATTTGGGTCACTTGGGTCCTAACCTAATTCTGTCATTTGCTGTCCCTTCATCTCTTTGTCCCTCAGTTTCATCATTGGTAAAATGAAGCCTTTAGACCAGTTGACTCTTTCCAATTCAAACATTTTCTAATCCAAAGATTAAACCATGGTACCACACAAAGGGATTTATACTTATTCTATAACAAATCAATTTCAAACCAACATTGTAACACCATGTTAACATGGATTATTATTGTTAGTATTTATACTCATTAATTTGGACTCGATTAATTCAAAATTTCTATTCATTCAACTTTTATATAATCTAGGAAGGACTTGCCAGTAAATTAGCAGAGTAAAGCGTAAATAAGATTTCAGTTGGCCTACTTAACCTATTTAAGAAAATAAACCTTTTATTAAAAAAAAGAAAGACTTTTCCCATGCTGCATTATGCAAATAAGTCTTATCTATGCTTTAAAGAGGCCAAGCAATGCCTTTATTTTGCGAAACCCTGTGGGTAAATGGAAAATGCGATGAATGCCTGAATTATAACAGTATACCTCAAGCATGCTGGCCACATGTGCTCCAGAATAACTACCACGTGCAGCTGAAGCAGGTTAAAGTGCAATTGGGAGATACTTTAACAAAATAAACAATAAAATGTGAATAACATCACATATTAAAACTAAGTCCCTAGGTGGCCTGCAAAGGTCCTTTTTATGAATTGGTGACTGTTTCTATCTGAATTTGACACTGTTGGTAGAGCTAGTATAATTTATTTTAATTTTCAATAATTTAGACTTTTCATTAATTCAGAACCTAATTCCTCACAATAACCTTTCTTCTTTGCTTTTCAGCTTCCAAAGTATTTTCATAACTAATGTCTCATTTGGTCTTTGCAACAACTTTGTGGTAACAAGGGCAAGTTTTATTATACTTCATCCCCCTGAGTGCACCCCTTACCACAACCTTTCTCCTCCCCTTTTTTGTGGGCTTCTCCTAATAAGCAACTTCCTATGCCAGTTTAGTTCAGTGTCTTCCTTACTACATAGAATCTTGGAGAGCTGAGTGGGACACAGAGCCATTAAATGACTGATCTATGGTGATACTGCTAGTGTATATCAGAAGTACTTGAATGGGTGTCTTCAGGATACTATGTGACCTTGGTCAAGTCATTTAATCTCTGCTGGCCACAGTTTCTGATGTGGAGATGGGATCTGGACCTGGACCTCTAAAAGGAAAAGACCATGTCTTTGAAAGCAACCCAGACCCTTTATTTTCCCCACACATTTCAGCAGTCTAAATCACTGGCAGCTAGCTAACAGCATCTGGTCCACCCCAGACTAGCCCACCTATTCACAGTGGCTCTCAGAACAACCCAGACCAGACTTAATAATCCTTTCCCAGTTGTCTTAACCTCTCCCAGATACTTTATTTCACTATTGCACCTGGTCCAGCTTAGGCTGTTTACCACCCCTTAATCCAATCCAGATCTTTTCACTTTTTTTTTTTTGTATGTAAGTATAGGTCTCATACTGCTTTGAGAGTTGTAGATTAATTACGAATCTAGCCACACTCTTTTGGCATTAGAATAAACTTTGCCACCTTGACTGAAAGAATGTTTCAATGCTTGAATTCTTTCTAGGCAAACTTACATTTCAGAGTTCCAGCAATCCCAAACCACGTCAGTTTCCATATCTATAAAATAAGGATAATATTAGTATTTACATCCTAGAGTTGTTGTTAGGATAAAATGAGATTATATTTGTAAAGTCATTTGGAATCTTTAAAGTTCTATATCCATGCTGCTTATGATTATTAAATGCTAGCTATTTTACACAGAAAAAAAAGCTGAAGGTCATTGAGAAGTACTAAGTAATTTTCTCTAAGTCACATACCCACTTAAGGGGCAGAGCAAGAAGAATGCACATCTTTGTCAGACTTTCCAGAAATTTGACCAAAGAAGTTCTTTCTCCCCTTGTCTAACAAAGCATTCCCTTTGGGAAGGGAGTGCCCCCTCCCTCCACCCAAAGGTAGTTAAGTACTGCCATAGTTACAGTGCTGACCTGAGTTGAAATCTGGTCTCAGAGGTTCACCATGACCCTGAGTAAACCACATAATCTCTCTCATCCTCACTTTCGTCATCTGTAAAGTGAGCATGGCACTTGTCTTGTAGCATTGATGTGAGAGTCAACTGATTGAATATTTGTTTAAAAAATCCTTAGCACAGTGCCAGGCACATAGTATTGTATAACAATGCTAGCTGTTTATGCTGCTATTATTGTCATTAATCTCCAGACTCCTTGAGCATGACTTCTGGCTTTGTTACTCAGGTCCTAAGGGGATTCTCATCAATATATCTGGTTCACCATTCCTGGGAGCAAAAGTTGAACAAAAATAAGGTAATAATTTTTCTCTGGGGTTGACAGAAGAGGGGAGGGGACCTTTCCCCTCTCTTTGACATGCTAGATGAAAATCTAGCCCAAACCCACCTCACAGAAGGTGAAAACATAGAACAAAATAAATGCCTTTCCTAAGGAAAGAACAAATGTTCTCCCTCTTTGTAGAAAAAAACCAGGGCTGGCAAGAGACCTAATTTAACAGGAGGTATATTTCCAATAAGAAGAAATAGTGGTTCATCTGCACTTTTTTCCTATGAATTTTGTGGTTTATGTAAGGATCTACAAGTGTGGAAACTCCCTCTACCGTTGCATGTCTTTATCGGCTCTGAAATGTATGAAGAGTTGTCTGGAACACAGGGAGCAATTCAACCAGGGTCCACAGCTAGATTGTATCAGAGGTAGGATTTGAATTCAGGTCTTCTTGACTGGTCCAGTTTTCTCTCCACTCATTACAGCTGTTTCTTGAGATTTGAACCCATTTATTATTATTATTTCACGTGTGATATTTACCAAGAGATCCCATTAAATGGCATGTTTTATTTTCTGGAGTCTTCTTTAAGTTGTAGTAAAAACTGGATGTTGAAAATAGGAATTTCTACCAAATAATTTACTCTGTCTCTTCTCCCTGACATGTTTAACGTTTCACGAATTGTAACTATAGTTTACTGTGAAGTTAGTCCTTTCCTTTCCTTTCTACTTGTATAATAGAAACTCCTTAAGAGAAAGGATTGTTGCTATATTTTTTACTTTTATTTCTTTTGTTTCTAATTTATAGAATAAAACAAGTATTTCCGTAACATAATACAATAAAAAATGATTGCACTTGAAACTGCAAGTCTATTGCATACAACTTGCTGTTCCATCTAAATACATAATAAAATTATCATGTAAATTTCTTTTTTTCTTATTTTTTTTCTTCTCCTCCTCTGCCCTACCATTAGACATGGATATGTATAGATATGTAAAATCATTCTATACATAATTCTATTTTTCAGTTTTTTTTTTCCTCTGGATGCAAGCAGCCACTTCCTTCATATGTCCTTTGTAGTTAATTAGGGTATTTATAACAGTCACAACGATTTATTTGCTCAACCATTCTTAAAACTATTAAAAGGATTGTTAATATTTTGTTTTTGTATCCTTAGTGTCCTAAGCAGTGCATGCCCTGTAGTAGGTGCTTAATAAGAACTTACTACATTGAATTGGACAATAGTATCATCTAAGGTCTCCCTAGATGGTACAAGATCAATATCACTTAGATTATTTCATCATTCAATGGAACCATTTCACAGATGGTACATAGTTCCAAGAGTAAAGTCACCCACACACTATGATTCCATGAAGCCTCACAGCGTGGAAAGTTAATGAGACTTTCACATCCCATCTAGTCATCTCCCCAGGTATCACCTCCTCACTCTCCTGTCCCACTCTCCCTGCTCCCTACACACACTGATTTCTACCTTTTGCTCTGGGCACAGTAATTCAATCGGCAGTACTATGCTTTTGGAATGTGTCTAGTGGGAGACTTCCCTTTGGCTCTGATTCCATGGACTCAAACTCCCTTTTCCAGCTGCCACTCCTCAATGTGTTGTCTCCCTCCTATCAGGATGCATAGTAAACTCCTTGAAATTAGAAACTGTCTATCTTTTTATATTGGTAGCCCTAGCTTTTTGCACAGAGTCTGGCATGTGATAATGGCTTAGTTTCACTTAAAGTAAGATTTTTAGTTGGCCTTAACAAAGCATTCAGTAATCTTTTGCTACTTTTAGTGTGTTTTTATTTGTTTTGTATTCATCTGCCCCTGTGTCTTAACTTCTCATACTAGATTGTAAACACCTGAGGGCTTCAAATGTGCTTCTGTTTTTAACCTGTTATCTAAAATTATGGGGAAAATAAGTGTTGTGACATACATACCCTGAATCCTAGCTCATCCTATTTTTTGTTTAAGAATATTTTTGAAACAGAACTGGGGATTTCAAAAACTTTTGATACAGATTGTGAATATACAGCTTTTTATAACTACTCTCTCTTGCTGGTATATTGATATATGTTTGGAAGTGAATGGTTGAGTAATGGATGTTAAGACCCAGGTCACGGCCATACCCCAGTCATAGAAACTCTCATGTAATTCCCTATACATGCATGCCAGGATTTCTTCATTATGCTTTCCCTGGGTTACTCCTTGTAATGTAAAGTCCATGCAAACAGTCAATGTATGCCAGCTAGACTCATGCTTTTCAATGTGTGCAATCAAGTTTATTAATCGAAGAATGAAAACAATACTCTCAAAGAACAAACAGTCTCAGAAGATCCAATAAACATCTTTTGTACAGGACTTGACAAGGTTCTCTCCCAGCCTAGCCAGAAACCATGCATCTTCTTCCCAAGTGGTCATCTAGCAAATTGCCATCAATCAGCATGGCTTGCAAGACAGCATGGGCTCCTTGAGCCACAAGTATTGGAAACATGGAAGGCAGTTCCAGTTGCTCCCTAGGAACAGACTAACAGCTTGAATGTGAATGGAGGGGATTTATAGCTATGAGTAATCCTAAGCTGTTTACCTCATAATTTGATTTATAGTTTGCCTCAAAATTACCAATAAAGTTGTTTATACTTTTTTCAGTCTTGTTTTGTCTTATCAGAGGGTGCACATATGTTTATCAGTTGTTTAAGAAGATACACATGTAGTTGACAGCATCAAAACACAAGGTGCTTATCTTATTTTTGAAAAAAACATCTTTTAGAAAAACCACATAATCAAAGTTGTTCAGTCACAAAATGGAGACTTAAACCAAAATGGAATCAACTATTGAAAGATTTATTCCAACTATCTTATTAAGTTTTTTAAACTTATTCTCACTATGCTCCCCCTTGAATCAATTGTTGAATAAATTAATTAATGAAAGGATGAAAGAAGAGATCTCTGAAGATCTTAAAAAATAGCCCGTTTCCATTCATTCATTCCACACATATTCATGAAGCTCTTTTATATGCATTATATTGTGCTAGGTGCTAAGAAATAATCAGAGACAAATAAGACAAAGTTCCCATCCTCAAAGGAATTTAGAATTAAATGGTAATATGACTATCCACAGATAGATGTAATAAAATTATAATATAAATACAAAACGAGACTAAAAAGTGTTTTGGGATCAAATGAAAGGCAATATATCTCTTTCTTCTCAACTTGTTTCACTTCCTTCTTTGCAGAGAAGGAAGTTCTTTCTCTTATATGATTAATGGAAATTCATTTATTCTACATTTAATATCTACAGTATACAATGCCTATTCACAGTATCCAGTCAAAGGTAAATGTGAATTGACTATTAAAAGCAGGCTTACAAACTAACAGCTTACATTTTTATCCTTTACACCAATGTACCAAACATATTTTTCAAAATGAATGAGGTAGGTATTTCAAATTTTATCACTCTTTTACATATGTGAAAACAGAAGGTCAGAGAGGTTAAATGGCACATCTAAAGTATACATTCCTGACAAATGGCTCACATCATCAGCAAAATGAAGCAGCACCCACCAATCTTGTCTATTTCTCAGGGGGTTAAGGTAGGTAGATAAGCCACTATTAGCCTTTCACTGTGAAAGTTTATGAGGAAAAATACCGTTTCATAGTGATAACAAAAGGGGCTGATTTACCATTTCTAAGTCAAAGGCAAAAAGTTTTCTGTGTAGCTCACCAATTATTTTATTCACTTCCTACTTTTGCCTTTCTCCCCCAAAATTTTCTCTCCAAGAAGAAAGAAAAACCAATTTTGTCCCTTGTTCTTTGAATGTTATACACTTGTATTTCCAAAAATGGATTTTCATCATCTTGCAATCAATAGCAGCCTTGACCTGGAGTCATCAGGCAGCCTGTCAGGATAGTTTGCAAAGGAACTCTCTGCTCACGCAGCACACTCCAGAGATCAGTTTTGCTTTAATTCTCACTGCTTTCTATCAGCTGATATTGTCAAGAGGGAGGCAGAAAGGCAGGGGAAATTATATCCTTTTAGACATTTGATTCTTTACCAGACTGACCAAGAAAGAAGACTCTGCCACACTCTCATTTCATCAAAAATATCTCATCCCTAATTTTTGTGCATTTTGCTGTATTTCCATTTTTCTCCCATAGACTTGGTCTAAAACAATAGTTTCCAACCTTCCTAGGCAATTGTAAGTATTCAGCACATCAGTTACCTGTACTCATTATTTTCCTTTCATGATTAACCCTTTCTAACCTAGTACCGTGCCTATAATGATCAAAATCTGACCAAGGAATACATCATGATGTGTATTATTTGTTTAACATATGTAATTGTCTCATGCTGAGTTTTAAATTTAAAACATCTTTCAGTTTCTTAAAAGTTACATAGAAGTTGTCATTTTCCTGTGATTGAGAAAACAACTCCAGACTTTACTCAAACAAAGGGCTGGAGACTGGATATTCTTTCCTGACCAGAGGAGATGAAAGGGGTAATTTATGCTTATTCTCCATGATCCTAAACCATACATTCTTGCAGAAGAATGAGCCGATTAGGGGAAAAAATGTTTCTTACTCTATTTCTTAGTAATGTGGGCTAGACTCTCCTCACCCTCAGATTCATTTCTTCAGTCAGTCAATCAATCAGCAACTTTTATTGATCCCCCACTGTGAAGTATAGTTAAGAACACTGTACTCATTACTGGGCAGGAATTTTTTCAAAAAAGAAAAATAGAAGAGTTTCAGGTCTTATCACTGAAAAGATTTCAGTATAAAGAGTAGTAATATAAACTATGTGGAAAACAGGTGAGCCATAACTTAGAAGCAAGCAAAGCCTATGTTAAAAATCTACAGTGTAATGCATTCATAGAAACCATGCTTGAGGGCAAATATGTGTAAAGTGAATTCAACCTGTGCATGGGTGTTCTCATCCGCTAAAACAAGTTTGTGGTGGTTTTTTTTGTACTCAGACCTGATTTCGCTGGGATATAGAGCTTTTGGTGAGAAGACATCCTCTGCATCTGAAGACTGGTAATGCTGAAAGTCCTCATCTTAGTTGTTTGGGGTAATCAGGGATTAAGATACTTGCCTTGGGTCACATAACCAGTGTGTGGGAAAGACAGAAGTTGAACTCAGGTCTTCCTGGTTCTGAGCCCAACTTGGTCCCCACTACACAACTCTTTTTCTTTCTCTTTTCAACAGAAAATTATCAAATGAGTGGGCAAAGGTGAAGAGAAATGCAAGAAATGTAGGTTAAAAATTCAATGACTACAGCAATAGGCATGTAGACTCTCTCTTATTGAAGATAATTGCAAATCATTGAGCTGGAGATAGGATTTTAACTAGTGTCCATACAACATACATACACATGTATATTCATACAGAGTGTATACATGAATGTGTGTGGTATGTGCAAGCATGTTTATGTATGCATACATGTATATGTATATATGCACATTTGTGTATATGCCTTGCCTCCATTTATGATTATAAGCTCCTTAATGATAAAATATCATGTCTTATACTCTTATTGTATCCTCCAAAACTAATTTTAAGACATGATCATAATTAAGGCCACAAAACTTCTACAGAAGAGTGAGTCACAATGGATTCTAAGAAAAAGATGTGCTTCTTAATCTTCTGACCAAATACAAAGTGGAACAGAGGGGTATTTGTTACGGTAGTGAGTCTACAAACAAGAGAAACCAGATTAAGGACCAATCAGAACAGCACATATAGCAATATCAGGTATTCCTCCAATCAAAATGAGAACAGGTGCCAGTCACATAGTGGTCCAGCAGGGGCAGCCATTCTTATGGCTTCTTTCTTGGATTATCAGGGAAGCATGGGGTACGGGGAGTGAGTAGGAGGGGAAATGAGTGGAAATACAAATAGAAAAGAAAATAAGATAGTCCCCCTCTTAAAGAATTCACATTCGAATTAGAGGAGACAAAACGCAAAAGTTTCAGCCACAAAGTAGATAGAGGGAGCTAGTATACTTATGGAAATATTAGCAATGCCAATAGGGAGAGGCCACATGATAAGGTCAGAGGGTGCAGTGTCAGGGAAACTGATAAGGCCCAGTAGATTCAACAGAAGGATGTTAATTGGCAACTGACTGCTCATCTAAGAATCAGCAACAGGCCATAATGTTGGCATTTGGAGATTAAAGGGCTGGTGAAGTTTTTTGTGGGGTTTTTATTGCTATCATTATTACATAGCCAACTAATAGAAATATATGAGATGTCATTCTCAAAAAAGTAAATGGCCAAAGGATATGAAAAAACAGTTCTCAAAAGAAGAATTATATTGACAACCATATGAAAGAATCTTCTAAATCACTAATAATAAGAGAAATGGTAATCACTACAATGATAAGATTTCACCTCACCTCCAAAAAACTGGCAAAAATAACAAAAAATGGGAATGGTTAATGTAATAACTGTTGTGGAAAGACACAACTATGCTGCTGCGAATTAATACAAATTATTGGGAAAACAGCTTAGTATTAGGCAAATAATGGGAATAAAAATTATTACCCTTTGACCTAAAGATTATACTTCCAGAAATAAATCCAAGAATATAATTAACAAAAAAGGATCTATATACAGCCAAATATTTATAGCAGCACAACATGTGGCAGAAAACTGGAAATATAAGCCCAATAGAATGGAGAATGCTGTGGGAAAAATTGAATATGATGAATACAGAGAAGTATAGGAAGACCCAGATGAACTGATGCCATATAGTAAACAGAGACAAGAAAACTATATATATATATATATATATATATATACATACACATACACATACATATACATATATATATGTATATGTATACATATACACACACAGTAACCACAAAAATGTAAATGGAAAGACCAACAACCCCAAAACAATCAAAAATACATGTGTGAAAAAATTGCAATACAAGCTTGGCCTCCAAAAAGAAATACAAAAGGTCCTCTAATCACAGTTCTTGGCAGAAGGGTGAGGGTGTTGAGAAAAGGGCATGGAACATTGCATATAATATTACACTTTAAATATCTGATTAGTTAATTGAATTAATTACTTAATTTAGGTTTTGCTGAAATATTATTATTTTTCATAGTATTTTACTTTTCCCAATTACATGCCAAGACAATTTATAGCATTCATGTTTACAAATTTTGAGTTCCAAATTTTTCTCCCTCTCTTACTCCTTCTCCCTCCACTCTTCCAAAAATGGTAGGCAAGGGAGGGTGGAGCCAAGATGGCAGAGTAGAAGGATGACCGTTAAAGCTCTCCCCTCGCAACCCATAAAATACCTGAAAAAAATGACTCTAAACAGCAGCAGAAGCCACAAAATGACAGAGTGAAAGAGATTTCCAGCCCAAAGCAGTCTGGAAGGCTGACAGGAAGCATGTAATGCACCAGGCTCAGAGTAGAGTGCAGCCTAGCCTTGGCTGTGCTGTGTGGCTGGGATAGGACTAGAGCAGGCTTCAGAGCACCACTGCAGCATCTGCAGTTCCCAGATCCCTCCACCCACAAACACCAGAGACAGTTTCAAAGATCAATGAAAAAGCTCTTTCACCTGGGTAAGAGGGAAGCAAGGTCCTCCTGCCCTAGCCCTGGCTCCAAGTGGCTCCAGGTGGCTGCAGAATCCATTTTTGGAGCCCTTGGTCAAAGAACCCTGGGGAAATCAAGCTGCCAATTTGGGTCTCATCCCTGAGTGGCAGCCCTAGGGTGAAGAGGAACACTGGCTGGTGGAACTCTTGGAGGTTCAGGAGAGAATTCTATTGATAAATCCTGGGGAGAAAAGTTTTTGGTAGCTCCCAGACCAGTGTGCAGGCCAGGAGAGAAGCAAACTATTCTCCTTAATTGTGCCACCCTGGAGAAACTGAGAACTTACAGGTCCACAGAGTATACCCTCCTCTTGACAAAGGACTCAAAAGTCAAATAACTGACTAAGAAAATGCCAAAAAAGGGGGGGGATAAGACCATAGAACATTACTTTCTTGGTGAACAGGTATTTCTTCCATCCTTTCAGATGAGGAAGAACAATGCATACCATCAGAGAAGGACATAAAAGTTAAGGCTTCTACATCCAAAACCTCCAAAATAAATACGCAATGGTCCCAGATCATGGAAGAACTCAAAAAGGATTTTGAAAATCAAATAAGAGAGATGGAGAAAAAATTGAGAAGAGAAATGAGAGCAATGCAAGAAAATCATGAAAAGTGAGTCAATAGTTTGCTAAAAGAGACCGAAAAAAATGTTGAAGAAAATAACACCTTTAAAAATAGACTAACTCAAATGGCAAAAGAGGTCCCAAAAGTCAATGAGGAGGAGAATGCTTTAGAAAGCAGAATTACACAAATGGAAAAGGAGGTTCAAAAGCTCACTGAAGAAAATAGTTCTTTCAAAATTAGCATGGAACAGATGGAAGCTAATGACTTTATGAAAAACCAAAAAACCACAAAGCAAAACCAAAAGAATGAAAAAATAGAAGAAATATCTGATTGGAAAAACAACTGATCTGGAAAATATATCCAGGAGAGACAATGTAAAAATTATGGGACTACCTGAAAGCCATAATCAAAAAAAGAGCCTAGACATCATTTTTCATGAAATTATCAAGGAAAATTGCGCTGACATTCTAGAACCAGAGGGCAAAATAAGTATTGAAAGAATCCATTGATCACCTCCTGAAAGAGATCCAAAAGAACAACTCCTAGGAACGTTGTAGACAAATTCCAGAGTTTTCAGGTCAAGGAGAAAATATTGCAAGGAGCAGGAAAGAAACAACACAAGTGTTATGGAAATACAATCAGGACAACATAAGATCTAGTAGATTCTACATTAAGGGATTGAAGGACTTGAAATATGATATTCCAGAAGTCAGAGGAACTAGGATTAAAACCAAGAATCACCTACCCAGCAAAACTTAGTGTAATACTTCAGGGAGAAAAATGGTCATTCAATGATGTGGAGGACTTTCAAGCATTCTTGATGAAGAGACCAGAGCTGAATAGAAAATTTGACTTTCAATCACAAGAGTCAAGAGAAGCAGGAAAAGGTAAACAGGAAAGAAAAATCATAAGGGACTTACTAAAGTTGAACTCTTTATATTCCTATACGGAAAGATAATATTTGTACCTCTTGAGACTTTTCTCAGCATTTGGATAGTTGGAGGAATTACACACACACACACACACACACACACATACACACACACACACACACACACACATACACACACACACACACACACACACACACACACATATATATATATATATATATATATATATATATATATATATATATATATATATATATATATATAGTCAGAGAGCCCAGAGTGAGTTGAACAGGAGGGATGATATCTAAAAAAATAAAATTAGGGCATGAGAGAGGAATATATTGGGAGGAGAAAGGGAAAAATGGAATGGAGCACTTTATCTCTCATAAAAGGGGCAAGAAAAAACTTTTTCAGTGGAGGGGAAAAGAAAGGAGGTAAGAGCGAAAAAGTGAAGCTTACTCTCATCATTTGGATTAAGGAGGGAATAACATGCTCATTCAATTTGGTATGGAAATCTATCTTACACTACAGGAAAGTAGGGGAGAAGGGGATAAGTGGGGTAGGGGAAGATAGAAGGGAGGGCAAATAGGAGGAGGGAGTAATTAGAAGTAAACGTTTTAGGGGAGGGACCAAGTCTAAAGAGAGAATAGAATAAATAGGGGACTGGATAGGATGGAGGGAAATATAGTTAGTCTTTCACAACATGACTATTATGGAAATCTTTAGCAAAACTACACATATTTAACCTATATTGAATTTATTGCCTTCTCAGTACGAATAGTTGAGGGGGGTAAGGAGGGAAAGAAGCTGGGACTCAAAGTTTAAGGAATGAATGTTGAGAAGTGTTTTTGCGTGCAACTGGGAAATAAGAAATACAGGTAATGAGGTATAGAAATCTATCTTGCCCTATAAGAAAAGAGATAAGATGGAGATAAGTGAAGTGAGGGATGTGATGATAGAAGGGAGGGCAGATTGAGGGAAGAGGCAATCAGAATGCACAGTGTTTTGGGATGGAGGAGGAGAGGGATGGGGAGAAAATTTGAAACTCAAGAACTTGTGGAAATGAATGTTGAAAACTAAAAATAAATAAAATTTTTTAAAAATATATTTTTTTAAAAAATGGTAGGCAATTTGATATAGAGTATGCATATGCTATCATACAAAATACATTTCCATATTTGTCACAATTGTGGAAAAAGAAACAGATCAAAAGAAAATAAAACCATGAGGAGGAATAACGGAAGTGGAAAAACTATGGTTTCGATCAGTATTCAGAGTCTATCATTTTTTTGTTTTGTTTTGTTTTTTTTAAATCTCCATGTGGATAACATTTTTATTTGTGAGTCCTTGGTGCTTGACTTGTCTTGGATCATTGTATTGCTTAGAACTGAGTTATTCGTAGTTGATCATTACACAGTGCTGCTGATACTGAGTACAATCTTTTCCTGGTCCTGCTCATTTCACTGTGCACCAGTTTATACAAGTCTTTCCAGGATTTTCTGAAATCTGCTTGTTCATCATTTCTTATTGAACAATAGTATTCCATTATATTTATATTCCATAGTTTGTTTAGCCATTACCCAACTGATGGGCATCTTCTCAATTTCCAATATTTTGCCACCAGAAAAGGGGATGATAAAAACATTCTTGTACATGTAGGTCCTTTTCCTTTTTTCATGATCTCTTTTGGGGTAGAGATCTAGTAATGGTATTTCTGGATCAAAGGGTATGCACAGTTTGGTATCCTTTGGGCATAGTTCCAAATTGCTTTCCAGAATAGTTGGATCAGTTCATAACTCCACCAACGATGAATTAGTGTTCCAATTTCCCCACATCTTCTTCAATATTTATCATTTTCCTATTTTGTCATTTTAGGCAATCTGATAGGTGTGATGCGGTACCTCAGAATTTTTTTATTTGCGCTTCTCTAATCAACAATGACTTAGATCACTTCTTCATGTGTCTGTAAGTTTTGATTTCTTCATTTGAAAACTGCCTTTGACCATTCATATCCTTTGACCATTTATCAGTTGGGGAATGGCTTGTATTCTTATAAATTTGACTCAGTTCTCTACATATTTTTTAAATGAGGCCTTTACCAGAGTTGCTCAATGCAAAAATTGTTTCTCAGCTTTCTGCTTTCCTTTATACTTTGGTTGAATTGGTTTGGTTTGTATAAAAGATTTTTTTGTTTTAATATGATCAAAATTATCTATTTTAGATTTCATAATACTTTTTATCTCTTGTTTGGTCAGGAACCTAAAACTCACTTAACTTCTCTTTTAAGAATTTGGATGCTATACCAATTGGTACATAAATATTTAGTATTTATATTACTTCATTGTTTGTGCTATCTTTCAGCAAGATGTAGTTTTCTTCTTTATCTCTTTTAATTAAGTGTGTTTTCACTTTTACTTTGGTTGAGATCAAAATTGCTAACCCTGTTATTTTTTTTAACTTCAACTGAAGTGCTATGGTTTCTGCTCCTGCCCCTTATCTTTATTTTGTGTGTGTCTCTCTGTTTCAAATGTGTTTCTTATAAACAACCTACTATAGAATTTTTGATTTTTAATCCACCCTGCTATCTGCTTCATTTTTATGGAAGAGTTCATCACATTCACATAAGTTATGATTACTATGTGTTTTCCTCCATTCTATTTGTCCTCTCTCACCTGTCATCCTTTCTCTCCTTCAGAGTGTTTTGCTTCTGTCCACTATCAGTTTTCCAGTCCCTTCTGTCAGTCTTCAGTCAGTCTCTTCTGTCAGTCCCCTCTACCAGCCTTTACTTAAACTCCTTCCCTCCTACTTTTCTGTCAGGTAAGACAGATTTCTATATTCAACCACTTTTATATGTATGTGTGGATGTATGTGTGTATATGTATGTTTATATATACATACACACATAAACACACATCATACATATATACACATATATTCATGCATATGTGTGCACATATATACACATATACATACATATATACATATACACACACATACACACACACATATATATATGTATATATATATATATAAAATTCCCTCTTTGAGTCAATACTGATGAAAGGTTCAAGCAATGCCCATTGCCTACTTTCCTTTTTGTGCATCTTCATGCCAAATAATTTACCCCATTCTGACTCTCTCTTCCTTCTGCATCCATTGTACTCCTCTTTTTAATTCCTTTATTAATTTTTTCCTCAATTCACTTTATACCCATACCCTCTGTCTATGTATATTCCTTCTAGATGTACTTTACTGGAACAATGTTTAAGAATTACAACTATCATCTTCCCATATAGGGATGTAAACAGTTCAGCTCCCTTGAATCTCGTATGGTATTTTTTCCTTTTTTTTTTCTTTTAGGCTTCCTTTGGGTCTTGATATTGGAGATCATTTTTTTTTGTTCAAATCTGGTTCTCTTCTTATGTAAGCTTGAAATCCTTCTATTTCATTGAATGACCTCTTTTTTCCTTTGGAGTATTAGGCATAATTTCATTGGTTAGGTGACTCTTGGTTGTAGTCTGTAGGGTCCAGAATTTCCCTGTATGGGAATATCCATACTCCCCACCCCTAACTCCAAACAATGGGGCATGTTCAATACCAAAAAAAAGAGGCCAAGTGTTCCAGTTTTATTATAAGAAAAGTTTACTAATCATAATGTGCTACTTACACTGGGGCAGTCTGGGGCAGGGGCCAGATAAATGATGAATCCTCACCAAGAGCTTAATAATCCTCAATCTAGGGCAGTGGCCAGATGACTCGGTGGAACCCCACAAAGACCCTGAAAAAGCCCCATGATAATTACAGAAATCAAACAAAAGGAGGAGGAACAATAGAGCATCATTCAATATGTTATAATGGTTTAGCTAATATTTTGGTTTACTGCTTAGTACTGGGCTTGAGTCCAGAAACCCAGGTACCAAGAGCAATGCTATTGGGGAGATGTCCAACCATACAGTGTTGTGTACTGGTCACTGTACCCTTGTTATGGACTTCACTATATGGTTTTCAACAATAGCTACCACACATAGTCCTAGCTCCTTTGTCTTCCAGAATATCATGTTCCATGACCTCTGATCCTTTAATACTGTAGCTTCTAAGTCTTGTGTGATCTTGATTTTGGCTCCCCAATATTTGAATTGTTTTTTTCTGGACACTTGCATTATTTTTTTCCTTAACCTGATAGCTCTGTAATTTGGTTATAGTGTACCTTTGGGTTTTTAGTTTGGGATCTCTTTACTGAGGTGATTGGGGGACTCTGCTAATGCCTATTTTGCCCACTGGTTCTAGGATATAAGGGCAGTTTGACAATTTCATGAAAGATGCTCTCCAGATCCCTATTTTTCTTATGACTTTCAGGGAGTCCAAAGATTTTGACATTTTCTCTCCTAGATCTGTATTCCAGGTCAGTTTTTTTTTTTCCCATGAGGTATTTTACATTTTCTTCTATTTTTTCATTCTTTTGAATTTGTTTGATTGATTCTTAATGTCTCATAATCATTAGCTTCTTCTTGACCAGTTCTAATTTTTAAGGAGTTGTTTTCCTCAGTTGCCTTTTGTAATTTCTCTTCCATTTGGCCAATTGTACTTTTAAAGGAGTTGTTTTCTTTAGTGGATTTTTGTATCTCTTTGTCCATTTCAACAATTCTACTTTTTAAGCAGTTGTTTTCTTTTTCCAAGCTCCTGACTCCTTTTTCATAATTCACTTACATTACTCTCATTTCTTATCCTATTTTTCCTTCTACCTCTCTTATATGATTTTTAAGCTCCTTTTTGAGCTCTTTCATGAGTTCTTTCTGGGCTTAAAGCCATTTTGCATTTTTCTTTGGGGTTTTGCTAATAGATGTTTTAACATTGTTGCCTTTTTCTGAGTTTGTTTCTTGATCTTTCCTGTTGCCATAATAACTTTCTATGATTAGATTCTTTTGTGGGGTTTTTTTGTTCATATTTTTTTTGTCTTTTTTCCTTTCTTTTAAATTTGAGCTCTTCTGTCAGGGTAGAAGGGCCATTGTCTCAGGTCTCTCGTGCCAGAGGCTGTAGGCCCTGACTATTTATCTGGTGATTCACTAATGTTGTCCTGAAGCCCAGAGTGTACTCTCATGTCTAGTACTGCACTGAGGGACTGAACTGAGGGGCAACTGGGCTGCTGGAAGCCATAGGGGTCTGTCAGCTTACCCGGTGCTGAGCCAAGGTCCTAGAGATGGCATCTGGTGTGTTTTGAGGCCAATGTGGTGTCATTTTTTTTTCATCTCCAGGGTCTATATTGAAGCACATGGAGGTCTGATCACGAGAGGCTGCCTATTTGCCTGAGGCTATGCTGAAGCATGTGGCAGTCCCTGGGGTTGGAGTCTACTCATTGCCCTTGTTATGCTGAGGCACATGGGATATCATAAGGTTGCCTGCTCCACCACACTGGGGCCCAGTATTTCTTGCTGGTTTTATAAGGTGGGGCTTATGGTATTCATCCTGCCCAGGACTACATTCCCCCTTTACTTGAGTGAGACAGAACTGCCTTGGCAATCTTCCAAGTTTCTTGAACTAAAATATTTTTCACTCCATCTTTTTTCTAGTTCTCCTCTTCCAGGGTTTGTTTGAGGGTATGATTCTATGATGGTTTGGAAGTGAATATGGGAGCGTTATGGAGACTTACTACTTACTCCTGAATTAATGTTCTTGCCTCTGTTTTGTTTAATTGATAAGACATGGTTTTCTTGAGCATGATATATTCACTCATCAATACCCATGGTCCTCTACTTTTGTCTAGAAGGGAGGGAGAAGCGCCTTCTCAATTCTTTTCTCAGGCCAAGCTTATATATTACAGTATATTAAAGTAGTGTTCTGTTTCATTTTCTGTTGTTGTCATTAGTCTATAATCATGATATATTACAGGGCATATATTAGCAAATTAGGAAACAGAGAGAACATACAAAAGATGTCAAAAAATTAACAAAATGTGTGAAAGAGTGAGAGCTAACATTCTAAGATAATTCTAGATATTGTATATAAAAATGATTGATAACCTTAAATTCCCTTGGCTACGAAGAAAATAAGGTCAATGATGAGTGACAATAACCAGAGATCTAAATTGTGGATTCCATATGAACATATCTAATATCAGAACAGTCTACTAAAAACCTCCACCAAAATTATATATTAAATGCAAGGCTCCTGTTGGTGAATTCTGTATCATGCTATGAAGGGAATGTTCACATCAAAGTCAAACAATCCAGAAAAATGCCACTCGCTGCTCTACTGGAATAATCTTTAAATAACCAGGGAAATTAATGAATTTTTGGCCATTATTCACTTGGGTTACAATCTTTTTCAGGTAAATTGAGACAGAGAATTCATAATGTGAACAAACTGCATCAAGCAACATCTTACAAAAAAAAAAGCTGGAAACATCAAAAGCCATAACATTTCTGAGGTAACAGAAAATGGCAGTAGATGGATCCATTTTCCTGTCAATCACAATGATGAGCCTAGAGCAAAAACAAGATGCTAAACAAATCCCCTTTTGAAGTCAGTTATCTTTTTATCCATTAGTTATCTATTCCAATCCCTTAGGAATGTCTACAAACCCCTAGAATGAATCTTTAGCAGTAATTACAATTGATGTATTTTTCCCCAGCCCATTCCCTCCCAAAAACTTACGTTATGGATATCTACCTTTGTACCCCTACAAAGACACATGGAATCTCACAAAAGCCCCTGTCACTAAATCTGTATGCTCTTATCTCTGGTAAGCAGTATCGGAGCCCTTGACACAGATGATGTAAACCTCTGTCTCATCCACTTGCCTTTTTTATCCTGGATTATCTTAATAGGACTTGTGCAATATTTTTCCCCTACTTGTCTTTCTTTTACCGACTGTGCCTTCTCTATCAGAAAGAGCACTGAGCTGGCACTTAAAAAGGTTCTAGAGTGGGTTCTATCAGCACTAACAAGGCAACGTTGGACAAGGCTAGCAGCCTCTTGGGTCTCAGCTTTCTCACTTGAAAAATAGATTGTTTTAAAGAATAAATAGATTGATAAAATGAGATCATGTACGAAAAAGAACTTTGGAAACTTGAGGGATGTGGAAGACGATGCTGATGATGATGATGATGACCAAGGGGAAGCATGGTAGGATGGATTTAATAAAAAAATTATATATATATATATATATAATTTATTACCTCCAACTTATCTTATATGTATCTTATTTGCAAACAGCTGTTTCCATGTATCTCACCTATTAGATTGTGTGCTCCTCCAGAGCAGAGACACTATTTTGCCTTTTGTTTTTTGGGAGAAGGGACATCACTAGCACTAGAACAATGCCTGATGCGGTAGGCATTTAGGGTTAGAGTTAGGGTTAGGGTGATAAACTCTTATTGACTGATGACTAAATCTAAGCCAGGAAGACCTGGGCCCAAGTCACCTCTCTAGTATATACTGACTGTAGGACCTTGGGCAAGTCATGTAACTTCTTAATACTCTAGGCAATGCTTTAAGCCTGTAATTTGCAAAGATGTCAACCTGCATTAATAGTAGGGGTTTCCCCCTCTGAGAAAACCATGCATTATATCATTATATATTATATCATTATAAATGGATAGAATAAAATCATTTTCCTATAATTTCTTAAGGTAAAGACAACTAAAGTGTCACCAGTGGAGTTATGAGACATTCTATTCAACATCAAAGTGCCTTTGTTTCAAGATTTACTTTCTGAAAGCAGAGATCATTTTTATATGTAATTAATGTATTTATTTTTAGCTTTCGGCATTCACTTCCATAACATTTTGAATTTTAAATTTTCTTCCCCTCCTTCTCCTCCCCCCTCTCCAAGACAGCATTTAGTCTGATATAGGCTCTACTTATATATTCATATTACATATATTTTAACATTAGCCATGATATAAAGAAAAAATTAATACTAATGGGAGGAACCGTGAGAAAGAAGAAATAGCAGAAACCATCCTTCATAAAACCTAATAAGTCAGAGCACATAATGGAGCTTAGGTGATTTCATTGATGTGAGGAGTTTCCAGTGTAGAACTTAGAGACTTTTCTAGAAGCATGGGGCACTGAGAAGTAGGGAGACTCACCCAGAGTCACACACCCAGTTTATCTAGATGGCAGGAGCTGAACCCAGGTCCTTCAGTTTTCAGTAACAGTCCTCTCTCCTCTGTATCATGATGCCTCTGGTTACTTCCTTTGCTGTTTCAGTCATTTTCAACTGTGTCCCACTTTGTGACCTCATTCGGGGTTTTCTTGGCCAAGGTACTAGAGTGGTTTGCCATTTCCTTCTCCAGCTCATTGTAAAGATGAGGAAACTGAGGCAAACACAGTTAAGTGACTTACTCAAGGTCACATAGCTAGTGTCTGAGGCTGAATTTAAACTCGAGTCTTCCTGATTTCAGGTCCTGCACTCTATCCCTTACCGTACCACCTAAGTTATCTGTTTACCAACTCAGATAAGAACCAAATGAAGTGAATGTGCCAAGGTTTTCTCTATAAAACCTCCAGGACAGTGTCTTGCATATATCAGGCACTCAATAAATGTTCAGTGGAGTGAATGAACATCTTTCAGCTTGCCTAGACTATAGGAAAGATTTTTTTTCCTGGTTTCTCAAAGTACTAGAAATAGGGTGTTTTTTTTTAAAGATGTATCAAAATTGCTTTATAAAAACAATCCTTTTCCTTCTTTCTCAAAATATTTTAAATTTCGGAGCTCTGATGGCGGTCCTTTTCTCATGATAAATGAATCTTAAAACTCCTCTACTAGATCAATTTCTCATATCCTAAAATCAGCCCAATGCCTTGCTCTGAAAACAAGATAAAATAGAAAAGATTCAGTGATGATCTGCATAAAATCCCATCCCATGAAACCACACCTGACGTTCAGCTGCATTGCACCATCGATGCTGAATCCATCGGGGGAACAACGTAAACCAGCTCTGTGCAGGTCAAGAATATCTACCCCCAAATGAAACATTTGGTTTCAGAAACTTGGCTGAAAGGGAATAGGATAGAAAAAAAATAGGAGAGAGTAGGGGGAGAGGGAGAGAATAAAAACATCCTTTTGCTTCAGCAATGATTACAAAGGATTCTTTTTAAGGCTTGATTCTCTGAGTTGGCCAGTTACAGAAGCATGTAATTTTGGGATCATGGGTTGTTTTCACTTAAAGGGCAATGTCACATGGCCATCAGTAGCACAGTGGACGAAGCACCAAATCGGCGATACAGTTCCTGGTCTTGTTCTTGGTTATGTTATAGAACCAATATGTAACTTAGGTCAAACTCTGCCCCTACTTTGCTATGTGACCTTGCAAAGAGCACTGTTGCCTCTGTCCTGAAATTCCTTGATCTATAAAATGAGGGAGTGCACTCCTAAAGTTCCACATTCCAAGCTCTGGTCCTTTTTAGCACTGCTTTAGGAATGAATCATGCAGACCATCTTCCCCTTCCTCACGGGGGAGCTATCCTGAATGCAGTGGTCCTGGAAAGCCCTTTGTAAGGCTCAAATAAATACACAGTACATATGCAGGGTGGTAGTATTTAGGAACAGGGATATGGGAACATTTCCTGAGGAAAGAACTGGGGGTGAGGGAGGGAACAGTCATGGGGGGGGGGGGGGCGAGGGAGGAGAACTACTCAAAAGGAACTTATTGAAGGCGCTAATCAGCTTACACCGTCTTCTGCTGTTCATGTTCAAAAGAGAATTAATTGCCTCAATAGCCTCACCAGTCCACTGCTGCACCTAAATAATGCGTCCTCCACCTCTGTGGAGAATAAACTAAATTCAATACAGCCAGGTTTAATTTGCAGCTAAAAATAGCCCCTGTAATCTCCTTGAGAGAACTCCCTGTACCTTTTTTCCTTCTCCTTTTAGAAAGGCTAGCTCTTTGTCTGCAGCTGATAATGAATGGATCTGGATCGGACTCCCCTGAGATGTCTCCCCCATCCACCTTTTAAAAGATAGTTAAATTGAATTTGTTTCAAACATTAATGGCAAGTAGACTTCTTTAAATCTGTGTGATCTTTTTATAAAATGACTCCAGTAACCTGCCACTGGAAGGCTTGGTAAATATGCCAAACTGCCTAGAGGCCTTGTTTAAAAATTTAAAAAATGAGTGGCTTCGAGCTTCAGGTGAAGGTTTAAAAGATATCTCTCTTTGTGATTTCTCTTTCTAGTTCTCCAAATATCAACTGTCTGAATCTCCTTTCCATCATCTCCTCTTTAACCCTTGGCAGCCTGACTTCCTTCCATCACTTGATCGAAACCTTTCATTTATGGGTTACTATTGTTTTTGCCAAAATAATTTATATTTCAAGTTTGTATTATTACCACTCGGATGATTCCCCAAATCTCTATCTATTATTGAATTCTTGCCTCTGAATTCTGCTCTTGAATCTGCAATGATTTATTTCCCATTCCCATTCGGATGACTTACCATCATCTCAAAATCAATGTATTCCAAGGAAATTCATCATCTTGGTTCCCAAACTGAGTTCCTCTTCCAACTTCATTATTTCTGTCAGTCACATTCTCATTGCCTCAGATATCTAGATTCAATTATTTTTTTCTGTTTGGTAGATTTGTATTATGACAAACCAAACACTTAACAAATATAAAAGAACAGTATCATGTAAATAGCACTGCATTAAACAATGGAGGCCCAAATTCAAATCTTGCTTTTGCCACATGTTGCCAGTGCAATTTTGGGCAAGTTACCCAAACTCTCTAGGCCTCAGTTTATTAATCTATAAAAACAAAATAATGACCACTAATGTTCTTCACAATGGTCACTTCTTTTCAGAGAATATTTTCTACATATGTTTTCTTCTCTACTAGCATAGTGATTAACACATTTAGCCAAATCAAAGAAATCATGGATCTTTTCAATCAGTTCCAAACAAGAGAGAGCATGTTCACAGTAAGGTGACCAGTATGATGATAGAGCAAACCTTCCTACATAAGGCTTGTAGGAAGAAACTTGGAAAGTTTAGTCTAGGCGAAAAAAGACCTAGAGTGACACACTTTCTACTTTCAAATATTTGAAGGGTTGTCGTATTAGTAATAATTATAGCTAATCTTTATATAGTGCTTTATGGTTTACAAGCATTATTTTTCTAGCTTTTTTAAGATAATGAACTCTACATCTCATTGATATCATGTGGGCTTTTAGTTGGGGAGTCAAGGGAATGTCTTACCCGAAAGAGGTGAAGGCTTTCCCTGGTGGAAAGTGTAGATGAGAACCATTTGTTCCAGTGGCCATGATGGCTGCTGAAGTAGGCACTTTTGGAACACTTAGACCTTTAGCAGATAGGGAAGATGCTAAGATTGGCCGTTGACTGGGACTTGACTTTTTTCCTGCTCCTGGACTCAGGAAGAGAGAGGCTGACTGCATAACTCTGCCCCACTTACATCAAATTCATATGCAAGTCAAGACATCACCCCATGATGTCACTGGTCCTTTCTGAAAACAAAACCCAAAAAAAGCAACAAGTTTCTTTTTCTAAAAATAATTTTCTAAATAAAAATAACAATAGTTAACATTTATAGAACATCAATTGTATGAAGGTAATAGACCAAGCATTTTACAAATAGCCTCACAGAAACATCGAGAAGTAGATGCTATTGTTATGCCCGTTTTAGAGTAGAGGAAAATGAGACGGAGGTTTTAAGTGACTTGTCCAGGGTCACACAGCAAGTAAGTATCTGAGGTTGGATTTCATCTTAGGTCTGCTCCAGGGCCACATTCTACTCAATCTACCACCTAGTTGTCTGTAATCTGTTCATTTCCTAGTTTCCAAAGTGTACACACTAAGACTGACATTTATTAGATGTTAACTCTTCGAAATTTGTTCTTTTTTAGTCTTGATTTTAGAATGTCAGTAACTTTTTTTTGACACATTCAGCTATACTTTCATTTTTGATGTCTTGATGCTCAGAATATCTTCAGTGGAGCAGATCAAGGCAGTTTTTAGGTATCACTGTTCATTGTTTTTGCTGAGATCTACAAACTGAAGTCCAAGATTTTTACTCAGTAGATTATCATTGTTTCTACTACTCTTTTTTAATGGGGTATCCAATAGATATGGTCTTAGATATGTTGCTACCCTGTTATTGTCCTTTTATATTCAGTGTTCTACCAAAATATGGCACAGGTGGATAAAACAATAGCCTTTTGTAGTTGAATCAAATTACTAGACTGTAAACTCATCCTGTGTAGGCTCACTCAAAGCTTCATTAGTGTAGCAGACAGGACAACAATATGTAACTCTTCTTGCCCTCCTGTTTCCACATTATTCTGACTTCTTTGGGAGACAAATCCATAAACTTTGAAAGTTTTGTGTGGACAGATCTTGGAAACTGTGAGTATTTTGATAGTGACCCCCCCACACACACATATATATATGTGTGTGTGTGTGTGTGTGTGTGTGTGTGTGTGTGTCTGTGTGTATGTAAGTGTGTGGAGAGAGGGAATAGAGAGGCAGTGAGAGTCAGACAGTTATTTATCTATTTTTTATGGATCACTGTTATGCCTGAACCATGGTGGATAACATTTTTGTCTACTATAAAGGGTCCAATTCAGTTTATTGTCCAGTCCAGTGTGGTTTATTGGCTGAGTTCTCCAGCTACTCTAAGGTCTGAATTTGTAGTATGGAAATGAATTGTCCATCAGTTCATGAATAACACGGAATTTCTTATGCATCCACTAGATTATGTCTCACTCAGGGTTAAATGCTCAATTTTTACAGCCTTTGTCAATGTGTTGTACTGTCTTAACTGTTTCCTTACATTATCATCATTAATCACTGAGTTTAAGCCCCTTGTGGATAATTCTTCTGTAATTTTCTAGTTTTGATGACTTTGTTCAGAATTGCCAACATAAACCTCTCAATTTCCAAAAATAAATCTATGTGACTCAGATATTTTTTCAATGCTTCTTGCTCAACATATTGGATGAGTTCATGCAGATGTTGACCATGGAGAGCTATTTGATTCCACCCTTGGGTCTTAGTCATTTATTAGACTTCATTCAAAGATAACCTATTTTCCACTATATTCAACAAATTCAATGAAGTATATCAGCTTTTGCTTGTTTTCAGTTGTGTTCAACTCTGTGACCCTTTTTAGGGTTTTCTTGGCAAAGATACTGCAGTAATTTTTCATTTCCTTTTTCAGATCATTTTACAGATGGGGAAACTGAGGCAAGTAGGGTTAAGTAACTTGCCCTGGGTCACACAGCTTGTAAGTATCTGTGGCCATATTTGAACTTTTACTGCTGCTTGGTAAACGTGAAGTGATGTCGGTTTATTCCAGGAATGTTTCTGAAAGCTTTTGACCCATTTATTATTTGCTCTAAGAATACCATCTTCCATTTTGGTGCAGAAGAGTTATTTTTTCTATTGTGACCTTATTGACGAGTCCTATATTTTGTTAATTGTGTATAGATTTTTTTATATTACTGTACAGATCTACTATGGTGAATTTTAAAATTCCAAGGATGTGAATAGTGACTGATATGGTAGAGTTCATAATTATTGCACATGTATTCTTCCCATTCTACTTTGGTTTAAGAAAGCCAGCCAATCTTTTAATGTTTTCATCATAGCCTTCTCTGTGATATCTTTCTACTCAATGTGTCTCGACTGTGGGATGCCAAGTTTTATTTATTTGTAGGTATTGCCTTCATCTAGTGGTTCAATGTGACCTAGAGGTTCAAACATAACACCCCAGTCTCTGTCTTTGCCAGGCATATTTTAAGGATTTATCACTGAATCTTGTCCAAATGGCCAAATGGCCAAATGATCCACATTAGCAGTAGCTGCTAAATCCCCTCCAAAATATCCTTCCTGAAAAAAAACCAGAAAAACAAACCTTCATTCTTGACATAAGATGTTACCAAGTAATGAAGTATCTATCTTCTCAGAGAGACGGTGTTCCCTCACAGTTGAGTTATAGTGTGGCATGTTTGCTTCGCTGTTGTTTAGCCAAGCTAATGCTTGCCACTTGCTAACTCTAGAACAGCAGCTCCTAATTGACTTCAGCCACCATTCTGGTCTGCACCTGAATCATAGGGGTTCAGCGTTTTCTGAACACTCTCAGTTAATGCTGTCTTCTTTCCTTTGATAAGTTTCTGCACAGGATGCATGAATTGTCAGGCTGTCTAAACACTGGGACTTAGCTCCCCACTGCATAAGTAAGAAATGATTCCAATTAATGCCCAAACCCTGGAGATAGCATCTGAATCTGCTTATACTAGGTGATGGTGTCCACTTTCTTGTTGACACCTATGATTTCTCTGAGACATTTCAAATGTACCATGGTGTAATCTAAATATAAGATGTCTTCTTATTTATTCGGCAGAGATCTATCTCCTGTGTAAACTGTAGCAGTATATTCCCTGGGTATTCCTCATAAAATGAAAGGATTTGTAATTTGGAATCCATTGTCCAGCAAAGTAGAATACTATATATTTCTTATCATAATTGATATTATTTGTGTCATTATCATATGTTATTGCATATTTTATATATATAGTATGTTATATATATGTTATTATAGTATTATTATCATCTCATTTTCCATCTTTATTTACATTGCCTCACAAAGTCCTCTTGGTTCAAAAGGGAGTGGGGCTAATTCTTGAGGGAAATAGTCCCCAAACTGAGACACATAAAGCATGTATTTTATACTTGCTATGGTCCAGGGACTGCCCTCTGAATATCGCCAATTGCCTTCACTCCTTACATGAGTATGAAACAGAAACTATAGTATCGGATATCTGACTTCACCTTAGTTCTCCTGATGGACATGAATACTTGCTGAACTCTTCATTGGCACTTAACCTTGTCTCTGGTTCCCGACACTGGCCCAAGATACAACTTCTGGTAAAATAGCAGGAGAAGTCAATCAGTCAAGAAGGATTTATTAAGCCCCTATAATGTCCAGGGCCCTTTGCTAAGCACTGGGAATACAAAGAAAGGCAAAAATAGTCCCTGCTCTCCGGGAGCTCACTATTTATTGGAGGGAGACAAAATGAGGACAACTATGTAAAAACTATATATACGCACATTGCTTTTACATAATTACATAGTTTACCTAGTTACATATATGTATATGTGAATTAGACTAAATGTAAATGAATTACAATTTTCATTTTAAAAATTATTTTAAAAGATAATAACAGAGGGAAAATGGTAGATGATGGGGATTTTGTATAAGGGGGGATTTAAGATGCGAAATTCCTCTGGCCTTACTATTCAGGGCACTTTCCAAAGCCAGCATCATTTATTTTGGCCCCCTCATCTTTGAAGCAGAGTGTCTCTGAGATGATCCACCTTCTAACAGCTCTGACTCAAGACATTTTAGTGAAGTTAATAGGGGCTCTTATTCTCTCTTGGTCTCTGTAGATCACTTCGAGCTATAAGGTGGGGTTCTCTCCCCTCTGAAAAATCAATCGATCTGAATTATCTTCACAAATCTTCCTGATGAACTAAATCAGTTCACACTATTGATCTAGCCATAATCACAACCAGGGTAGAGTTGTATCGTCTCCTCATTTGGGTTAGCCTGAAGTTGCTGTACCTGTGAGAGTTTCTCTGGTCTAAATTCAGACTGAAGAATTTTCTCTCTTCTCTTGAGATATAGTTAAGAATTATACCCTGTTCACTCCATCAAATTGACTATACAGCACCTAAAAACACTGAAGTGCTATAACTCTGGGAAATTGCATTTTTCTAGTCAAGGTGCAAATGATTTCAAAATAATGTCCCTTTAGGGTCTCTAATAACAAATTATGCTTCTATGCCTCCGTCTCCTGTCAATTCCCACACTATATTTGTGATGTTCTAGCTAGGTATCTTAGTTATCTCCGGATAAGCAGAAACTTCTCTCTGCAAATAAATCGTTTTCCATAATGATTCCCTGCTGGCTATACTGTTGATTGATAGTCTATCGAAAAGGGAGGAGGGGAGATTGAATTCATGTTTCTGTTAGCATTGGATCTCTAGTTTAAAAAGAGAATGGTTCATGCCCTAGAGTCTTGGCATGTCCCATTGTCCATACTCCTTTCTCTGTGATGGACTTAATCTCATTCAACAACTCTTGGAAGACATATAGGACATAGTAATTAATCCCCAAGTGTCTGGAGATCTGGGAAGATTGCAGCTTGGGAAAGCATAGGCATGATACAAGTTTCATTGTTCTCCCTTCTCAATACCTTTCTTGGTACCTTCCATCACTCTCTAAAAAGGATCCATAGCAGTATACAAAATCTTTTTATGGTACCTTTATCATAATCCATAGCACTCTCAAAAGTCTTTGATGAAAGTTCGGATTCATCACTATGTTTCAGTCCTCCAGTAACCAGGAAGACATAGTGATCTATCTTCACCATAGCAATAGTAGTACTATTGGTGGTGGTGGCATCAGCAGCAGCAGCAGTAGTAGTAGTAATGTTAGTAGTAGTAGTAATACTACTAAGTAGTACTGGTAGTGGTGGTGGTGGTGATGGTGGTGGTAGTAATAGAAAATAGCATTTATATAAGTGCCTACTATTTGTTGGCAGGTGCTTTAAAGATATAATCTCATTTGGTCCTTACAACAACCCTGGGAGGTAGGTGCTATTATTATCCTTATTTTATAGCTAACAAAATTACTATTAATAAAAGTTAAATGGCTTGTCCAAAGTCATACAGCTAGTAGGTATTAGAGGCCATATTTGAACTCAAGCCTTCCTGACTCCAGGCCCAGTGTCTATTCACCATATCACTGAGTTACCACTGTACTCATGTCTCCTTGATGGGTTTGTGCCTTTACTAAGGCAGTGCTAATGCAAGTCATCTATTCCTTCTTCTGCTAAGTCTTAAGCAGAAAAATACAAAATAAATGAAATCCTGTATGAGACTCCAAACTGTAATCTAAGTGCCAAGTGTAGAAGTGTTGAAACATTCACTGTATACCCAAGCTATGCATACAAAGGTGTCAGTCATCTCCAGGGGTCCTCTGATCCCACTCCATTTGCTTCTATTTCTTATCATCTGATAGAAGGACTTGGGGTCTCATTTGTAGGATTATGAACTACATATTGGAAGAGGCATTATGTCTGAAAGAGATTTGAAATGACAAAAGCCAAATTACAGAAGAGGAAAATGACTAATTTTTCTTTGCTAAACAAATAGAAAATATAGCTGATTTTTTTCTAACTCCTCTGTCTCTCCTATGGGGATGATGAACCAGTAAATCCAATCATATTCTGGTAAACCTTTGCAGTCCTTTGACTGATGATTGCCATAGACACCTGTCTGTTTGTTTGATAACTGATGGGTTAGGAGATAATGGTGGTACTTTTCTTGTTGTCTAGGACCAGGGCTGAATTAAAGAATCCTTTTTGAAAATTCATCTCAGGGAAAATGCATTTCTTTTTTCCCCAATCATTGTCAACATCACAAAGATCTCTAAAAATATCTGCATTATTTTTTCCTAAGTTATTTATCAATTTCCTTAGGGGACAAAATGTTGAATCTTCTCCTAGAGGGTTAGCGTTTTCTTTTCTCAGATAAGCCTAGAGCAAGAGAAGTGTTGGTATCTATGTAACAGAATATATTAGAAAGACTAAAGCACCTGATTGGTGTTTCCTTATCTATCTATGTGACCTTGGGCAAGTTACCTTTCCCCCTCTCATCTTCACTGTCTTCATTTCATCAAAGAGGCATGGGAAGTTGGATTAAATAAGTCCCTTACTGCCCTTTCTTTGTTGTATAAAGTCTCTAATCATACCTTAAAATTAAATTCTCTAGTCTGAGTACAATCATTTCTTTCTGCAATAAATTTACTAAATAAAACATACTTTATATAGCAGTTTGCATTTTTATTGAATTTTTTGGTATGGTTTAAAAATTATCTTTATATTCTTTGGTTTCCTTTTCATCATATTTTATTTTCAATTCAATTTATCCGGAAAAGTTAAAACCACATATACAAAAATGAATATGGGTAAAAAATCTCTTATCTACTAGGTAAAACATATTAAAAGGCCAATCAAATATCATTGTTATCATGGAAGCTAATTTTAGCGTGCGCACACACACACATAAACTCCTCCCAATTTAATTTATACTTCTTATATACTAAATAAAACAGGCAAACCATATCTTCTTACATTTGCAAGAAAAAAATATGTCAGTGTTAATACAGCTGAATAAAATTTTCAGACTTAGAATTGAAAAGTGTATGTATTTTGTTCAGGCCATCAACCCTTAACACTTTTGAAGGAAAAGTGATTAAATATCTGATTATCTTACATTTCTCTATGTAACCTTTCTGGATGTGGCATTACCTACATAGAATAAATATCT